>OY720636.1:101789663-102389663 GCA_963169105.1 Ceriagrion tenellum | reverse complement strand
AATAAGTTTTTTTCTTAAAAATGCACAGAGAGGTTCAATGGTATCAGGCTCAACTATGTGGAAGTTGATATTCACAAATGAAAAAACGATTTCTTTTTCTTCCACTGATTTATTTTTTTGGTACGACATGTTTCGACACATAGAGATCATTTTCAAGTACAAAAAATTTTAAAATTCAAGCAAATATATACCTGGAAGGGGTTTGGGGGGAGGTTGGAGAGGGGTGGAAGAAGTGGGTGTTAGGAGGGGAGGGGGGGGAAACCCCGGAGAGAGGTAAGGGGTGGCGGTTATGGTGAGAATTGGGGAAAACCCGTAGGAGGACCGCGTTGGTGAGAAAGTGGGGGCGGGGGATGGAAGGTAGAGGGAGGGGTGGGTTAACTTGGAAAGGGTCGTTAAGGTGGAGGTGGGTTATCAGCAGGTGTGGAGATGGGCGGGAGGGATCTGGGTTTTCGTCTTTCCGTGACGTTTAGAGAGACTTGTAGGAGGGGGGAAATTCTTTCAAAAAGGATGTCGTTTAGTAATTTACATTTACTCAAATTCCTCCTTATTTCTAGCTCCTCCTTTTTGTCCATCTTCCTCCCTTTTATCTCAAAGTGTAGTATCTCCGGTATGAAGTCGCTCTCGTGGTTCTCTTCCCAGAGATGTTTGGCGAAATGGGACTGTGACAGATTGCAGTTCCGGTAACATCTCTTATGTTCCTCGATTCTTCTCTCGAATGTGCGCCCTGTCTGCCCAACATATGCAGCACCACAGTCGTTGTACTTTAATTTGTAAATGCCACTTCTTTCAAAAGGTTGCACTTGGTCTTTTGTGTTACCCAGGAATTTTTTGAGGTTTTCACCATTATAAAATGTCACTCTATACTGTTGTTTTGGAAAGAGGTTTCCTATTTTTTCCGAGATCATGCCATCATATGGCAATTTACACCAACGAATCTTTTCCTTTTCCATTATTACTGGAGTGAAGAGCAATCGCTGTGCTTTGAAACAACGTTTTTTTTTGGAGCATTTTGTCTATTATGTTTATGTTGTAACCGTTTGAGATGGCTATTGATTTTATTGTTTCTAATTCTTTGTTGAATGCGTTCTTGGAGAGAGGGATACTCATTAGCCTGTTTAAAAGAAAGAAGCTATCCGTGTTTCACTTTCTTCCCCAATTCTCACCATAACCGCCACCCCTAACCTCTCTCCGTTTTCCCCCCCCTCCCCTCCTAACACCCACTTCTTCCACCCCTCTCTAACCTCCCCCCAAATCCCTTCCAGGTATATATTTGCTTGAATTTTAAAATTTTTTGTACTTGAAAATGACTTTTATGTGTCGAAACATGTCGTACCAAAAAAATAAATCAGTGGAAGAAAACGAAGTCGTTTTTTCATTTGTGGATGCACAGAGAGGTTTTATGTCCTTTTATCTCCATAGTACTGTTCTAATAGCATACTGTTCCATGTAAGTAGCATAATGTTCCATAACCTAACATCAACATCAAGAAAAGATCTTTGGCAAGTGGTCATTCTATGATGGTATGCACAATATCTTACACAAGAGTATCATTGAATACCTCTAATTAAAATCATAATTTAAGGGGTTGTTAAAAGAACTTTAATGGCAAGTTTGCGAAGATGTAAATTTGAATATGAAGCAAAAATGGTGATACTTTCCTTATTCATGTTGATTCATGGGTTATCACAAATCATTACACGTGATTATATATAATCGTAATACCAGTTTCCGTTTATTGAAATTTCTTTCTAAGAGTACGACACCACGGGGCCTTTCCCGATTTAACTTTAGGTTCCATACGACACAGTCCTTGAACAATAAAGTTATTCATTCATTCGTACATTCTCTTCTCCAACAAACTGTAAGGGTTGAGTTCTCCAAGGGGTTGAAGGAGCCACGGTAGTCACGGAGTACGTGCTTCGAAACGACAATCGACTTCGCGCCCGGGTTAAAATGAGTCCACCGCATTCAAACAGCTTGCCCTCCTCGCCTGAGAGGGGAAACAAACAAAACTCACAAGTACATGCCCACGTCGTCTCAACTCCACATGAAATCTAATTTCCCCCTGAACAAGAGCAACAGTCTTTATTTTATTTTCACCACCAGTGGCACTCATTTCGAATGACCTTTTAACGAAAGCAGTTGAAAGACTCGCGATTGATCTCGTAATGACAGAGGAGTAATGAACGAAAACTCACGAAATATGGACGTTCAGGAGTTAGTATATTATTTTTTTTAATAGAAAATATTGCGCAAATCCGCGCAATCGTGGAAGGACTGTAAGTCAAAATAAAGTGATGTCGTATTTCTTGAGCGCTCTCAAGCATTCAACAAATACTGAGTACTTGGAGAATTTTCTGAAGCAGCTCTTCAGCAACAGCATACTCGGCGTTGTTAGGAAAGTATAAGTTTTAATTGTATAACTCATGAAGAGATAAAGTTACCAACCACACTTAAAGTTGCTAGCAGGCTACCAACATGTGAACATAATTTAAAATAAATTCAAACGCTCCACTTCAATTAATATCTACCTGATCTAGGGATTTGAATTGATAATTATTAGATATTCATATCCAAGAATATTTCTACAACAAGGTCGGAAATGTACTGCTCGCAAATATGCCACGTTAAAAAATATTACATTAGCCGCTAGCCTAATTATTTTTATTTTTCCAAAATAAATATAAAAAATAGAAACATTAATCTTAATGCATAGTATACTTTGCCAACATACAATACGAAACGCAGGTCCAGGGAAAAAATGGGTATTCAACATTGATTCAAAGGCAAGAATTCTAATGATATCTATCCTAAGCATAACACACAAAGCCATTATATTGTATACAAGTTACAGTTTCAGGCTTAACTTTGTCGAAACGCGACACATGAAATGATTTATCGCTTTGTACATTCCGCACTATTTTACCTTTACCGACCATGATTTCGATATACAATGTCATTTTCAAGGTACATATCTCTAATTTCAGTGTCTTTGAAAAGTTACTTTAGTCCAACTGGAAATTTTACATGTACAGGGTAAAGGCAAAAAGTTGGATTTTTATAGCAGTATGAGATTACAAATGCTGGAAATAAAAATGTTTATCTTGTTATCGATCTTACTTTTGACTAGCATTTGTTGGAAGGAGCTCTTCAGGTTAAATGGAGCTCCATGTGCAATAACGAGCGAAAGGATACCTATCCGATCGTTTTACTGAACTGTTTGTATCCTTGGACGCCTAATTGTAAAGGATTATTCAATGCCTGTTCATTTATATATTCACCTCCTCTTGCGATATCGCCACATCAGACGTTGGCTCGCATTGACACGGGGAACGTGTGATCAGGCGCTTTCGCTATATCCTGTTAAATACACTATAGTGCTCGCAGAGTTTCTGTGCACTGGAGAATTCCTCGAACCCTAGCCGCCCATGGTAGATGAGCAGCGATTGGCTGCTGGCGTCCAATCCCGTAACCTGGTTCTTAGCTCAGTGCGCACTGCGTACGAATACCGTAAGTGGCGACCCAAAAGAATCTGCGAAAACGAACGCTATGCCTCGCCGACGCGAGGGCCTTAAGAATAGAAATTCTGATATCTTTCCTGGCGATAAAAATATTGGCTGTTGTGATAATTGTCGCATTGTGTATTAGTCGCAATTTTCGTATTTGTATTTTTCAAAATGTTGGTGATGAGGATTTAAGTTTTGTTTATTTATTGTGTAACCATGATGACCTGCGCCGATCGGGATAACTTTCTAACATCACTGCGATGACTATTGCAATCACTGCGTTTTGACTCGATGTCTATAGTAGTTCATCGTCCAGAGTATTTCTATTCTAAAGGCCGTCGCGACGGCAAGGCATAGCGTTCGTTTTCGCCGATTCTTTTAGGTCGCCACTTAAGGTATTCGTACGCGGGGCGCACTGAGCTAAGAACCGGTATACAGGATTGGACGCCGGCAGCCAATCGCTGCTCAACTACCATGGGCAGATAGGCTTGGAGAAATTCTCCAGTGCACAGAAACTCTGCGAGCACTATAGTTTCCCGAAGTGCTTGTGTTCTATCTTCATTATACTTGAAGCTTCAAGAAATTACCCTGCCTTCTAACATATTCACCATTGATGTCAATAACCATTTAGTATGTTGCCCGATCTGTTTACGTCATAACCTCCGTCCTTGTCATTCCGTTGGTTTCTTCTTCCCCCCTCCAGTCATTCACCCTGAAATGCTAACCCCCAAAGCACAGAATGTTCCTCCTTCCCTCATAACGAACCTCCTCTCCTTCCCCTTCCCATCTAATTCACATCCTCCCCACCCATCCCAGGTTTGAGTATATATGGACACTGAAATTAGAGATATGTACCTTGAAAATGACATTATGCGTCGAAATCATGATCGGTAAAAATATAAAAAGTTGGAATGCACAAGGCGAGATTTTATTTCATTATATTGTAGCATAGAACACACCTCTGCCAATTTTATACGCATGTACCCTCCCAGAAATCCTCTCCATAAATCCATCGAGAAAGCCTGTGCTTTCTCGATGCAGCGGTTTCGCTACGCATGAATTTATTAACTTTTTTTTTTCGGTGATTTTCGACCGATTTTCTTAAGTGCTTACGATTTTCGATCGTTGCCCCCTTTCTGTAGCAAAAACCAATGGATGCAATTCCTTCCCGTTCAAGGTGAGTGCGTGGGTGGTCGGTACGTGCGCGATGGCGTGAACACGTTCGCGTGCGGTGCGTAGTTTTTGAGTTAGGAGCGTTAGAAGGTCCGAAAAAGTGTCATTTTGACGACGTTTTCGGAGGCAAAAAATGATCGATCGTCGAATTTTCTAAAATAGGCTCGAAATCTTAGCGAGATAGGGTTCGTAGGTGCTTTCTCGATGCAGCGGTTTCGCTACGCATGAGAGACTGTGTAAATGAATATATATATCAATTTAACAACTGAACGGGTAAGAAGTTTTCATTTTCTTTTTCAAAGAAAACTTTTCCATTGAAAAGATAACTAAGGAGGGATGCCCCAAGCAATTCCAACTTTCCACTTCGGCAAAACTACAAGAAAAGTCATCTTTATTTATCACGCAATCGTCTTTAATTTCATCACCCTTTCCACGGAGCCGAAATTAGTTCCAAGTTCGGACCTCATTCGAAAGGATGCGCGGAAAACACATTAAAAGATCCGAAAGTTACGCATTCAATATACACAGCCAACCTTAACGGAACAAATTCCTTTTTTTTCGCCCACACCAAGTCTCGAGCGCTATCTCTTGGGAGAGCAAAGGAACAGACAAAAGACTCCGAAAACAACTTCAAGAGTGTTTTAAATGTTTCCATTACCCTTTTTATCACTCAGTGCCCCAAATTGAATGAGGGTGAGGTTAAAACAGTACGGTCAAACTTTGCGAATATCAGCCGGAGACTTCTGGAAAGAAAAGCACTTTAGTGAGGACTGCTCACAAGTTTCACGCGGGGAGCGTGAAGGGCAGGTAGGCGGGAAAGCCGTGGCCTTCGGTGGGCACGGAATGAGATTCGTTGGAGACTAAGGGGCGGCTGCCGGAATGGAGCGGAAATTGCCAGCGAGGATTTGCAAGCGCTCTCCGAAAGAAGGGAAAAAAATCATCGCTCGGAAAAAACTTAAGACGTCGAACGAGGAAAGGATGAAGTTATAACAGTTCACTAACACGCGGAGCGGCTGGACACACTCGGGGACATCTATAACTATCACTACATTTACCAACTGAACTCAGATTGATACGAACTCGGACCGATCTGAGCATTCTAAGCCAGCCGAATCGGATCACCTGGTTTATCAATGCGAAATAGATTGAAATATTGATTTGAATCGGTTCATATCGATTTGAAATCTCAGACTGGCAGAGAAAGTAGCCGAGGTAGCCCGCTTCTCATATCGATCCCCCTAACCCGTTGCGTTTACCATACCGAGCTGAACCGGCCAAATCGATCTGAGTGCGATTGGTAAACGTAATGTGTGTGGCATTTTAAATCCACTAAATATAAAAACTAAAAAACTAAAAATAAAGCCACTTTAAGGGTCGTTCTAGTATCCTAAGTGGTGACACAATTTTTACGTTGAAAGCAGTCTCCGTAGCGAATACTTCAGAGGGCGTTGACCCGTCGTAAAAATTGCAACTTTAATTCACCAAATTATGGAGTGTATTTATTTCACTTCGGGAGTGGATCCAACGCTCGAAATCGACTTCCATGGACCAGCCTTTGGACACCTTTGATCGAATCACCCTTACCCTATGGTTGATAATTCAACCACACCACAGTTGGGAAAGTTATCAAAATAATTAACTGATTACAGTTAAATTTAATCTCTGTTAAAAGTGACTGGTTAAAGTTAAAAGTTACTATTTGAAAAAGTAACTGGTGAAAGTTAAAGTTAAAAAAGTAACTTTTACGTTAAAGGTTACTTTTTCAGTTACTTTTACAGGCAGCTTTACACGGTACATTTTATTGTACGAGCGAATGTATCATAGAATGTACAAGAAACTGAATGGAATTAGAACAGGTTCTATTTCTCGTTAAGTCATTCTGGCAATCATACAATCTGCCGCTTTACACGGTATAATTTCCTTCATGAAAGAATTGGTACATTCGTTCGTACAATAAAACGTACCGAGTACAGCGGCCTTGAGAAACTTTTAAAAAGTAACTTTTAAAAGCTATTTTTTCGCAATTGGGATATAATAAATACAAACGTCAACTTAAAGAAAAATGTATTTAACTTTTACTTGAAATGTAATTAAAATTTAATAAAATTCACGATGATGACTCGATGACACGTACTGATGACGCGGTATCGCCGTCTAAGTTATTCGTGCCCTCGCGGACGTGGTCTTCGAGTGGTCTCGTATCATCGATTATATATTTTATGCATTATTATTATGTATCGTATTACGTATCCTCGATTATGTATCCTCGGCTTAGATTGCTTAACTTTGGCGGTCATTCCAATCAACCCCGCTTTTGTTAGAATGTGTTCATCTGGGCCTATACATTGCATTCTTGCACAACTACCCAGTTATATTGCATTCTAAGGCCCGTATTCATAGTTCGAACTAGAGCATTTGCTTGATCAAGATCGCCTCAAGCACGAGCTTAATCACGATTTACGTTTCATAATCGTCAAACCAGACGGTTTCAAGCCATTGTCGAATAAGTCGAGCTTGGTGAAGATCGTCTTGCTGCAAGACGATCTTCTGCAGTTTCATAGTCGCATCTCATTGGATACAAGCAAATGCTCAAGCAAGAATGGTTTCATAGTCGCCGAAGCTCGCCTTGTTGCTGAAATAAGTCCGCGAATAAGCTCGCCCTCGTCAAGTCGACATCCACCTCGTCTTGAGCAAAAGCATCTGTTGCTTTTATGCCGATTTACCCGCTGGATTTCCGTTGTTTGACGTGATAGATAATATGTAGCAATCATTAATTATATCAATTATTTTATGAACTACTTCCACTTTTCCTTTGAAATAGGAGGTATGATATAACAGGAAGATACCGTTTTATTTTCCCCTTTGTCTGTTGGGCAAGCTTTGCGCCCAAATTCGAACAAGTCGACATTCACCAGAAATAGAAAAAAAAATTAAAAAGTCAGTTTAGTATCAGTTGATGTATAATTTTAACGATAAAAAGTTAAAAGTTACCTCTTCTAATAAGTAACGGTTATGTTAAGTACTTAACTATATATTTGACGATTAATTTTAACTTTTAATTTTCTAAAATCGTTAATCCCAACTACGACCCACAACTTCTGAATCTGGAATTACTCAAGTGTCAGTGCATGAATGAAGACATTTTCCAAAAAGCTCAGCTACTAGGACTGTAACGCCGGATTTCCAATAATGTGCAACAAAAAGTCGTTCTAACAAGAGAAAAAAGGGAGATGAAGAAGACATGAAAATGACAAAAAAAAGCGTCGATATGAGAGATGGACACGTTTTACTACGTTCATGGTCAGTTTCAAACGATAGAATTCTAAATGGAACGGGGAATCATAACCGTACTTAGCATAAGAGTGTGTGCGTCCCTATGGCTGGCGGTGCCCCGAGCAACTATACCTTGTGGAGCCCCCGGGAACTATATTTTGTCCAGCCCAGGGTAACTACGGTATACGGGCCCAAAAATTGTAGTTATGAAATTAACATATTATTTTATATACTATTACTTAACTACACTATATACTATAACCTGTGTTATAAAAATTACTTCTTAGAATTTTTTTCATAATTTTCAATCTATTTAATTTTGTGGACCTCACTTTCTCATAAAAAACTCAAAATTCAAATTCCATAAATTGAGTAAGAGTCCAAAATAGCGCACAGATTTCCGCATTTAGATGCAAATAGCCACAATTGAGATAAACAGTGAATAATACCAGATATGGTAATGTAGCAATCACACCAGATTTTTGCCGCTATATTTTTCCATTCTGTGATTAGAGAGGCCCTCCACAATGTTGGGCTTTCAGCGGCGCGAGGCCCGGGGCAGTTTCCCCGCTTGCCCGGCCCAAAGGGCGGTACTGGGTGCCACAACAATAAGCATGCACTTGAGTGTGTCCAAGATGAAAGCACAGCTTACATTTAGAATTCCAACCAATCATTAAATGCGTCCAGTGACATTTGGGGAAGGGATTCACGGGTCCGAAGGATCTATGATGGTGGTCTTAAATGAAATAGTCGTAGAAAAATATTTCTTTTTAATTCATTTCTAAGTTAAATCAGTGTATCTCGATTCTGCTATTATCTTCAGTGGGCTCTAGCCACTGAACTAACAGTCATATGCTTATTAGTTATTTTTCCTCTGCGTATTTCTGTAATAAGGATTATTTTACTAACCCACCACTGTCAATATATCTTTTTCAATTATCAATCCCCAACACAGCCCAAAAACAAATACTTGAATGAAGTTTTTAGATAGTTCCATTTGCATCTTGAAAACATTTTTTTTAAGTTTAGTTAGAAAAGTTATTTTAGACTATCAACTAACCTTCAATCATTATAAATATTGAGAGCTATGAAAGTCTGTGATATTAAATTGGCGTATGATTTTTTAATCCATCTGTTAGCGACAACAGAGGCCTAACTTGAACCACATTAAGACCTATACGAGGTAGAAGTCAGCGATATACATCCTAATGGACAGGTTTCAGGTGGCCCAGAAGCAAATTCCATGGCGAAAAACGACGGCGAGGATTAAGTGAACGAGCTGAACGAACGAACCCAATATGCTGCCATTTGACTCGGAGGTGGACGCTCCCGATGAAGCAGAGTGGAAATTATCTTCCACAAGTGTCACATCCGCTGAAAGTTGCAGATAGATGAATATTTCCCGGGAAAATTGTGGCCCCTCTCCTGGCTTTAGGTCTTAGATAAACATACTCAAAATGGCCATCAGAAATACACTGAATTAGAGGCTCGTAAGATGTTGGGAAACTGGGATTGGTCTATGCCATTGAAAGAGATCGATGCGTTTCTGTGTCTGTTGCATGTGAAGCGTGACACTGAATGCAAAAGTATAGAGATGTACATTCTGGGTTTCGAGAAATTATAAGTACTATTTTGTAAATCTGTGATGTCACGTGATCGGTTCAGCGAAATAAAGAGGTTCTGAGATTTTATGTCGAATCAACTCGCTCGTAGCGTTTGGCAGATGAACAAGTCTGCCCTGATATCATAGGCATGGAATAGATTTATTTCAAACCGTCAAAACATGTATGTTCCTGGTGCAGTGAAAGCTGGTCGAAGAAGAGGACCTGTATATAGGTTTTTCAATATTCTAGACTTGGCAAGTATCATAATATAAAAATAACTTACAAAGGACAAAAATACAAGGAGATATTTTCTTCCGAAACTCTCAGAGGAGATGATAAAGGAGTAAGTGAAAACAACGATCAGTGTACCATCCGGTAACGTAGATATATTGAATAACAGTAGTCTGTGTTTCTGCTTCCAGGAACGTAAACCTTGTGAAGAAGGAAAACGTCATCATAATTGCGCATCACGCTCTAAACCAGAAAGAAAAAAAGCGATTGCTAGATTTCTTATGTAAGTGCATCTTGCAATAATAGAACTATAGAGGTACCTGCAAGGAGCATAATCACACAGGAAGATTTTAGGTTTTCCCGTCGTATTTGGTGAAGAAAGGTCTCTCGGGTAAGTCACTAGGTAAGGAGAAACTCAGGGGGAAATGGATCCTCAAATCAGGTTGAACAACCAAGAGAATATTCACTATTGAGAATTCTATATCTTTTCTCTTTTTGTACATGTTGAACTTTTAGTTTGCACTTGACTAAAGTAAAAACTGATCTTCTTAAGGATGCTATTTTCAGGTATTTACACATAATTTGTAAAAAAAATGAGAGCTATTCGTAACATTTTTAGTTTTGAGCCAGGAAACATTTTATAAAAAACCTGATCTATGAATTATTATTTGTGTCTAAATGATGTTAAAAATAATTTCACCCTTAACTGGAAACTCTCCCAGAGTGAAAGTATTCTTTTCTGAAGAAATGAGACAGTTTACATACACAGGAATGGTAGGAACACCGATGAGACATTTTTGTCCCAGCCGCGGTTTTTGGGGGTTCGAAAACCCCAGCGGTTCTAGGGTTTAATTACACATTTTCAATAATTTGGGTAAACTCTTAAATTGAGAGCGCAGAATACTTTCTTGAAATTATTAGACTCAAGCTACGTATCGAGGAAAATACTGTATCAAAAATTGGCGATGAATTCCAAAACTTCAAGCATAACTAACCATGCTTATTAAACCATTATCGAATGAGCAATATTCGTTAGAAGATGAATGAGAAGTTCGTTAAATCTAGCAAAGATTTTCACCCCACAATGAATGGTCTATACACTTAGTAAACGGGAATAATAAGCATGAAGAACGCCAAGAAATAAAAGATACAAACCTCTAGCCCAGCTCATAAAAGAATTCCTTTAACAACTCCCAGGCCCAGTTTAGTAATCTCCGGTCTAATACTTTATAGTATGAAGACCAAAGTTAATACTTTTTCCTATCCTTAACGCTTATATTAACTAACAAATAGACTTACTCAATAAACTAGTCATTCTGAGAGCCCTCTAATGTCAGTAAATATCAAGTCAATGAAAAGGCTGTCATATTTTTCGGTTTATGTTATCAGATATTTTACATCCGGGCACCAGTGGACGTCTGTTGGACGATCAACGGTACTACCCTGCAAAATGTTCATGACAAGTTTTACGTTTCAATATATTGTTAAATATGGTTCATCTGCCACGTGTTCAAAAGATTAAAATAATGCTTAAAATCAGCTCCCGTATTTCATCCTGAATTGATTCAAGTTCTCCGTGGATCATCCTGTATATGGGATGAGAGATAGACAGACGTAGGATAGATGATTAGGAGCTCAACACAGACGTATCCGGCAGTATTTCACGCCCAATATTGGTTTACAATCGACCCGGCCTATCATGGCTGATTTCCTGAGTGCCCTCTGATCGGAGAGAACAATGCTCCTTGACTTGGGCGGGGCCGGATAGACCCAGTAAACGGCCTGTTGCCGATGCTTGATTACGCTCTCCCAGCAAGGGATAAGGGGAAGACGCAACCACGAGCTTGGTCGACGGAGTAGGTACACAGGGTTACCATATGAGCCCAGCGAGGAGAGCGGAGAGCCCCTTATGGGGTAATGATGGGACACACTTCACGGCCCCAGCCCCCCATCTTCCTTAATGAAGCGACTCCTCAGCGAGCTTAAAGCATATTGCCCGAGACGTTCTCCCCTAAGAGGAAGGGTTTGAAACATTAAAACGCTCGAGATTTTTGAGAGGGGAAAACGACGCGGACGCGCTAAAAAGCTCCTCAAAGGCATTCCTATTTTTTTTAACCAAAGGAATTAGCGACTTGAGAGAATTTTCCCCCTCGCGTGGCTGAGCGTTGCGCTGTTATTGGGCATTTCTTGGAGCAAGAGGGACCTTCTTTATGCCTCTTAGACCATCCTGTCTTCTTATTATCTGTACCTAAAGGGCCTTAAAAGAGCGATGCGAGTGTCTTACCTGAAACTCCACTCGATAGAGGACAGGAAACTTGCGCCGCTGATCACAGTGTTTCACGAAATTCCTTGTCTCCACGGGTTTGTCCGGGATTGTTGACATGACCCCATTTTCTTCCGCTGCAAGACATGAAAAGAACCGTTCCATCAAATACAAGAATCAACAAATGCAAAGTTCCAAACATTAGTTAATTAATTAAAATAGCCGTAAATACCAAACCTATAATAAAATACTGGGAAAAGTTCCCAGAGGGAGGAATAAGTTCATGGACCAAATAAGGAGGAAAGCACAGAGAAAGTACTGCCAGGAAGTAAGGGACTTAGCATTTGATAGGGAAAGGTGGAGCGCTGCAGTCTACCAATCTAAGGATTGGACGACCAATTGGATGACCACTCCCCAACTTGCATGGGGTTCAAACTGTAACCTGACGACCTAAATAAAAATCATATTAGTTGTCCCTGCCCTTTCTTTACTTTTCTTTGGCCAGCTCGACTGAATGGACTAATAAAAGGATGCATAGCAAGCGTAATCCATCACCTGTTAGAAATTTAAGGAAGGTAACCTTGAAACATACATGACTTACTTACTGCTAAGAGTTCTCTTCGAGTTTATTATAGTTTTCATAGGAAATTATTATTTATTTTAATACATTAAAAGTATACGTGGGATAGGTAATCCATATTAAAGAAGTAAATTTATGCTGATTTCCAGTTCGAAATTAAAAACACTCGATGTTGTACTGTCCACTTTTTTAATAATAGTAAAACGTTACTAAACATGTACTCTGTACCTGAAGATGGCCAATTAAAGTGCCGAAACATTTTAGTAACGTTTGAATATTATTAAAAAAGTGGACAGTAGAACATCGAGTGTTTTTCATTTCGAATATGCAGTTCCACAACTGCTTGCCCGAAACTTCTGACTCGATTTCCAGTTATTTATCGATAGAAAATATAGCAAAATTTCGAAATTAGTGCGTCAGCCCCTGAGCGCCAAAATAAAATCGGGTTTATCAAAGATGGTGGAAAGGCTACGTCCGCGTTAAGGTCGTTTGAGCGAAATATCATTTTACCTAGAAATCAATGAATTTAGACTCATTAAAAAAAATATATATATCACCCTTTCATTGACACCAAAAATTCAACCTCTTACCACATTACTCTCCGAGATATTTGTCAGTAACTACCATCCCTTTTAAATGGGAAATGGTACGTGTATGCACTCCAGAGACACCTTACATGACAAATGAGGCATTTCCTGCACTTAGATCTCGTCAAATAATCAACGGTGTGCACTTTGTGTGTTTTCTCAACTGTTTTCGAACATTAATCACTATGTTACCACAGTAAACTATTCAGGATCACTATAAACCTTCCATTTTGATGGTGTTTCAAACGTACCGTGTGAAAAAAATGAGCCAAGTTAAAGATTTATTCGGATATTTTCATTTGATTACTTAAATTTCTGTCATATAAAAACAAAATTATTGCACCATTAATAAGGCAATATTTAATTCGTATGTCCCACACCTGGTGAAACTAAAAGGTATAATTCGAATATGGTCTCTATTAATCATAATTATGATTACGAAACTATCTTGCTCGCACTACCTTAAAGCTTTTATCATCGGCCAAAATAGCAGGCGCTCTCTACACTTGACTCAAAGGTCGGGACATTTCCGGTTTATGGGGTCCTACACTCCAGGTACTCGAATTTTCCCAAGCTGACCCTGAAGTTCCCCAAGGTACTAACGCTTATGTACGCAATCCTTTTGGAGAAATGCGCATAAACAAATTTACGGCAAGAAATTTGTAAATTTGAAAAACAGTATTAAATGGTATCACGCAATCTCGAAGGCTCATGACTTATTAGACATGAGCCTTAAAATGCTAACATTAAGGTGAAGAGTAGAACCTCAAGAAATAGAAGCCGTATTGAGCAACGCTATTTTTCAACATTTCTTGGAAGGGCTAGAAGAATTACTCGGCAAAGGGCCAGGAAGAGTTTAATCATCCCCGTAACAAACGAGGTGAGAACTTGGCACTCCAAAGTTTCGCACTAAAACAAACCACTGCATCTGCAAGTAATAATGCGATATTGTTACTGCAATTCATGATAAATTAACAGAACACCGCCACCTCGACATTTATGAAAAAGATTTGAATTTTGTCCCAGTTTTAGTCAATTGCAGGGGTCGGGGAAATGGAGTGCCAAGCAGCTTTTTTGGTGACACCCAAGGTCGTTCAATATCGATAGTATTCACTCTTCGATATAGGTCCTCGCACCGAAAATAAGTCCGCCATTGATGTACTTTTTTTTATTAGAGTTCCCATGAGCAGAGCATTAAATTTTTATTGATTTGAGTGCATCTGTATCAAAATGACGATATACGCCGCACAAATGCAGGTTTCCTCGGGAGTACTACAGCAGTAGGTATATGCTCATTAAGCATATTATTGGAGGCCATGTGGTGGGAATGGTGGCGAAGATCTGCATCGATAGAGACACAAAAGTATCAAATCGATCGGCCCTGAATAACACACTAGGTCGTTCGATATCGATTGTGTTCTTCCTTCGATATAGGACTTCGCAACGTACATCATTCCGCCATAAATGTGCCTATTTTCCGTATTCTCCATAAGGTGGTTATAATAATATAGGTTGTTCGACGTTTTAGTTAATTTGATAATGCATTAGTATTCGAAATGACATCTTGCACCGCACATTCGCAGATTTTTCTGGGTGTTTTATGGCAGTAAATACTCAAATAACACATTAATGGCGGACAAGTGGTGAAAATGTTTGAGAATACCTCTATCGATGGAAGAATACAATCGATATCGAATGTCTCTGGGTGAAACCGAGCTATCAGTGCGTTCTGTTAGCTGTTATCGTGCCCAAAAGTAATCCTACCAGTGCGCTGCGTTCAATCGATAAAAGGATCTTTCAACTCAATAAATACTTACATAATAAGATTTTACGATTTGTGCAAGCTTTTTTATGATCTCCCTTCACATAAAAATGCAGCTTGGCACTCTGACCTTTTCAATTATAAACTAGATAAGTCCCGGTTTTGGAACATTATTGTATGGTAACTCTGTGCTAAATGAGAAAACTCCAAAGAAATACTTCCCAATGGGACATGGGCTTAAGGATAGGTGACGAGAGAGTGTCAATGACATCTGTTAACTGTTATGTGCCCAAAAGAAATCATACCAGCGCGCTGCGTGCAATCGATAAAATGATCTTTGAACCCTACAAATACTTACCTACATAATTCCCTCTTATGGTACGATTTCACGATTTGTACAAACATTTGTGATGATCTCCCTTCACATAAATATGTTGCTGGGAACTCTTTTCCCCTGAGTCCTTCAATTATAAAATATATAAGTGCCGGCTTTGGGATATCAGGTGATGGCAACACTGTGTGTAAAGAGAAAATATCAGAAAAAATACCAGGGAACGGAGTTAAGAGGAGGCGACGGGAGAATGGCAGAGGCAAACGAAAACGAAGAGGAAATATTAGAGGATAGCGAGGAATCGCCGTTGAAAGGACGATAATGAACCATTATTGCGAGTGGAAGGACGGGAGGGAGGCCTCGCGTCGTCACGACCGGAAATAACTTCCGCATCGGGTTTCCCGTCGGGGTTGATACGACGCCGCAGCGGGGGACTAATGAAGAATGAGACTCGGGAGTCGTGGCCGGAGCACAGTGGGAGCAATTTTGAGGGCTTCCGATGACGACGTGACCAGGAAAAGTCGAATGATCGCATGGCGCCCGAAAAATCGATAACCTCGACGGCCAATGCAATCATATCGCCTTGAACGACGAAGCGAGAAGGTTTGCGATGAACAAAAGCATTGCCGCTGACAAGGCGTGGGTGCCAGTAATCCCTCCACGCTTAATGAAGTACCGATGTCACCATGCCTCTTCGATAGATTGGAATAAAAAAACAATATCGCCATTCGAATGATAAACTTATATTGAAAAAGACCTCGTATATACATGAAGTATTACACAAAACATGTGACGTAAAATATTAAATAATAATAAACATATATAAAAATACGTACAAAACGTATTACGTAAAATATTGAATAATGATCTAATATTACAAAACGACCTCATGCATGAAGTATTACGTAAGTAGTATGACGTACAAAAATGTGTTGTTGCTGAATCACTATGTTACTCTTACAGGCGTTATATATGTTACTTTATATACGCAATAAAGTACTCTCTTCTCGGCTATTGTTTTATAAATTCATAGCAGCAAAATCGTAAGTTTCAAACGTAACTTAGAGGAAGCGAATCAAAATACAAATGAAATAATTATCACTTTGTAATTTCAACGCTTATTACTTTCACCGAGAATAGTGTCAGCATCTAACATGTCTTTAAGTATTTTTATCCCAATAATTATATTTTACAATGGAATAACGGTCAATGAGTATAAAGGTGGATTTTAAAATGTCTTGAATTGCTTGTTTCTGACTTTAACGATGGCGTAACGGGGCTAAAAAGTATATAAAGTGACTTAAGACGTCAGGGTGCTTTAAAATGTAACGAAACCTATGTTGGTAAGTTAAATAGATGCAAAAAAAGTAGTAATTTAGTAAGAATTCATCATAGAATTAAAATTAATATTCGAAATCACCTCAATCTAAGGATTCATTAATCTGAATTAATATCTTAAAGAAGGCATCATTATACAGCTAATGAAGTCTTATTAATGGTGGTCGTCTCATAATGACGGGCACAATGTGTTGGATTGCTTAAGTTAGACTCAAATTCCCAGGGTGGAATAGAATCAGTATGCAATACAGTTTGCACAATGTTAATTTTAACGAAAAAGCGTGCAGTGCAATTTACGGGATAGAAACAAACTCGAAATGTATCTTGGCAAATACACAAATGGCGTTAACACCGTAATTGGCAATGTTACGCTGCCCACATTTTGCCATCAAGAGTGGATTTCTACTAGTCAAGATAAAAAAAATAAGTTTCTGAAAGTACTCATGCACACACTCATGTACTCAAAGACATATCTAAGAAATATTTTTGTTAAGATTCATGATTGATCGGCCCCGCCAGAAAAACAAAAATTTAAAGCTTTAAATTGTCAGTTAGACGAATTAACATAGTTGTCAATGAAAGGCAGTGGAATATATTTTTCAGGTTAAATGAATATTTAAAAAAATTGATGTTAAATTAGTCTTTAAAATTTAAATTAAAACCATTTTAATACAGAAATGATTTAAAAGGGCGTTTTGCCTGTAATAATGGCATAGGAAAATCGCATTTAATTCGCAGCGAGCAAAACATCGGATCGTCACAAAAGCAATCGACTTGGTACATCGTTAAGTATGAAGCATGAATTAAGCATGAAGTATCTACTTCAAAATGAATTTTTACTAAGGTTGCGACCAAACTTTCTTTAGGTGTAGATAGACTATTAAGCTGCGTCCCAATTCGCCATTTAGGCAGCTAAATCGGCAGATTTAGGGAGGACGCCATCTTGAAGTGTGTCCCAATTCGTTAGGCATCATGGGGGAGCGGATTTAGGTGCCTTTCTCGGGGGTGAAATTTAGGGTAGATGGAGTTTATCCTAAATCCGCCTCCATATTGAATTTCCCATCATGCAAAGCGTAGCATGCGTCGTACAAGGAAACTCGCATTGCTCGTACCCAAGGAAGTAGTTGAAAAGTGGCAAACATGGCAAGTATTTGTCTGTTGTGAAAGAATTCTCTAGAATCTCGCAAACCAACACCCGAATACAAAAGAAAGATTTTACTTAGTACACTTAAATAAAACGAATTTAAATCCCAGAACACCTACACAAACTTACATATCCCGAAAACTTAAAACTAACGAATCTCCAGACAACGAAATGGATGAAAAAATGTAATTTCACTTTCCAAATCTCACAACGCACCCGAAGGTAGCCACAGGCGTCAAAAATGTCTTTATTTCAGGTTCCATTTGTTTCATTGTCCTTTATTAATTACTCATATGTTTTTCATTCGTTTCCAGCTCGGTAGACGGCAACACTAGCAAAGGATGTCCCAAATCAAGCTCCCTTAGCGAAAGGCATCTAAATATTTAGCTAGCTAACCGCATCCTCCCTAATGCCTAACGAATTGGGACACGGCTTTAGTATGGATTTTAATTTAATATTGTATTCCTTTACACAGTCATTGATACATGGGTCAAAACTATCGGGTCTTTACCCCCTCCACTTTGTTTTTGTGGATAAAACTAAACTAGGTACAAAGGAGTTTAGTTTGGTTTAGCTACGTTTCTGGGAGTAAAGTTTCGTTCAGGGTCAAAACTATTGCATCTAATTTCGTTTCCGAAAAAAAATTAACTCACTACTTCTATTTTAGTTTTGCATCGGGTCAAATCTAAACGTTTTAAGTTTTGTTTCGATTTCCATCCTTATTTTCTAGCGCAAGTAAGAATGCAAAACAATCAGATGCTATAGTGACGATTTTCACTGCTCTTTTTATTTATCGACAACGGAAAACGTCATCTTCAATTTAATTTGACAAAATTATGTAGCATTTATTCTTGTGGTATCAATATTGAAGCAATTAATATTCATTCATTTGTCCAAAAAATAAAAATTACTGAACAGCCTGCCGAATTATTTGGTCAGAGTTCATGCAGCGTAAATTACGCCGGCTCGACTCGCGCCAAATCACTCAATTATCAAAATATTCGCCGAATACTTTGCAGCCTGCACACCCGAAGAGCACGCACCGTATTTATCCGTTCCCGGTAGGTCGAATTAATCCACGACCTCATTTAAATAATCTCCAGGCACCGAGCTATAAGCGTGATAAGCCATCCTTTTCCACCTGTAGTGGAAAAGTGTGACGCATATTTGCACACCCGACCGCTGTCGCATTGCTGTAAAACGACGCGCATATTTCTCTCGGCGTAAATATCTTCTCTTTCCCGGGTTGCAGGCGACTCTTCAACAAGAATACCCACCTCCCAAATGCGTATTCTAAAGATAAAAATGTCGACCTATTAAATAAAAATTTTCATTTGACTTCCAGCCTCTGACCTATTTAATGCAGGCATTTATCGCGAGTTTTATCATGCCTGAATTTTTTCTGCTGCGCGTACTTTTAAGGTCGAAATGGCCACTAAGGGACTATGAACTGCAAGAGCATAAATTTCTGCTTTACTAGGAAGGCGGTAAACATGAATACCATGATCGTGGGTCTGCTTTCACGGCTTAAAATTTATGAGATTATTTTGCGCCTTTGAAAATAGTCAGCAGCACCGCACTGTACTCTGTCATAAGTATCACTGATCACCTTCTTCACGTAACCTCGTCAAAATTCAACCCACCAATTTCTGTATTCTTTCACAGAGATATTTCCTTTTCCATAGGGACGAAAGAGACGATGCTTCAATCACTATAGGTGGAAATACGGGTGTCTTACAGCCACTTGGATTATACATTTATAAAATTTTTGGGTAGGATAAAGCCATATATTCTTCCAGCTAAACATATTTTGTCTTCTAAGGAATTGAACGTAGGAAGAGATATGACAGAAGTTAGAAAAAAACGAAGACTTGCTCCCTAAAGTTATGGCATACCATAGTGATTAATATACAACTCATGCTTTCATAAAGTGCACGGAGAAACTAAACAAGACCCGAATTTAAGAGAAAAATTTCATTTGTTGAAGATGCTTACGAATTTGACTGACTATTTCTTTTCTCTAAGAAGTATTTTGGATAATTTTTCAATTCTTTTTACATTAATGGCGGAACGATGTACGTTGCGAAGTCCTATATCTTAAGCTGGGTTTACACGTAGCAGTCGACTCCTATGACAGTCGACTGTTTAGCTCGCTTCGTACATGTGAACACGAACTGAGATGCGAGTAAGAATCGATAGAGGACTGGGTTGAACGTGATCAACCCTGGATTCGAGCTATTAACAAATTAGGAGGACGTCTACTTTTCATCGTAGTGAAGTGCAGTTATTCGCAACTATCGCGACCATCGCTTTGAAAAAACCCGGGAGTTTGAAGAAGTTGGCGCGGATATTTCTGCCAGGAGACGTCTTCAGATTTATAGAAGAATGTTTGGAGCATAAGTTTTATAGAATTTGAGAAGCGAGGTACGTTAAAATGTTGACAGCAAATTTTTGGCCATTTCTCTCAGGGTGAGAGTTTGGCCTGACACTGGAGGTTATGAAAAAAATACTATTGTGAGCTCAACCTATCTACAGGAAGAGAAGAAAGCTTTTCTATATGTGATTCAAAGATCATGGACTAATATACGAAGTTAGATACACAGCACAGTTAATATAGTCAGTGTTTTAAATAGTTAACTTATGTGCTTTTGCATGCGGCTTACTCATGGTTCTCGTATTTTTTGTGGACAAAGAAGATATCACGATGTAAAGAGGAGGATTCGTATAATATTATTCCGTAATATACTTTGGAAAAGTAATTACCATAACGTAAAATCTTAAAAAGATTCCCTCCTAAAGGATGTTTTAGAACAGAGAAGGATTAAAATAAATGCTGATTATATTAATGTAGTTTATGTGAATAGACCAATTTATTTAGCCTTTCTAGCAAAAAAATTAATTATTCAGTGTGTTAAAGTCACTGGTAGCCATAAGAAAGTCTCGGTCAAACTTTTCATGCGTTGATGAAAAGATATTTCCAAGTGCTTAACGGTTATTTAAATTTATTGTTATGTGACCATTCATTTTTATGGTCCACAGCATCAAAACCTCGACACATATGACTCAAATAGCGATTACCTAGTTAATTTCCTGGACTATATAGACAAGACATTCAGACAAAGCCAGTCCCATCTATCAATGTGTCCTCTAGGACGCCAAGCTGGTGGAGTGATAGCAAATGTTAAATCAAGTATTCAATAAATCTTTGCCAGTAAAAAGGTATACATCTAGGTTTTTTGAATCCAAAAAAATTTCGGAAGTGTCTTAAGTATTGCTTGGTGTAGTAGTGTGCATATTTGCGTTACATTGGCAAGGACTAAGGTTCAATCCTCAGTGGCATCAAATTTTTTTTGTCATAGCATGAAGTGCGTTTTCAGTAAACATCCCAATATTTGCCTAAGAGTGGGATAATAGACATGGCTTCAGTTATTTATACTGTCTGGTTCACCTTTATCCTTGCTAACTGGAATGATCTGTTGGCATCTCTAAGGATATAAGGATATTCACTATTCTGGTTTAATAAGGTACTCTAGGTTTAAAGAGGATTCTGAGAAGAGCTCGTCGCCTTCCCTACTCAATAGTAGCCATTTTGAAGCATTGACCGCTGGCGATACGCTGCGATAGTCGTAGAAGTTGGTGTGGACAATTCGCGGCGGTAACAGCAGCGAGGTATCGCGTATCGAACGACTGTCATAACAGTCATCTGCTACGTGTAAACCAAGCTTAGCAAGAATACATTCGATATCGAATAACCTTGGGTGTCACTCAGGGTCGTTCGATTCGATACTTCTGTGTCTCCATCGGGCGGGTTGAAGTGGAGAGAGCGCCTGCAAATGCTGTCGCCGATGCCGATGCAAAAAGCTGTAACGCGGACGTAGCCTTTCTACCATCTTTGATAAACACGATTTTAATTTAGCGCTCAAGGGCTGACGCACTAAATTCGAAATTGTGCGATGTTTTCTATTGATAAATAAGTGGAAATCCTATTGCAATTGGCTGTCTAATTAATTCCTCTATTGTCTATTAATAGTAGAAAATTCAAAACTACCGGAAAATTACGGTAATTTTTCTAAAACTACCGTTTGAGGTAAGTTACCGTAGTAAACTACCACAGTAATATACCCATCTCTACTCTCTAGGCAGTTTGAGTGAGATAGTTCCCTAGTAATAACGGAGACTATATTCGAAAGTTTTTATTTTAGCAGCTGTAAAAAGCATAAATGAATGCTACATATTTAACAGTGCAACAATATACTTGTGTATGACTGAAATTCTAAATAATCAAATAAAAATATCTACAAAAGTTTTTTATTTGATTCATTTTTTTCACGAGGTACCTTCCAAACTCCTTCACAACGGAAGGTTATTTTCGAATCTGAAAACATTACTGCGGCGACAAAATGTATCATTTTAAAAAATAGTCGAGAAAACATACAAAAATGACACACTTAATTTTTTGACGCGATCCAGGCGTTATAAATGCCTCGCATTTTTTAAATAAGGTCTCTTTGGAGAGCTTTACCTACCATTTCCTAGGTAAAATGGCTGTTATAACTGGTCAAAAATCTCAAAAAATAGTTTGGTGGGGTGCTGCACTGCGGAAATTTGCATAACCATTAGGGAAAATCTTGTTTGCTGCGTATTCATCCAAAAGGGATCAGGACAGATAATGAATTAATTAATTTCTAAATATGTATTTTTTACTGCTTAAGCTCTCTTCACGTTAATCCAAACATTGCAATGTGCTTCTCGATAGTAGTTTAGGCTCTATATCGGAATCAACCTCATTCCATCCCTCTTTGTTATCCTATTTTATAATAACCTAGGAGAACAACCATACAAATCTAATTTCAGTTATTTTACAAAAATATCATCTCCAAGAATTCAATATTTTTCATTAATTTAATAGACATCCATCAAAGATGGCAATGCAAGGGAGAAGAGGAAGAGAACATAAGGGAGAAGAGGAAGAATTCACTATTATTCATTAATTTAATAAAAATCCATCAAAGATGGCAACGCAAGGGAGAAGAGGACTTCAAAGAAGCCGCAACCAAGAGTCAGTATCCTTCACCAGCACATATGCCGTGCTTAGCCAATTGAAATTCAAACATGGCGGGTGAATTTTTTGAAGAAATTGCCATGAGAAAAATTCGGCCTGGACTGGGAATCAAACCAAAGGTCCGTGGTTCGATTTCCGGTCCAGGCCGAAGTTTTATCATGGAAATTTCTTCAAAAAAATCATCCAGAATGTTTGATATTTCAAATTACTAATATCTTGCAATATAACCTGCTTAAAACGGTATTTAATATTTAATCACATTGCCGTGCTACTGAAGACAAACTCACCCAGCAAGAATTTACTATTTTTACGTAATAAAACTGTAAATGAAAATTAAACATTAGTTTTGAACAAAGAAAATACCATTAAAGGCCAAATAAAATAGATACAAAAGTATTGCATAAAGCATTACATAAATAGAACAATGTAGGGTCATATACGACCATTTTGGTCAGTTCAAATGTATTTTACAATTTTTTCACGAGATACAAAAAACGGACCTGTCCGCCTCGGATGCAAAGTTGAAGACATGCTTCTTTTGAATTGATAAGAAATGAATGGGGAAATAATATGGAGGGCAATGGAGTCCTAGCGCATACGGTGTAAGTATAGGGATCGTTGCATTAGCAATTTTATCGTACAAAAGTTGACGAAGAACGGAATCCATGCAAAAAAAATGTGTTTAGGCCGTATATGGCTCAGACAATCTCGGCAGATACTGGTTAATACTGAAATTTAAAAGTTAAAACTAGGAAATTTTTATTCTATAAAATTTAAATGTGGCGTTTCGGAATGGGAAATTTTACCACGAAGAAAAAAACAAAACACAGTTTCAGGATAAACGTTTTATTAGAATATTTTTCACAAGGCAGTGTGAAAAATTGACTCAAAATGAGTGCCTTCCATGCTTAACGGACTGAAAGTGAGAAGCGTAATGAGGACAGGCTAATTATAAGCCCAGGCGGTTCCATTTTTATGATCAATCTAAAGCTTCTGATGCAGACTCGGTGCCCCAAGTTCGAACGGAGCCGTCATGTATGGGGGATGGGTGGTGTAGCGGAACTCATAAACCACATCACATCTTCACCCACATCAGGATTACACGCTTGTTCTCTTTTTCCGCATCTGAACTAGGGCAGTGGGTTATGAGACCCCTTAGCGGAGCAAATAGGTTTGATTTCACCCACATGCCTATACATGCTGCGACAAAAAATAGGTAATTAATTTGTTCCGCCACGTTAAAAGGAGCATGAAAACACTGAAGGGTCAAAATGATGGGGACGGAATACAAATAATTGTTAGTACGAAAGCAAATGTGAATTAAGGAGTTCAATAATCCAGCACATTCTTAACTTCAAAATCTTACTTTTTTCCTTCTATAATATTCAATTTCTTTGAAGAATAAAATCCCAGTATGCTGAAGAGATAAGCTAAATGTAGAAGTCACCATAAGAGGAGAGAAATTAGAGCAAGTGGATTCCTTCACCAATCTCGGAAGTACCATTAAGTGGGACGTAAGAAGTACAACGGGCATCAAGCGGATAGTAGCCCAAACTAAGAAGGATTTCATGGGGAAGAGACAACTGTTCTGCTCAAAGAAGATAGGACGACTAACCAGGAGACAGAATGTGAAAACATTCGTGTGGAACATTTCTCTCTACGGATTGGAAGCGTGGACCAATGGAAAATCGGACCAGATAAGATTAGAAGCCTTTGAAACCTGGTACTGGAGGGAGATGCTGAAGATAAAATGGACGGACAGAATAGGAAAAGGTGAAGTGTACAGAAGAGTAGAAGAGGAAAGGACCATATGAAAAACCATTTAGAAAAGAAGAACCAGACGAATTGGACACACCCTGAGATACAATTGGTTTGTGAAGAATATAATTGAAGGCAAAATAGAGTGAAAAGTTCCCAGAGGAAGACCCGAGAATAAGTTCATGGATCAAATAAAAATAAAAGCTCATAGAAGGAGTTGCAAGGAGGGAAGGGATCGAGCATTAGATAGAGATGGGTGGAGGACTGCAGTCAACCAATGTTCGGATTGAACGACAAATGATTCACGTTCAACTTAAGTGGATGTACTAACATAATTAACTAATTACAATAGTTAACTATTACTAACATATCATGCTCTTGAGGTTTCCAAGGCCAAAATTTTCAATTTTCCTGGCGAAATTATATATTAATAAACTCTTCTCGGGCTCTGCACCAGGTGATTCATGTTTGCCAACGTTTCGGAAAACGACTTGTTTTCCATTTTCAAGGCGTGTTACTCTGTCCGTGTCAGATTGTAAACTGAATTGAATTGACCGTTGGTCGGGCCCAACAATTGAGCTCAGGTGCCATCTGATTGGCTGATGTTTGGATTTTGCCCTTGAATTATTTTATGATTTTTCCTTATGTTTTTAATGCAATTTATTACAGGTGTCCATGTATTGCTCAAATGAAAGCCAGAGTCACGATTGAAATTTTGGTTTAAGGCGTATTTTCAATTTTTTTGGAAAGTATATATATTTTTTCCATTATGATATGATGAATGATGATTTCCATTTTCCTGGTGAATTTCATGTGTATGAGCACAACACATTTGTTGACTCGGCCCACTTGGTTGGGCGGGTTGACTCGGCCCGCTTGCTCAGCCAGTCTGAGAGATCAGATCGATCTGAGCCAGCGAGTCTGTGGCTCTCCTCCTTATTCTGTTGGTTGTCAATGGGAAACAATTATTATCCCTATTATTCAGGGCGTGTGTTGTAAACTTGTAACCGGTTGCAATGCCCCGTTCTACTACTATCGCATGTACCGTATCGTCGCGACGGTAGACTGTGTTCGTAATGAGATAGCACGTCCGTAACATGGCAATACATTGTTCCTACCGTTGTAACTTTACTACGGTAACGCTGGTATCGCGAGCGGAAACAGGAAAAAAATGACGATAGTGAAAATAGACAGTCAATAAAGTTAAGCAGATGATGTTACTTTAATTAAATAACATAGAAAGGTGTAATTAGCTAGAAAAAAATTCGAGAGACTCAAAACGCCACAGGAATATGGTACTCCTTATTCCGTTCACTTTGAATTTACTTAATGTCACGATGCCCTGGTGAGAGGGGTGAGGGTAACGCTGTGCCCCGTTCACACTGCAGTCGTACGTATGTACGTTGGCCCATACGATGGTAATCTGAACGAGGCATACCAGCATTACTATAGTACAGTAATGGCAAGTGATGTGATATTGGTGACATCGTAACACATCGAAATTCTACAATTTTGTTCACTAGGAATGCAACTGATAATTTACAACTGTGCACTTCGCGCTTCTACTGATTGATTCGATTATTCAATATCGATATTTTCAGACCGTGTTGGTAAACCAGGCGATCTGGAATTTCTAGATCGATCCTAATTAAGATCCATCTGAAATCTATCGGTAAGTGTGGCGAATAGAAAAAAATTAAACACTTTTTAATTATTCAGGTGAAATTATCCTGCTTTCGATGATAAAACGGGTTACTTATCGAGATCTATAAATTAGTACAAAATATGGAGTTTATTCTATGCATATAGGTACTTTTAATGACCACATTCTTCTAGCTATAGAAACCCACTCCATCATCAGCTGTAAGGAACGAATCATATTTACTTCAATTACGGTGGTAATTGGCTAATGATTTTAAGAAATGAGTGGTAAGATTCCTATAATTTTAATATAATTCAATTTCTCGGGACTTTTCGCTTTTGATTACTAGCTTCAATTAAAAGTTTTCGCATGTTTTCTCGTTCGTTGTACTTCCTAAAACTCCAACAAGGATCAGTGAAATCATCGATGGATTCATCTAACATTGAAAAAAAAAACATGAAAATTGGAAACACCTGACTTATAGTGCTTTCTTTAGCCATTGTTCGCAATGAAATTAATTAATTGAATCCTATATTTTATTTCATTAAAATTCTCGGGACATTATAACCCATTATTATATAAACCTTCATATGCTTAATCGTTTAACTGGACACTTCCTACAACCTCACCGAGGATCAGAGAAATCATCTTACATGGAAGGGACTACATGAAAATTAAAAACACATGAATTAAGGTGCTTTTTTGGCCAATTCGTGATGCGAATACTTTATTATTTTTAAAAACTGCCTTTTCCTTTATATGAACGAGAAAACTTTCTCAATTACTTGCGTCAAATTTTCAGCGAGGAACTTTATCCAAGCGAACTGAATAATAAACCGGAGCTTAAAATATCGTCGAGGGATAAACCAAGCTCAAAGGAACGTTTCGCGATATGAAATTAATATGTCTTAAAAATATTGGCCGCAGAGGAATATAAACAGTTGCAGGAAAGGAGCAAAAAAGCAACGAGGGATTAAAAGGGAAAGCTAAGTCATAATCGCTCGGGTTAGAACGGAAGAGGAAGCGAGGGATTCCCCTTGTGCTAAAGAGAACTTCAGGTAGTTTAAGCAAAATATCATTTCACCTATATATCAATGAATTTGGTCTCATTTTAACGAAAAATATCTTACTCTTCAAATGATACCAAAATATCAGCCCCTTACCGAATTTCTTTTCAAGAGTTTTGACAAATTATACCAGCCCTTTTACCTAGGAAATGGTAGGCTACGCTCTCCAAAGAGACCTTATTTAAAAAAAATTAGGCATTTCTAACACCCAGATCTTGTAAAAAAATTAGAAAGGTGTAATTTTTGTATGTAAACTCGACTATTTTTTTTAAATAATACATTTTGTCGCCGCAGTAATGTTTTCAGAATCGAAAATAACCTTCCGTTGAGAAGGAGTTTGGAACGTACACAGTAAAAAGTCGATCTGATTTTGAGACAGCAAAGAGAACTGATTTTCAGAGGCAACATTTTTTTTAGGCAGTGTCAGTTGAATTTCACAGCCATTTCCTAGTCTAAGAATAAGGTAGATGCAGAGCTGAAAGTGAAACCAAGTGGTACTGGTTGTAAGATAGACCCATGTTGAATTTAATACAGCCCTGATCTGACAGTGAGGTAGACCCATGTTGAATTTAAGATAGCCCTAGTCTGATAATGAGGTAGACCCATGTTGAATTTAAGACAGCCCTGGTCTAATAGTGAGGTAGACCCATGTTGAATTTAAGACAGCCCTGGTCTGACAGTGAGGTAGACCCATGTTGAATTTAAGACAGCCCTGATCTGACAGTGAGGTAGACCCATGTTGAATTTAAGATAGCCCTAGTCTGATAATGAGGTAGACCCATGTTGAATTTAAGACAGCCCTGGTCTAATAGTGAGGTAGACCCATGTTGAATTTAAGACAGCCCTGGTCTAATAGTGAGGTAGACCCATGTTGAATTTAAGACAGCCCTGATCTGACAGTGAGGTAGACCCATGTTGAATTTAAGATAGCCCTAGTCTGATAATGAGGTAGACCCATGTTGAATTTAAGACAGCCCTGGTCTAATAGTGAGGTAGACCCATGTTGAATTTAAGACAGCCCTGGTCTAATAGTGAGGTAGACCCATGTTGAATTTAAGACAGCCCTGGTCTGACAGTAATAATTTCTCAACAACATTCACTACCTATGGTTATGCTACCAAAGTTTTAGAAACTACACGCATTAGACTATTTGTCAACTAAAAAATTCACATAGATAGAAGATATATATTTTTTTCTCAAATTAGCATTCACAAGATTTTTACAACTGTCAATGACACATTTTACAATTGGAGCAGTAACATTTTGCGCACGGAGCGCTAACAAAAATTGAGCTTCAGCCTGTTTATTTATTTATTTTTTATAAATTGAGCTTCAGCCTGTTGTCATGTTCACAAATTGTCTTGGTATTCCTGTTCCACTGAGCCCTCTCGTACATTAGCAGGTCCTTCAATATGCACAATTCCCTCAACAACATTGTCAACATGTTCACCGCCATCCTGTTCTCGCTCTCGCTCACGATGATTTTTACTAATACGTGCTCTTCTGCTGATAAACTTAATAAATGTTTTGGGACATAGTTCGTGTTATGCAATACTTTTGTATTTATTTTATTTGGCCTTTAAAGGACAAGTCCACTTAAGTGGCATGGGGTCTCCTAATCAAGTCGGCTTGGGTATCGATGTCGATATTGCTCTATTATAGGCTTGATATCGATAGTGTTCCTTCAAGGTGACCGAGGCCATGTCTTCGATAGGTCGAAGAGTTCCGATAGTCTTATGCATCATACTTGTGTTTACATTTTATATTTGAGGGGTTGAGTTTTTGTGTTCATGTTAATCTTCTTATTCATTAGTTTTGTGGTGTTATTCGTGTTTAGAAATCACCAAAATATACTTAAACACTTGCGTGATGCAAAGTTCTTTCCATTAACACTAGCTGGGGCTAGAATAGATTTAATATCTGCATGTAGACGTTCGTCTGCATTTTAGTGCTGCTATTAAGTAAATCATACTTAAGTAAAATTACTTACGAGCACGCGCATTGTAGACGAGGCATAAGGCACTGTCACAGTAACCCCATTTGTACTCATCATTTTCTCGACCGTCGATATTTTTACCTGCGTCGACTACTGCTTAAACGATTATGGAATTATTCTACGGAAATTCATCTTTAATATCCTCCTAAACGAATAATAATTGTGGGTAAAATGCTGTACGTAAACTTTATAGATGCCATTAAACGATACATAACGTTAGGCTTTACAGATTTAAGAAATGTGAAAATTTTACCGGTAGTGCATAAGATGCTCATTGTCCTTATATTGTTGTTCCACATACATATGATAGATTATTTGCAAGATGGCACCGGAATATTGATGTTTTGATGCCTACTTAAAAATGCTTTGGTAGAATTTTGGCATTGCCTTAGCTTCGTAATAGAGACGTTGCGATACTACGTCATTCGGAAAAAATGTTAAAAATCCAATGTTATATCCCAATCACATTCGGAATTCACGCAGATTAACGCACCCTTGAGTATAAATTTTATTTCATACTCTTAAAAGAATAATAATTGTATGAATGGAAAATTTATCTTGAAAGCAATTTTAAAGAGAAACCATATCTTGGAGGTTTTAGACACGCGAAATTCACTGAGTGATTTTCGATAAAATTCACGTAAGGACCAAATCTGAGTCCAAAAAAACCTCCCAGGGGGTTTGCGAATTAACTTTTGAAGATAACTCGTTGAAGTAACTAAGGAGTAACTATGTGCAGTCACAAACAGTCCGAGATTTTAGTGTGCTTGACACTGTCGTAAAAATTTCAGTCACTTGTCCCCACTCCGAAAGACGATAATTTACCGCATCAATACCCTAACATATCCTACAATATAAATATATAATATGCATCTGAAGTCCTTAACCTGACTGAAATTATCTAAAGAGAAAAAGAAGACGGTTAAAACTTGGATTTTTTACGAAAAATTTCAAACTGAGTGTTTGAATTGCTTGAAAACGGTATTATTTATAGCTTAACTGAGGAAATAAGCATATTTTTTTTACTTTGAAAAAATACAAAACAGAAACGAAAGGGACTTGTACTATTTGCAATCCAGGTAATCTCAACTGTTAACAAAATGACACTTATATTTCTCAGGTAAAATCAATTTTTCTCTTTTGCGATGCAAATGTTGGGACTAAACAAGCATTTGAGACCTCTGCGAGTCGTTTATATGATCACTCAAATTGCTTTCTCAAAGATCAGAAAAGTCAGAGGCTACCAAAAGGAGTATGCCAGAAATGAGACGCGAACACAAGGCATGTGGTTCAAACGGACTCATCACTCGCCATATTAATGAAGTCATCAGACCTCTCAGAAGAATTATTTCCCTTCTCAACGACAGCCAAGGAGACGATTGTAATTTTCACTCCGATTAGGCAAGAAAACGAGTATTCAAATACCAATTCAGAATACAGAGACTTGTTTGAATGGCAGAGGTTGAAATGTAATTATCCCGAAACTCCATGAATAATAGAGGAATCAAAGCCTTTCGAACAAAGGACAGAGGTATATTATTCCGGCACAATGAATTATTCAAAGGCCACCATTCACAGCCAGGTTTTGGGACCATTCAGGAATGAGAAGAAAAGAGAGACTGCCATATTAAAGATTTAAAGTATAGCTCTCCCTTTGCAATATCTGCCATCGAAAGCGACACGACAGAGGAGCCGACTGCTTGGGCGATCAGAATGCCTACCATGATTAACTAACATATATTTGTCCATTGTTTCCATGGGCCTCAAAAATACAAATAAATTATTGACTGTGGAATATGGTTGTCTTATTGGAAAATTTCTTCTTTGGCAAATATCATGGTTTTGCTGAAGTAAAGAGACTATTTTCAAAACTCCTGCGTTATAAATGAAGCACATTAGACTTTAAAAGGCATAAGATTTTCAATGCATACTTTAACGGAAAATGAACATTTCGAGTAATTTTGTATAGCATGTACCAACATAATTTCCCACTACCTTAATTCTTTATTTTAACTCTTAGAGTACCAGAGGACTGATCTATCGGCCCTTGTGGTATGTGCGCAAATGCCACAGGCCGATAACTTGACGCGTTTTTTTACGAATAAATGTCAATATAAATATTTTTTCATCACAAATTATCAACAAAAACAGTATAATTAAACCTAATAACATGATCAAGGATTTGGAGAATATAATATTAGAATTTAGACCAAATTTTATTCAAATTTTTAAAATTATTTTTTTTACTAAAGAGGTACACTGTCATCAAAAAAGGCTTACTCGTACCTGCTGCACATGAAGACTGGCACTAAAAGGCTAGAAAGTACCGTCTAAGGCAGATTACTGTCTACTAAGGTCAATTTCGTCATTGAGGGCGAGTGGATGGGATGGCAACGGGAGAAAATATTTGGGTAATGGAGGAAGTCGTGGTTTTTTTAAAGTCTATACTTAACGGAAGGAGCAAAAGAAGAACACAGTTAACTAGCCATCCAACGGAGTAAGTACCTCAGTTATTTCTAGTTTTATATTCTCTTATTAAATACTTTATTGATACAAAAACCGTAGCTAATACGTTCTCTAACCAATACCGCTCAACTCGGCAAACCGACAATCTTATACAATATACAAAATTCTAACTCTCAGCTAACACCAAGCTAATATAAAGGCTAAGTCGGCCCACGTGGCGACGGGGTAAAGTCCTTGTATGCCTTTCCGAGGGTTACGGGTTCGAGTCCCTCTTGAGTGGTATTTAACCACTCAGAACACGGGTCCTAGTGTTTCGTCTGTTGTTAATGCTAATCACCCGATGTAAAAGGCCTTAAATGTGCTGTTATTGGGATTGTGAAAATAAATAAAAAAATAAAGAATTCCTTTATAATAACTTCCACCAGGGGGTTGCGTTTGAAGCCGCTTTGAATGATTCCCAGCACGTAACTAAGGGGTCACGTGACATAACGAACGGTTGGAGAATTAGATGAGTTAATGCTATACGAATGGATAGTTTTAGAGTCAGTTTAAGTTTGTTCGTTGCGTCTCAAATCGCGATATTCATCCCCGTCAGTAATATTCCAGCGAAAAAAACTCGATTGGGAGGACTGTGTGAGATGTTTACGAATGTTTTCAATGCACCAAAATCTCGAGCCTTTCGATATTGTACCACGTGACTTCTTAGTTATGTGATCGAAATTATCTCGGCCAGTTCAAACATAACCCCCTAGGGATAAAGGTTTCTCGGGTTTTCCACCGGGTGAGCAGGTCCATGGGGCCCAACGTTTCGGAGAACGACTTGTCCTCCATCATCAGGGGGGGGGGGGGTTTCAGCTTCCGAATCTGAAAACCGAAACCCCCCCAACCCCACCCCCCCCCCTGATGATGGAGGACAAGTCGTTCTCCGAAACGTTGGGCCCCATGGACCTACTCACCCGGTGGAAAACCCGAAAAACCTTTATCCATCAGATACGCCGGGAAAATCTGAGATCCTTCATAACCTCCGACGCATTACAAAACCAAGGCATAAAGCGCTCTCCGCATGCAATCCTATTACGGATAAAAGTTCCCCAGAAATTTCCCGCCCCTTTTATTTTCATTCCAGAACTATTGGATTGGATAGGATATTTGGAGGGGCGACCGACGGCTAAAGTCATTTGCGCCGTAGGGGATAGGTAAGGGAGGAAGGGTGGATAGAAACCCAGCGTCGGCATTAGCCTACTCTTAACGAAAGACGCCAAGGGGACCACGGCTTAACGTCTCATCCGACAGACGGAGTACTCCTCTAGAAGTGCCCTCCACAAGACACTCAAGTAGGGATCGGGTTCCTCTGAAAAACATCCGCCACTGCAGGGATATGTACCCTGGCCGCCCGTGTGGTAGGCGAGTACTCTAACCACCACACTAACCCGATCCCCTCCAGAACTATTTCATGGTTATAAATGTCTCTCATTGTGTCTAACAGTGCTCGTCTCCTCTAGTTGGCAAAACTATTGTCCAGCATCCCTTCTCCAAAACTTTTCGCACGGCTTCTCATGGGTGATTTATTCGGTCTATTTAATTTTCTATATTCTTGAATGATAAGAACAACGGCTCTATTCTTCCCAACTTTTTTTCTACTTCTGGTATCGTCCAAGCTTCGCAATATGAGTAATTAAATTCTAATGGCAATGCCTAGTTGCTATAGCCACGTCTTCCTTATTATCTCAGATTCCTTACTCCACATTTTTGAAGATTGTAGCTCTTATAAAATTAATGGTTGAAGTCGTAACTTTGTGGAAGTTAACCGCAGACATGACGAAAAAAAAACCTCTTAGTGAATTCTACACTTAAGATTTTATTATAGACTTAGGTTTCGATTGCCTTGCAATCATTTTCATGTCGTCAGTTTAAAGAAATCGAACCCTAGGTCGTTAATAAAATTTTCAGTCTGGAATTTACTAAGAGATTTTTCTTTTTCGTCATATGTCTCATTGCAGCTCTTGGTCATTCTCTTGGTTTTTTTCTTCCACTTCCACATTGAACATACTTTTAAGGTACTAAAATACGAGCCCAGCCAGCTTTACCATTCTTTTTACAATTGTTTACAAAATCAATATATTTGGCTTCAGATTTCACTAAACTTTAACATTCTATGGAGACGAGAGTGACAACTTTGGTACGTTTCTACATCTTTTCAAGATGCTTCGTGAGAAGTTTTTCTCTTTAGTAACCGAACTTGAGAGAATTGTAACGCTTCGAATTAGAAAATTGGAAAATGTGCATTTTTCGTTCCTTTTTTTAATAAGTAAATACAACAACAATTATCCTTTAAGTAAATATTGTTTTCAATCTATTGCTTAAAATTCCGTCCACTGAGGGTAAAAAAATTTTTTTCCCAGTTTCACTGTCGAATAAGATATTTCCAATAGCAGCCACAAATTAAATTTTAAAAAACGGTCTTCTGCATAAGGTACTACAAATGTTCTTCTTGGAAAAGGGCAACACTTCCACCTGGTTTGATAAACCACATATTGGAGGAGGCGGCACGAATATGCTGTTTTCTCTACAAAAGGTTCGCCTATCCGTAAAAAAAGATGTTATGTTCACATTGGACCTAAACCATAAAATATGTTACCACCTAGCCTAAAACATTCTGAACAAAACTCAAGGAATGGCTGCATACGCTTGAAAGTTTAGACTTTGTTTTTTTGGTAAAAGAAAAATAATTAAATAATTGTTTTTTTCTTCAAATTTTAAAAAAAATCTTACAGCTATTTTTTGCATTTTTTAAGTTATTCAGTTTTTAATTCTTGAATCTGAAAATAGTTCACCTAAAGTTTATAAGTTGTACTTTACATCATTTATACTTGTAATGTGTATCGCCTTTATAGCTTGTAATGTAGCGCGTATTGTACACTCATGTCATGAAGGTAGCTTTTTACAGGAAGTCCTTGAAGCTACTTAAAGCTCAATGTTTTTAAAGTTCATGTTTGTACATCTTACATTGAGCAATAAAGTATCTATCTATCTCTTTATCTCTCTTCTATATCTTTAAATATCTCTTCATTCCTGAAATTATTAATGAAACTTCCACGGGTCCTAATCACGCACGAAAAAATGAGCCGATATACATCGATCGGAGAATCATTCTTTTCCTATCCCAAAAAGGTGAGTGTAATGATTCATAGGATGTGTTAGTGATCAGCGTCACGGAGAAAGGGCTAGACTCCTCTTGTGACACAAACGAGTGAAACGCGCGCTTATCTCATCCATGTTTCACGCTGCGTCTCCATGAAGATAAGCAAGTTTTCTATTCGGATGGGGGGAGAGGGAGGGTGAATCGGTCCAGAGAAGGGGGACGAGGAGGCGAAGTCCCCCCCCCCACTAATGGATGCGAAAGCGAAATGGGAGTGGGAGGAGGGGGGGTTGAAGGGGAGGGGAGCCTTAATGGAGGCCAAGGGCTCTGAGAGAGGGAAAGAGGGGGAGAGCCAGATTCATTGCAATAGATTCGGTCTCGAAATAGACCGCTCTGCTGACTGTCTCTCTCTGCCGACCGTCCGATGGCATTTTTCTACAGCCACCCGCGTTGCGCCACCGAATCGGACGATCATTCACGTACATGCAAGTGAACGCGAGAGTCAATCAATTGAGAAATACGTACGTTCACGGAAGAGGGCGGGGATATAAAAATCTCGATAAAAACCCCTTGCTGAGGCATCATCATCTCAACAACCAATGAATGAAGCTGAATCGTGGGGAATACCTACACACACAAATCGATACAGTAATCTACCGTGAAATAATCAAAGACGCGGACTTTAAAGTTTTGTCATCTGACCTAAACAACATTCATTTGTGGTGCCAGGAGTGGGGTTAAGAACTAAATATTAGTAAATGCACCACAGTTCACTTCCTGCGAAATTCATCACACAAAAACCATGCCTACACAATGGGTGGAGTAAACATAAAATCTTCAAATACAGTAAAATATATTGGAATCACCTTAACTTCAGAATTATCGTGGGGAACCCACATACAAAACATATGCGGCACAGCATTAAAGAAACTAGGTTTTGTTAGGCGTATAAAAGGAAGGTCCTCTGATGAAAAAGGAAAAGAGAGAGGCTACTTCGCTCTGGTTAGACCTCACCTCGAATACGTCGCTAGTAATTGGGACCCTGGCCATAAAGATTTAACTAAAAAATTCATAAGATACAAAGAATACAGCACGCTTCGTTTAAAATTGCTACGATCGAATATACAGTGTTTCAGAACTTTAAGAGGAATTAAGGTGGGAGCCCCTAGAGACTCGGAGGCTACACGAAAGGCTTAGGTTGCTTAAGAAATTCAGGACTACTGTGTTTCAGAGCTACACAGAGAATGTTATCATGACACCTCACTACATCTCTAGATCTGACAGAAGTGATACAATAAGAGAGATACACTGCCGAACAGATAGGTATATACGAAAACCCGTTCTTCACGAGCACAATAAGCGATCACAATAAATACTGAGATCCACTAAATACACTCTCATAATACACGTGGGAATTTCTCCTCCCAAAAACATCCCTAACATCTTTACACGGCTGGTGTCCTAACATCCCCTGCCACACGCCCATGCGGCGGCTCGCAGGGTAGTATGTAGATGTAGATATAGATGCAGAATGCAGAAGTCACCTTAAAAGGAGAGAATTCAGAGCAAGTGGATTCCTTCACCTATCTCGGAAGTACCATCATCTGGGACGGAAAAAGTACAACGGGCATCAAACGGAGAATAGACCAGACAAAGAAGGCGTTCGTGGGAAAAAGACAACATCTGTGCTCAATAAAGATAGGACTACTAACGAGGAAACATTATGTGAAAATATTCGTGTGGAGTGTAGAATTCTAAGGATCGGAAGCATGGGCCATAGGAAAAGCTGACCAGATCAGACTAGAGTCTTCGAAACCTGGTGCTGGAGGAGGATGCTGAAGATCAAATGGAAGGACAAAATAAGAAATGATGAAGTGTACATGACCATATAGAACTCCACACAGAAAAGAAGAACCGGTTTGATTGAACACATCCTGAGACACAATTGGTTTGTGAGGAACACAATTGAAGGGAAAATAGTGGCAAAAGTCCCCAGAGGAAGACCCAGAAATAAGTTCATCGACCCAATAAAGAGGAAAACGCATTGTTATAGATACCAGGAGGTAAGGGAACTAGCAGTAAATAGGGAAGGGTGAAAGTCTGCAGTCTACTAGTCTTAGGATTGTACGACCAATGAGGAACCAATGAATTCATCTCAACGAATACATCTCTACATTTAAACATGCTCATTTTTTGTTCCAGCTTCGCTCGTAAAACTTTTTAATTAACCACTTATTAGTTTTCTAAGGGGGGACCAAGGTTTAATAATTTTAGGTTTTTGCCGCCAAAAGACTAGCATATCTTTTCCATTTCCCATTTTTTGCTCAGCAGTTTTTAATTACACATCTGATATTCCTCGTAGGTAAATCACAGTTGTAGAAAAAAACTCACAAGACTTTTTTCAGAAGAATTTTCATCCTGAGCCCAATTGAAAATGCCAATTCCGATGTAAAACGTCGATGAGAAGGATTATAGTTCTTTTCTTAAGTCATCCGTATCTAAATTCCAGCTTCAGACATAAAGGAGGTGTAATTCTTTCCCCCTAATAGTTCAAATTTTAATGGCGAGAATAAAATACTTAAAGCAAGTTGAAAACCTCAACTCATTAACATTACCAAAGGTAATGAACAAATCTCCTCGGCGCGGTTATGAAACTCCATATGTAACTGAAATGGCATCAGAATTCATTTTTCTACATTTAACCACAATGTACATACACTTCATCTGACTTTTATCATACCATTTTAAATTTGTGTCGGATTACAGAACTCTATGAAGGTTAGGAGTAATTCTTCAATTAAGTTCTAATAGTGATTACTTTTTGGATATCTAGAAGAAGCCTCTTGATGCGTACATTTTTAAATTTGTCCGGAAAGTTCAGAATCATGAAGATCAGCGTCTTATACCGATAAATAATTGGCCGAAAGTGAAAATTAATGATGGATTCCTCCGTTAGCTAGGTAAAATCTAAGAGTAGGTGTATTACAGAATACGCTCAGTGTTTTAAAGAGTGACTTGATGGAACTGCATCAGTAACAAAAAGAAAAGTACGTTTTGAATTCTTTTTCCATTATTTAATTCCAACCCTGGTTTAATCTATTTTACGGTCATATTGTCTGACTTTAAAAATGGCTGAAAAGCAGTTAAAACTTATCTTGCCATCGAATTATAAATATGGGCTTAATAAAGTGCTTTAAGGGATATGCTTCAACAACAGAAAGTTAGTTTACGTGTTCTATATTTCACGATTATGAGCTATATGTTCGATGCATTCTTTTCGGCGTTTGTATCTACTCCCTTTCACCTACATATGCAGGGCAATTAAGTCTCATCCGAAGAGACGCTATGAAATTTGTGACGTTAGTCAATCAAACCTCTAGGTACTTGATGTTATAATCAGATGATGCAAAAATGATGAAAAATTGCTTTGAACCCAAGTTTTCAACGACATTGTATCAATAGATCGAGATGCATACTCAGTTTCCGTTCTTTTGTCTCTCAAATTACATTCCAGGATATAAATAAGATAAAAACGATAAAATAATGTTGCTATAGGGCAACTAAATTCAAGGCAGCATGGTCTGTTAAGGGTACAAGATATTGCATCTCATTAAAATGAAATATTTCAGCCTTTTATTACGACTTGTGTAGATGCAATACCCTTCACATTCCATTTCGAAACACTTTGTCCTAAATTCCTCTCAGGAGCCAACACGCGTGCCAAAGTTAGGATAAAGATCGCATCTGGTAGCATTTCAAAGAGGCGCAACATGACAAACAGACTTACTATAGAAAGCCGTGGGGTTTGTAGGCCTCGGAAGCCTTTAATATATTCCAATAAATATTATTTTCAGTCACCAAAAAATTCTCAGCGCTTTAAATACGTGGCCCATATATTGAAACTGTCAATTACTGGATGACAGCGTTGAGCTGTGCCAATATTCCCATATGAAAAATCATTTTAAGAAGAACGGTCCTCTCAATGCGTCCCTTTAGCACTAAGTGCGGCCTGCAAAAAAACGGACAAGACTAGTTTGGTCTCTATTTTGATCTAGTGAGCCTAAAAAAATTGTGACGTACGGGAAAATCTGAAGGACACAAATAACACATATGAACAGTGGATACTAGGATCAGAAGCGTGTGTTCAAAGACGCATTATATAATTCTTGCCACTCCTTGGTAAATGAGAGATCCTTGGAGTTCAAGGAAACATCTGTACCCAGGACTATGCATCACAACACATTCCTTGGCAAACATCATGGTGTAGGGCCGGAGGCTAATTTCCAGAAATTTTCATCTACAGTGTTTCATGAACGTCTCCCTAACTACTTCTCATTATTTATTCACTCATATTTGTAACCCACTCATTTTTAACAAGCGAGGGATTGGATTAAAAAATTGCTATCTGTTCATACGTGAGAGTTTCCACACGCGCTAGGTTAAAACATATGCCTAGTTAAATGGACTAAGATGAAAGTTATATTTATAGAAAGCCACCCTGACCTGACCCTACGCTTTTGCTTTCATGCACAGCCGAAACTTATGATTAACTAATTGGATACAATCTATCAATATACAGCTACCATTATGTGCATTCACGAGGCATATTCAGAAAGTAAGTGTACTAAATATTTGTAGGCTTCAAAAAATTGACTTAAAAAATTTTTTTTATAGGATTACATCAGTATATAAGTCAACTATTTTTACACGTAGTCATCATCCCTCTCGATGCGCATAGTGTGACGAGAGATCAATTTTTTGATGCCTTGGTCATAGAACTATCCCGCCACCTCTTTCATCCACTTCTTCACCTCCTCTTTCACTTCCTGGTCGATTGTAAATCTTTTTCCACCCATGTGCATCTTCCGGGAGGTAAAGCGATGATAATATGACGGCGCCAGGTCGGGGGAATGCGGGGGGTGGTTCAAAACATCCCATCCAAACGAGTCGAGAAGTTCCTTCGTGACGTTGGCCGCGTGGGGCCGGGCGTTGCCGTGCAGTAGGCAAAGTCCCTTCTACAGCATTCCTCTTATTTTGTTTTGAATCGCCCTCCACAATATTTTTAGGGTCTCCCAATACCGTGCAGCATTTGTGGTTTCTTCCTGAGGTCAAAATGATGCCTTTGTGGTCCCAAAACACGGATACCATGATTTTTTTTGGATGAAATTGTGGTTTTGAATGTTTTCGCTGAGAGTGATGAGGTGCTGAACATTAGTACGGCCGTTTTTAAATCCACGACACCATTTAAACACACTCGTACTATTCATAGCTCCTTCACTATAAACCGTTTTAATATCATTAAAAACTTCGGACGGCGATTTTCCCTTCACGAGATAGCGGATGACGCTTCGAATTTCGCACCTGGCGGAAGGAAGCAATGACATTGTTTACGCAAGGTGATGCCACGTCAACAGTTTTAAACGTACGGATACCCGATTGGTTTTGTTGGAAAGGGGATGAGCTAAGCTATACGGCAGTGTGACCAACATAGCAAAAACAAATTTCCTCTACCCGTAAGAACCCTAGTACACTTACTTTCTGGATATTCCTCGTATATGCCTATCAGGTAGGTCAACCCTGGTAAGCTTATTGATTGAGCGAAATTCCACAGAGAAAAAATCATCCGTCTTGACCGGGATTCGAGCCCAAATCCCTCGATTTCTGGCCGAGTGCTTTAGCCAGTTAAACTACCGAGGCGCCCTCTTCCATTGTGGATTTATTTTGAGCACTTATTGATTGAGTTCCTTGCAGCAAGCGACTTTCGACACGAATTGATGGTATAAAAGTTCACCTGCCGAACTTAAATGTTTCCACAAGTCGCTTGCAGAAGCATTTTGGTTCCAGTGTAAACAGCAGCAACTCTGGCTCAGCACAAACTCATAATAATTTTCTTTAATTAGTGTAAAATCCTCCTCAAGCTTCTGCAGAAGAAAATTGTAGGAGTTACTTTATAGTGAAAATCCAACCAAATCCAACCTACATTAACTTTCTTTGAAACATATTGATTAAGTAGGACGAATCCTCTCCAGAGAAATAAAATTAGTATACCGTAAAAAAATCAAACTAGCCTAAGAAAGACTATTCAGAAGGTAGACTAAAGGAGAAAGAATATTCAGTACGTCTAAAGTAGGTAATCTCTTCAGTCATACTTAATATGGATAAGGGGTGAAAATTGGAATTTGTTGGCATGTGTCAAAGACTCTGAGCGAAAACTCTGCATTTGCTGGTTCTCCATCCGCGTGAGCTGTTTGGGACGACAGGAGCTTTGCCAGCTGTCTCGTTCGAGACCGCAGGTCGAGTTACATTGACAGTTATCATCCCGAACAACACACGTGGGTGAAGAAACTTGATTTAAGCAGGGATCAGAAATTTAAATTGATCATTGTTTTTTTAACTGAACTTATATTCCATCAATTTACTTAACTGAACTAACTACAGTCAAATCTGGATTAGCCAGACTTTGAGGCACCGGGAGTTTTTTCTTGCTCCAAGAGGCTTATCACGCGGCTTCTCACTCATAGAGATTTTAGTTAAGTCATCTCTAGCACCTGCTTCTCTCACTTATGAAGTTCTAGACAGGGGAAACAGGATGAGGAATGTGTGGTGGATAAAGAAATACATAGTATGCTACTTTATATCTTAAAAGTACTTACTGTATATGAACACTTCATAATATTTAAAAGCTACTTGTAGTGTTAAATCTATCAACCGTAGACTTAAGGCTGGCACACAATCAACGTGTACGTGTGACGCGAGACGTAAACGGGACAACGGGGAACCCAAGTCAGCGGTCACAATCGACGTTAACGCGGCCCGGAGTAACAATTAACTAACGCAGGCGCAGCTAAGAGATCAGGTGTAAACAAGTGTGGAAGTAAATAATTTGTCTTAGCCAAGAGCAATCTTCAACAGTTGGATGTATCTGCCGACAGATGGCTCCCATTCCCGGATCCTCAGGACTATTCTGATTGGTTTTCCGTGTACGGGACACGGGGAGAGATGAATGTTGCCCATCTCTCGCGTACACGTACTCCCCGTGCACGTTGATTGTGTCCGCTCGCTATACTTTCCCGTCAGCCATCTTTTCGCGTATTACCCTTAACGGCTCACGTTACACGTACACGTTGATTGTGTCCCAGCCTTAACTTGTCTCTGTTTGTACTATACTACGGTGGGTTTATGTAACCAGTTGAGACCTGCCACATTCTGTTGTCTATCCCATAAGACACTTTTAGCTTATGAAGGTGTAGAGCGAGGCCCGGACGGGGAAAAAGACGCTTACTTTTCGAGGTCTTCACATTCTCACTTACAGTGGTTTAAGCGAGTGGAATTGACGGTGCATGGTATTTAGTCACACGTGTAGACTTTTCTTGCTAACCCAGTTCTCACATATCCAGGTTCGACTGTATAATCCTTTGACCGAACAGTCGTAAAGTGCGACTGATGCGTCCGGATATATCCGAGATTCAGTTCCATACACCCTTCCTAAGAATACAAGAGACATAATAGAAAGAGAACATCGGAAAATAATAACTTTAGACTGGGAGGAGAAGAGAGAAACTGGGGAAGAGCGAGAGATTTGAGGGACGTGGGGAATTAGAGCAGCACATGAATAGGCCTCCTCTCAATCTCAGGGGAGTTGGCAAGACGACGATGTCTCCGTCTGTCGGAGGGATGAGTAAAAAGCACTAAACTAGGAATAGAGTTGGGCTCGAAAGAGGGACCCTCTTTGTGAGCGTGGGTCTATGTGGGTTAAGGCTAGGTTGGCCCCTACCCCAACCTACGCTCCCCTCTTAGTCTTTCCCAACACACTCCCCTCCCCTCTCTGGCTAGATTTGGATAGGTTAGGATCGCCTCCGTTCCGCCTCCAGAGTGTTGGCTGGCAAGAGTGACGCTCTTGGATTCCCGCTCGCTCCTGTCGCCTTCCCACAAGTATCTTGCCACCTCTAAATTCTACATCGCATCCATCTCCAGCACATCATTTCGCTAGCCTTCTTTGGACATTCCCTACGCAGCTGGTTGCTGAGCACGCGAAAGAAACTGTTATGCAATGCAACCAAGAGGCATATGAAGTGGAGACAAAAGATACAACAAAGCGTAGATGATAAAGTGGAACACAGGACAACAGGCCTTGATGGTAATTGATGAGTGAAAACATTCGTGAGCAGCGTAGCACTTCATGGATCGGAAGCATATACCATTGAAACGCTGACCAGAAAAGACTATAAGCCTTTGAAACCTGGTGCTGAAGGAGGAAACTGAAGATAAAATGAACGGAAACTATAAGAAATGAATAGAATAAGACAAATTACAGAAGAATAGAAAAGAAAAGGACCATATGGAGTACCATACGAAAAAGAAGAACCAGATGGATTCGACACACTCTGAGACACAATGGGTTTGTGAAGAGCATAATTGAAGGCGAAACAAAGAGAAAAGTCCCCAGGGGAAGACCCAGGAATAAGTTCATGGACCATATAAAGAGGAAAGTATCTAGGAATAGATAACAGGAGGTAAGGGAACTAGCATCAGATAAGGTTGTGGTCAACCAATCTTAGGATTGAACGACCAATGATGGCAAATTATTTACTTTCACTTTAAGTGTGTGACAATCCATGATTGTTACATTTGGCAGAGGACGTTTAAAGGGCTTCAAGGTCTATAGTCATCATCGGCGATCAATTTATGTCATTAATATATTCACGCAGCGAAGTACTAGGCCTTTAAATTTAAAAATACAAAATGAGAACAAAAAGTAAAAATTTTCGTAAGCCAGGAGCGCCATACAAACAATTTTTAAAACCTGTACACCGTGTTTGTATCAATTTCTTGTTTTATTTCCGATATATAGGAGAGATTTCTTATACGACGCTCTTCTTTATTTGGGCACCACATAACTTAGTTATAAATTTAAAATTTAAACGGCATTTTTTTAAAACCTTTCTTAGCTTTAGGTTCAAAGATTACGCTTAGAGGCACTGTCCTGAGCCAACCCTGGTTAAAGACAAACATTGAAAGCGATGCTCTTTGGGCAAATTTTTAGGATTTTGGGACTAACCGCGGAAAATTCCTCTACGGAGTCACCTGCAAGTGCACGAAAGAACAAATTTCAAGAGAGGAAAAATCAATCGTCTCAACCGGGACTCGGATCTGAATCCCTAATGAAGGGGAGACGGACGCGGTAACTAACTGGCCAAATCACTCAGCGCGACATCGAGAGATCCAGGTTAGAATAATAATAATAATTTATTTAACACATACAGGTATCCCCAATTGCATGTGTTATAATAAAAATACAATAAAATAAATAAATACGTACATGAACCAATCAGGAAAAAGAAAAACAACTGTTTAGGTTATATTAAAAAATACGAACACTTTCTTTTTTAGGGACACTAAAGGGTCAGAAATAAAATCAGCATCTTTATAATTATTCATAAATTCATTAGCCGTGCGCATCATCCTAGTTAGCGGTTCATATTTACAGACATCCACCCGACTAAAGTGGCATCTGAAGAGTGGAGTGTGCTTAATCCTCCTTGGAGGCGCATTCAGGCTGATTAAGCCAAGTAGATGGCTGGAATCCACATCACCCATCATAATTTTACACAGGAAGATTGCATCTGAAACCCTCCTTCTGACTCCAAGTGGAGTGAGCGTAAAAAATTTACATAAATTGGGGTATTCGGATGCTGTATAGACAGGACCATTATCCAGAGAACACAGCCATTTCACAAATCGCATCTGTATTTTTTCAAGTGTCCTCTCTAACGTGACATGGTGTGTATTCCAGATCATACTACCGTATTCTAAAACAGGTCGGACGATCGTACAGTATGCTCGCACAACAGTTTTAGTACAAAAATTGAGAATGCAATTTCGTTTTAAAAATCCCATAAGGCGATAAGATTTCGAGCATATTGACTGAACATGCGGTTTAAAGGAAAGTTTGCTATCTAAAGTGATTCCTAAGTCAGTAATTGAGGTAACACGATCAAGAGGAACACCATTTAAGTGATAGTCATCACGAATAAAATTCTTCCTCAAAGTAAAGGTGATAATTTTACATTTAGTTAAATTAGGATATAAATTCAATTCAACGCACCAGTTAAAAAATGTATCCAAGTCATTTTTTAATAAATGCAAATGATTATTCCAATATGGAATTCCGCAACTGTGTGCACTTGCGTCTGACTCCATAGAAGTAACGCCGTAGCTTGTGTCAATATTCCAAAAACTTCTTATTTTTAAAATACTCGTCTATACCCTATTCTAATAACCGATAGGGTAATGTACATTTCTGCAGCACGTACGTTCTAGTCAGCGTCGATCGCGTGCACGAATGTGTTCCGATTTGCGTTAAAATTCAACACCTTGTATGAAAAGGTCGCAATATTCATATGGCTAAACCTCGCTCAACAGAACCCCGATAAATGGAATGCCTGGTTAACTTAAACTAGCAAAAAACACTGCATAATCAATTAGACCGATTAGATCAGTGAAGGGTTTTATTAGTACGCCCTCAAATACGTAGATCAATATAATTATTCAACGCCAACTAATGTATTCGCAATCAAGAGACGGAGAGATAAGGCTGCTCACAAAGAATGCGCAGAATAAGAGTAGAAGAAATTTTCGATTATTTCAAGAAATCGTGATCTCCAGTTATTGATTCTGACGGTGTAATTAACATTACGTTAAAAATGACAGTTTTAAGTATTATCGTCAAAGTAAAATTTGGAAATAAACCAGAAATTATCCGGAAAAAAAGGTTTATACGAAACGGTTCGGACTCTTTTATTTCGGTTCAGCGAGGTTCTATTGCAATAATATTGTTCCAAGTGTGAGCTAACCTTAAATAAAACAGAACCCAAGCAAAATTTTAACACTATTTAGCATGGTCGAAGAGATTATATGTAGCACCACAAAATAGAATTGCAACAGTCATGATTTTCTCGTCACCCGCTTATTAGGATATTCGGACGTGTAATACTTCATTACGCGTCAGTCATTTATAGGGGCGTGATCCTTTGCCATACTGGTCTTGCAATAGCCACTTACCCAGGATGCTGCGCCCTCACTACGGCTTTTTTGTATTAAAGTTACAATTATCATCATTATCACTGATTAATTCAGCAATTAAATAAAAATTTTCTGTGAATTAAACATTACTATTTCCGTTATAATTCAAGTGGATATTTCAATATTTCCTAATTATCCGTAAATTCAAAATTCATCAGCATTAACAGTGATTTAGTCCTAGAAATGGTTGACAGCAGCCATCCATTTTACCCCACCTCTTTCTAATTCCAAAATGTGCTAGTAGATCTTTTGTTTCAGAAACTGTTCGCAGGCCTACGGATTTGTACCTCAGTACTCATGAATGGGCGTCACATTTTCCCGGCTGTTATTTTCCTTACAAATTAGTTGTGTTCCAGAGTGTTGTCCATTCATTTCAACCTTGTCCTAGTACGTTTATTTAAGAAGGGTCACTCTTCTTCTATTCATCTGAACACTGCCTCGTTTTTCATACTACCCGCCCATTTTAACTTGCGCATTTCCCTTCCGCACCAATTAACAGGGCAGATTATTTTAGCGCGTTAAGATTTAGTAAATGATCTCCAAAATTCTCGAGAATTGTTTGGGATGGTCCATTTAGCTCAAAAGCCTCGTGATTCACCGTTAGTCGGAAATTCGTGGGACCACGTTTTCCTCAATGCGATCCTGTTCCGCTATTCCTGACAGAACACACACGCATTTTTCTCAGAACTCAATGTGTTTTCATGTTATGCTTTCCTAAATATCCATTACAAAGAAATATAATTTTCCCAGAATTTTGTATCTGATGACTTAATTCAAAATATCTTCAACAGGTCTTTGCAGAAGGACGAGACGCTTTTTATTCTCCAGTTATCTCCGGTCAAAGCTCGAAGAGCGAGAGAATATCTCCCTCGTATCGTATTTCAGCATTCCGGGTGGATCACGGGGCTGCATTTTGTTCCCGGAGACGTCTCGATTGGAGTTCCTCCTTCGCGAAACTCTTTCCGTCCACGAGGGCTAGGGAGTGTATATATTTACGAGTGTATAAAGGAACGCCTTCTCAGAGCGCCTCCCCCGGCTTTCAATTTTGGGTCACCGCCAGCGGAACCGCGGCGGCGAAAACGTTGAGGACGGTGGGGGGAGCGGCGAAAATGAATTTCTTTTTCCTCCTCCCTCCCACCACGAGCGACACGAAGCTCCCGGCGAGGCGAACAATCCGAAATAACGAACCGGTAAAAACTTCATTTCCTCGGAGGGAAAATTCCTCGTATTTTTCTCGCGGCGCCCTTGGCTGGATAGAACGAGCAACCCCTTTGGGACAGAAGCGTTCTGTGTCAAGGGGTGGAACGCAATACCGCGTGCCTTCAGCGGAAGGGTAACCTCCGTTCCACGCGAAGTCGACCTTTACTTATTCGTTTAGAGAATGACAGAAGAAAAAATGAGAAAAATCATCTATGGAACATGTCTCGATATCTCTCGGTGAGAGCAGCCACCCTCCTCTACGTAGAGTAACGCCGAAATGTAGCAATCATTACCAAAGGTGCCAAATTATTCAATCATATTTGTAATTTTCTCAACAAAGAACGTTGACTTAGTTTATTCTTCGATTTCAACAACTTTGGGAATAAATATCATCACTGAAGCCAGTATTTAGCGGTCACCACCATGGACCACGGGTCCATGATATAATTAATTGCCTCCCAAGGAGGTGATCACTGAAGAGAAAGATAATATACATTGAATATATTCATTGATCGGAAGCATGAACCATTATAAAAGCTGACCAGAGCAGAATAGAACCTCAACCATGTAAATGCGAAAATGCTTTGGGAGGTGAAATGGTAACGTGTATTATGGCAGTGTTTTGATGGGTTCTAATCTTTTTATGCATCATGCATACATACCCATCACGCCGTTCCCTTTCGGGGTAGCCACAGTCAAAATGTTTCACTCATTTATACACAATTGTACACCTAACTCTGCTTCAATTATTTCCTCCACACTGACCTATCCTTGCAAACCTCTTTTGCCTCATTTACCCCCATACACCGTTTCATACACGCCCTCCTGTTTTTAAGACTCCTAATATTCCTCCTCCTAAGAATTTCCTCAATCACATTCAACCACAACTTTCTCGGCCTACCTCTACCTCTCACACCATTCATTCTACTCTCATATATCTGTTTCGTTATTCGACTCCCATCCATTCTCTCAACATGGCCAAACCAACGAAGCACACTCCTTTCATAAACGTCCATTACTGGAGTATTTAACCCACATTCATTCATGACCCACTCATTCCTGACTCTATCCATCCTACTTTTGCCGCAAATACTCCTTAGACAACTCATACTCACGGCGTTTAGTCTACTCTTATGTCTATCCTGATATACCCATGTTTCACTACCATATAGCAAAGTGGGGAGAAGTACACTTTTGTACACGGCAATTTTCGCTTCCTTAGACAAGCACTCATTCCTTGATATGCTCCACATGCTACGTACCACTTTCCTTCCAGCATTCGCACGTCTCTTTATCTCCTCATCTCTTCTTCCATCTTTCGCATACATCTTACCTAAGTACACAAAATCATCCACTTGTTCAATTACATCACCATCCGCCCTCATCAAACAGTTATTCTCCTCATTCTCCTTATAAAAAACTACTACATTAGTCTTGCACGCATTTACCTACAATTCCACTCTCTTCGCTGATTCACAAAACTTATCTAAGAGCATCTGTAATCCCTGTTGACTGTCTGAGATATTTTTATGGTTACTTAATTTGCGTGGTAAGAACAAATTTGTGTACTTATATGTTCGGAAATGCATTTATGTAATGATTTCATCGCTTTTGATAGCTTTTTTTAGACTTTGAAATGTAGTATGGCGTCAAAATGAGTTCTCTGTGTAGCTCTGAGACACACCTGCTCTAAATTTCTCAAGCAAACTGAGCCTAGCGTGTAGCCTCCGAGTCTCTAGCGGCTTCCAACATAATCCCTCTCAAATCTGAGAAACACTATATGTTCACTCGTAGCAGTTTTCAACTAAGCGCGCAGCTTACTTTTGTATTTAATTTATTTTTGTGTTCAATCTTTCAGCCCAGGGTCCCAAATGCTCGCGGTGTACTCGAAATGTGGCCTAAACAGAGCGAAGTAGCAGGAGTAGTACATATGAATTGGATTGGATTTTGGGGAGGCGACCGACAGTTATGGTCATCTGCGCCATAAGGGACAGATAAGGTAGGAGGGGTGGATAGAAACCCGGCATTGGAATTAGCCTGCTCTTTAGGAAAGGCACCAAGGGGACCATGGTTTAACGTCTCATCCGACAAACGAAGTACTGTAATTGATCCCTCAAGACACTCAAGTAGGGATCGGATTTCCTCCTGATAAAACATCCTTTTCTACAGGGATTTGAACCCTGGCCTCCAGTATGGTTAGCTAAGTCTCAAGCTACTACACCAACCCGATCCCCAGTAGTACATGTGGAGGAAGATACTCTTAAGAGAAGGAATATCAAGGGGGCATATCACAAATAGGAAGATAAAGAGGACATGCATGAAGAAATGTGAGAGTAAAAATGATCTGAAGAGGTATGTAAGACTGTGGGTGCTTTTGATTTAGAACGGCGAACGCCGGAGATAGACGGCAGTTGCGAAAATCGATCTTGCTTTGTTCGGCTCTCCTCGTAGCGGAGAGCCACCGGTAGCCAGCGCTAGTCGGCTATTCCGCTAAATCGAAAGCACCGCGGCGTGGCGATCGCCGTCTATCGCCGGCTAAAGCCGCAAATCGAAAGTACCCTGTACGGAGCAAATTATCATATATAAAAGCGTATCAGGCTCAACTTTATGGAAGCGATATATATATTTATTTCAAAATGAAAAACAATTGTAACTTTCCACACAATTTTCTTTTTTTAATCTTTGCCGACCATGGTTTCAGCACCTAGTGCCATTATCAAGGCTTAATTCATTATCAAAGCATTATGTGCCTTGATAATGGCACTAGGTGCTGAAACCATGGTCGGAAAAGATTTTTAAAAAATTCTGTGTGGAAAGTTACAATTGTTTTTCATTTTGAAATGGAGGCAAATTATCATGATAGAGTCAGCTGTACACGCCTACCGCCGAGAATTACTAATTTCTTACTATGTCCCTCACGAAAGAGAACGGCGTGAAAGGTACATCTACATACTACCCTGCGAGCCACCGCATGGGCGTGTGGCAGGGGGTGTTAGGATACCAGCCGTGAAAAGATATGAGAGATGTTTTTGGGAGGAGAAATTGTGACTTGTATTACGAGAGCGTATTTAGTGGAGATCAGTTTTTATTGTAGTCGGCAGTGTATCTCTCTCATTTTATCGCTTCTGCCAGACCAAGAGATGGAGTGAGGCGTTATGATAATATTCTCTTTGTCGCTCTGAAACACACCAGTTCTGAATTTCTCAAGCGAGCTAAGCCTAGCGTGTAGCCTCTGAGACTCTAGGGGCTCCCTCCTTAATCCCTCTAAAAGTTGTGAGACACTATGTGTTCGCTCGTAGCAGTTTTTAACGAAGCGTTTAGCTTTTCTTTATGTTTTATTAATTTATTTGGTTAAATTTTTATGACCAGGGTCCCAAATGCTTGTGCCGTATTCGAGGTGTGGCCTAATCACAGCTAGGTAGCATCTCTCTTTTACTTTTTCATCTGAGGACCTTCCTATTGTACGCTTGACAAAACCTAGTTTCTTTAATACTGTGCCGAATATGTTTTGTACGTGTGTTCTCCACAATGTATCAGAAGCTAAGGCAATTCCTAGATATTTAGCTGTATTTGAAGATTTTATGTTTACTCCACCCACAGTATAGGTCTGGAATTTTTGTGATGACATTCGCAGGAAGTAAATTGTGGTGTACGTACTAAGATTTAATTCTAGCCCCCACTCCTAGCACCACCAATGAACGTTATTAAGGTCCGATGACAGAACTTCTAAGTCCGCGTCTTCGCTTATTTCACAGTAATGCAAATGATCTTAATTTATCGCTAAATCGAGAAATTAGGTCGTTAGAATTAGTAATGAATAAAAGAGGGCTGATCACGCTTCCTTGAGGAACACCGGATATGACTCTAACCATATCATAGTTAAAGCCAACTATAAATACTTTTTTTCGATTCTCCCGTGATAGCTAACCTATTCATGGAGGTTTTTGAACAAGAAGCGCTGCAATCTCACGGCAAAAAACCCAAACTATTCGTAAGGTAAGTGGATGATACTTTCGCTATCTGGCTTCACGGAAGAGAAGAGCTGGAAAAGTTCCTTCAACATCTAAATGGACAAAGCAACTCTATTAAATTTACAATGGAAATAGAAAAGGACAACCGCCTTCCATTCTTAGACGTCATGGTCCAGAAAAAAGAAGATGGGACATTAGGTCATTCTGTGTACCGGAAAAGTACCCATACTGATCGCTACATATATGTCACATCGTACCACCACCCTCAACAGAAAGCTTCAGTCATGAGAACGCTGTATCATCGAGCTTTTATGATTTCTGACGCCGATTCCATCGCCGGCGAAAAGCAGCTCTTATTAAGGGCATTTGAGAAAAATGATTTCCGACGTGACTACATTTTGAAAACTGCGCGGAAAGATGAAAGAAATTCTCTCGTGGTCCTAAATAAAAATCCCAATGACCCGACAGAAAACAGAGAGAAACCAAAGGCATATGCCACATTCCCTTATGTGTCTGGAACTACGGAGAAAATCTCCAGAGTTTTATCGAGGTACAACATAGTTAGCATATTCACACGAATTGCACAACGAAGACAGGGGACGTACTTCTGAAAGCCAAAGACCGGCTTCCGCGGAACCTCTACGAAGGAATATATGAAGTTTTGTGCAGCTGTGGACATTCATATGTAGGCCAGACATGCAGAGCCCTAAAAATACACCTCCAAGAGCATCAAAGGACAATTAAAAATAATAATTACCGCATTTCTGCAATAGCCGAACACCATCTCAGCGGCCCCACTCATAATATCAACTTTGAGGAGACAAGATTAATATCTATGAAAATACGCCATTGCCCAAGATTAATCAGAGAGGCTACAGAAATTGCGAAGAGACCGGAGAACGTCAACCGAGAAGACGGTTACAAGTTGAGCAGCAGTCTAAAACGAATTTTTTCAAATTTAAATTCCGGCAACAATGGGAGTCCAGACTCATATATATAAAGACGAGAGAGACTAAGAAGTCAGTTCAGTTAACCTGATGAAGCTGGCAGGAGGACCAGCGAAATACTGTTTTCTTAAAACATACATCGCGGAATGAATCCCGAAATAAGGAACAGTCAACTTTTTTTCGATCACCTTCTGAGAAAGCTCCTAACGCAATTCACTATTTTTTATTAGCTCTGAATGCCGTTTATATATGATTTTTTTGTGAGGAACCTTGTTGAATGCCTTCCCGAAATCTAGGAATATTGCGTCAACTTGCTCTTTCGATTCACCTGATTTTCGCAGTTAGAGAAGAGTGGTGCATTCACTAAAATTTAATTCTAGGCTCCACTCCAGGCACCAGGTAAATATGCAAGTAAAGCCATTTCGCTCGGATGGATGTCCATTGAAAAAATTTTCCCAGCGCAGAAAACAGAAGGAAAAATGAATAGAAGGAGTGAGCGTTTGAGGTAACAGAAAAGCATCACAAGCAGATGGGGATCGAACTTGAGAGAGAGAGAAAGGAAGACAGGAGTACGGGAATCCGGGTTGAAAATGGACTCGCTCTGCATTCCCACGGGGCTCAGCCGGCAAGTCACGGCAGGAATATCCAATGAGTACAAATGGACCCAACTTCTCCCGAAAGCTTTACTCCGATCCCCGAGCTACCGTCTCGCCACAGGTGGAAGAGGAACCTCGCGGCGGAAAAGGAAGGAAGGGGAGGGAATGGAGAACAAACACTGGGATGGAATGAGGGAGCTCTGGCAAAAAAATCTTCGGCTATTTTTTTCTCTCACAGCCATGTTAAAAACGAATGCTACTATACTTATTAAATTGTTAATATTGTAAGCACTGCACATATGTGAGGAAGGATTCCTTATCGTGGGGAACACACATACAAAACATATTCGGCACAGCATTAAGGTAACTAGGTATTGTTAAGCGTATAATAGGAAGGTCCTCAGATGAAAAAGTAAAAGAGAGATGCTACTTTGCTCTGGTTAAGCCTCATCTCGAATGCGCCGAGAGCATTAGGGACCCTGATCATAAAGATTTATCCAAAATAATTAATAAAATACAAATAAATGCTGCGCACTTCGATAAAAACTGCTACAAGCCAACATACAGTGATTAACAGCTTTTAGAAAGGATTAAGGTGGGAGCCCCTAGAGACTCAGAGGCTTCACGCTAGGATCAGTTCGCTTGAGAAATAAGTAAAAAAAAACTCGTACTCTCCGCGCACAGAAAACGACCACAATAAAAACTGAGCTCCACTAAATACACTCCCATAATACACACGAACATATTTACATCTTACACCTTACATCTTTACACGGCTGGTCACTTAGCACCCCCTGCCACACGCCCATTTGGCGACTTGTAGTGTAGTATGTAGATGTAGATTTGAAAAATAAACGAATTTTTTACCAAGAAATATAGATCAGGCTACTGTTGCGGCGGTGCAGCAGAAGCAAGCGACTATCGACTGCAAGTGATTAGTGACCTGCGTAACACGTACATACTCTCCTGAGAACTTCCAAATAGGCATTTGGGTGCTTGCACTCCAGCCATCGAGAAGGTATTCAAGAAAAGAGCAATTGACATGTCAGCAATCAATGAAAAAAATTTGCATCCATTGAACATTTGGATACACCTTTGATCTAAATCAAAAAGGATTTTATTATTCATTATTATGTATTCTACCGGTAAAGGTAGGTTTTGTTAAATGTCAGAGAATCCGCTCCCGGCCTTTTACACATTCCGGCGCCTATTTCCATCTAATATATACTTTTTTGCCTCTGCATACGATCTACTCTTCTTCATCCCGTCCATGAAACCTATTCCCTTTCTTCCCCTTCCCCGCTTGCCCAACATCCTTCCCTCAATCACTCTCTTCAGCAACCCCTAACCCTTTATTACCTCCTTCAGCCATCTACCCTGCCTTTCCCGGATTTCATTCAAAAGATTCCTTTCCTCGCCCACCATCTCCAGCACTTCCTCGTTAGTCTTCCTCTCCGTCCATCTAACCTTCTCCATCCTTCTCCACAACCACATCTCAAATGCCTGCAGCATTCTCGTCCTTCTTTCTCATGGTCCACGTTTCTGCCCCATACAACGCTACGCTCCATATCAAACTCTTCACCAGCCTCTTCTTCACATCCTTACCCAGTGTCCCCGTCATCAGGTCTCTTCTATTACTAAACGCCTCCTTAGCTAGCGCTATTCTCTTCCGTATGTCTTTACTACTATGCCCATTTTCCTCTAGTGTGCTACCTAAGTAATTAAACTGTTCTACTTGCTATAGTTTGTGTCCTCCACCTTTAATCACAATCTTCGCTTTCTTCGTCCTAGAGAATGTCATTACTTGTATTTCCTTATGATTTATCTTTATTCCGAATATCCCGCACTGCATATCTAAAGCATCTACCAAAGCTTGTAGTCTCTTCGAAGATCCACTAACCAATACCTGATCGTCCGCGAATCTAACCCATTTTATAAGATGCCCTCCCACTTTGACTCCAACCGCAAGTTCTTCCTATGCCTGTATTACCATTTCCTCAGCATAAATGTTGAAAAGCAACGGCGACAACGCCTTGCCTTACTCCGCGACCTAGAGTTGCCCACCCTGATTCACCATCAGCCACCCTCACCTGCGCCCGTTGCGTCATATATAAATTTCGAATTAGTCTCCTCTCTCGACAATCTATTCCCATTTTCTCTAGTATCTCCGTTAGAGGAAAGAACAATGGGATTTGGAGTTGGAACGGAGAAAAATTTTGGCTCGATTTTGAAGTCAACAGTTTCGGGCGAGATGTTGTGGAAATGATTTATCAAAAACGAAAAATACTCGATGCTGAACTGTCCACTTTGTTAATTCTCAAACATTACGACACATGTTTTGGTAGAGCGTTTTATGTGATTGTACTTCAGGTATAGTGTGCCTGAAGTACAATCACATAAAACGCTGTAACTGAAGATGGCCAAATAAAGTTCCAAAACACCTATCGTAACGTTTAAAAAATAAAAAAAGTGGACAGTACAACATCGAATATTTTTCATTTTTGGTACGATTTTGGTCGAAAGGAGAAAAAGCAAATGCTGAGTGTGAAGAAGAAATTTTAGCACCTGTCATTGCCCATTAAGTCTTCGCCCTTGGCTGTCCCACACACGTAGCAGGATGTAATCTTTGAGTCTCAAAATCTAATCTCAAACCAGGCCTCCCAAAATATTTCCCATATTATCCGTTAGTTCGAAGTTATTCGCAACAATTCAAGCAGCTCTCTTCTCCACCCTTTAGATTTTGTGCAGTATATCTATCTTTCTCTGTAGTTCCTGATGTGATTTACGTGAATAAGCTCGTGTAAGTGCCAAAACGAACGGTCCGATAAGAAAACGTACGTCTGTTTGACCAAGCAACACCTATGAATGAACCCTGTACCCCCCCCCCCCCAATGGGAGTATCATAGTATGCGACATAAACAGGCCTGAACATTCGAATTTTGATCGTCATCTGTGCGAAAATATGGGGCCTCAAAGTTTTAATTCCCTTTCAGAGCCAAAAGGAAAAATCTAAGAGCACACGAATTTAATTTTAGTCATCGTAAGACAAAGAATTATAGCTGCAGATATTTATGGACCACAAGATTTTGCTGTTATAGTGGAGAAAGTAAACAAAGGCTGAACAGGCCTTTTCCGGTGAAAATATGTTTTTGGTGACCCATCTTGATTCTCTAAAATAAATAGCTTCTTGCATATCACGATAGTGGCAGTCGATTGCGTAGAGGAAGGCATCGATAAATCTGGTATATATCTTATCAAAAAATATGAAGCAATTGATTCGTTGTCTTTTCAATCACGAACTTCTACCTCATCAAATACTCGTGAATCCCTTGAAAATGAAGTCTATCACTATGATCTCATGAACTACTTTGTGTCGAAATTTCTTTTTATGATATCAAATCTCTGGTCATCACGTCTTAACGGATCAAGAAATCGATGAACGCACAGTTACTAGGTTATTACATCTTTTTCTAATAGTTGCTTTGAATGATTTGCAAAAAGTTGTGTTTGGAAGAGGACGTTTACTGATTGAGTTGTAATTTCTAAATCATTCAAAGGAACGGTTGACGGTAAGATTATGTGTTTTAATTATATGGGTGTCGACAGTATCAGTTATTGACCTTTTTTTTACCACGGATGCAACCCCGAAGGTGTAAGTAATCAAATTCCGAGACGCCGTGTCGGCAAGGAATAACTTGAATGATTTTAGTCATACCCTAGGTAAACTATTATGATTGGCTTATAAACTAAACAACGTTTGATACTCAAGCTTGGACTAGTCCAGAACAATTGAGAATTCGGCCACGACTCTCCGTCGGCTCGTCGATACGTAGACAAATTCCGTCTTGGAGCACGGATTCCACCAGCTCTCCTTTTTGACTTCCCGTTCTCCCTCACGAGGGAATAAGGGAGGGTGGGGAGGGTTTGGTTTGGCCAAGGGGATGGATGAAGGGGTGTTGGGGAATGGGTGGGCGAGGTGGAAAGAGGAGTCGAGTAGTCGACGGGCAAGGCCAAAGGAGCCATTAGCGGCCGGAAATGACGTCGCGAGCGTCGTAACGCAAGGGCTCTCCGCCGGAGCCCCGGTGGCGCCGCCTGGTGGATCGGCGGCCAAGGAACACACGCGGTTTGAGGCTTGGAAGGTGTTCCTTGGATGGGGGAGGGGTCGAGGAACATCGAAAAGGATGAAGGGAGGGATGGCGAGGGGTACGAGGAGAGACGGGGCATCAAGAAGTCTAGAGAGCAATAATGCCCCGTTTCCCCTACTCTCTTAACGTAATCACGTAACCGCGGAGTAGTATACTCAATCTTCCAGAACGTAACCAAACGACGCGTCCCTTCCCACTACGGCAATGTCACCATTGTTTGTCTGGGTGACCTTCTCCTGAGCGTCAAGTCTGTAAAGGCCGTTTTCACGTTGAATGCGAGAACATAGCATAAAGTAAGCAAATCACTATCGTTCACAATGCCGTATCTTGACCGAAATCAATCAAAAGAAAAGCCCATTAGATGAATAAGCATGTCAATAGAGGGAGGGGTTAATCTATGCATAGCTTAAAGAATACAGAAGCAATATTTTCACACACTTACCAATTACCGACCATGGCCTCGACATTTTTCGTGTGTCGTTCAAGTGTCGTTTTCAAGGTATTGGAGTTTTCTAGCGTTTTTTCTCAGCATTTTGGAGACTTATCCAGCAAGAAACTTTTACTTAAAAGATAGATGTATTTAATGTCAAAGATGAGGTGAATGCTTCAGATTTTCCTCATCTAAACGTCACAGTTGCACAACCCTATATAAAAAATAATGAATACTGTTCAAAATATGATATCCATTTTTGGGTAACGGCAGAATAAAAAAATACTACCTGTCAATAAAATGGTCGCACAAATATAATAATTTTTAGTTCTAAAATGTACATGTATGAACATCAGCAATTTGCAAGCGAGATCAAACGCAATGACTTTAACTTCTTTCGGTTGTTGATGATATCGGTTGAAAGAATTAAGGCCTATAATCATACGTTGTACTATTTGAATTCATAACTATGGGCTATTAAAAAGGGAGTCAATACGTTTCTCAAAATTAATATTGACAATTAGTACATATGATGATGAAAAAGTATCACCATACTATATATTGACAAATAGCCATGATTTCACCGTTTTTATACTTGGCTATCACAATCTATCTCTCCTCTTCGAGTAAAGCATTCAATAAGAGGATTCTGAATATTAAACTGCGTTAAAGAGTTTTAGTTGCAAAAGGTCAATAAAATTAAGCATATACTCTGGATTAGATGCTGTTCGTAAAATAAGCAATATCGTTGACGTCGCCAAAAATGTCACTCGTTGAGAAAAATGGGGCTCAGAGACTTGCCAACTTTGACAAAGACTACAGAGAAGCAATCAATGTTTGCAGACAGGCGACAAAATTTACGAAATTTCCTCTCAGCATTCGCAACGAACAAGTGGCAAAAATCAGCCTTTATCAGACGAAATTAGGATTCCCTCTTTCCTTCCAAATTTGTAAATAACAAAATTTTAGGTTTCAACAGCAAATAATGCTCATCCTTCATTATATAAAATAATGACAATGCTCTCATCTCCTTTTTGTTAGCATCATTTGATTTTCATGCTATTATCGTCTCAGTATCCCCCATCTTTACCTATTTTTGGGTTCTAAAATACAAACTACGAAGTTATGAACGTTAGGAGTGCGCATTTACGAACAGCAGATGTGCCACTGAGCTTTACGCCGAGGCTGGTACTCTATCCGGTACGTGCATTAGTAGAAAAGAGCTGAGATTGAAGTGTTGGGGCGATTTTTGTTTCTGTACAGGTTTGCGTGAAACTTTGCAATTGCATTTTCATCAGTGATATCCATATGCAAAAGTGAAAAAAGACATCATACCTATTTGGAGTTTTGGAGAATTAATTATTCAATGCTACATTAACATGTAGCCCTAAAAACGTGACAATTTTGTCGTAATTAGTTGATTACATTCGTACAGCTTATCTTATTAACCCAAAATAATTCATTTCTTATTAGCAATATTGTCGCTAAAAAATATCAAGGTATCACGCTGAGCCCTGAATTCGAAAAAACATATTCAAATAGAATTTTGCATAAGTATTGAATCCTCTGCCAAAAACTGCAGTCGTTACATTCTTTAACAAAGGAAATAAATCAAACGTAATCCTTACATCATTTCCATCACCGGCTGTATAGGTAGTGATTTCAAACGCTTAAACAGATGGGTTTATTTGAAATGTGGTCCATGAGTTATTTAATTTTTTTTCAGGATTGCTGTAAGTTGCACTCAATGATCCACGCGATCACGGCTTCGGGCACCTTGAAGTATGGGCCAAAGAGAAATAACGGTCACGGTCCCACTTTCACGAACACGCGGCAGGAAGGAAGCCCCAGTCCCTCGCGGCCGTAAAATGCGACGCGAGATGGGGAACACTCGTTAACTCCATGATCGGCCAACTACCGGAGAAGCAGCATCCTCCTTTTTTCCTCTGCACACGTAATCCCTAGGACCACTCCATAAAGGAGACGCTTGGTTATTGCGGAGCAGTCTCTTATCCTAGATTACGGATACACACTGTAAGTACGTTCTCCTCTACAGTTCACAACAAATGTGCATTGTGGGTACACACTGAACTTCTGCAAACTTAACACTCAGAGAGAAGAAATGCACCGAAGCTCACAAAAGTGAATCACGAGAATTAATATTTATAATTCATCAGAGGGCTTGATCAGTGCATTGCAGTCCAGAAGTGTCTACTTATCAGATCGAGATATCTCCGTATTTTCATTGACAAAAAGTTTCTCATATCTAACAACCGTGATTGAAACGTATACTAATAATATTCTTTAGAGAAAATCATTGAAAATACTTTAAAAGTTATCCTCGTTAACTCAAACTGCAAAATTTGTAGAAAATTTGGAAATCGTAGAAAATACCCAGAAAGTTACCCTCGTTAACTCTAACAGCATAATTTGTCAAAAGTTTGTTTTACAGACAGTTAAACGTAGATCACTCTATACATTTTTTATATTGAATCATAGAAAAAACTACAGGAATACTAAGTAAAACTGGCTTCGAATAAGTATTACATAGACATGTTTCAAGAGTAATTCATCAAGAATGATTGACATGATAAATAAATTTTTTTGTTCAGTGAAAACTACGTCCTTCCATAAAAAATTTTAGGATAAGGAAAAATGACTTCAAACTCCAATTCAAACCGTGGCATGAAGAATGAATGTTTCTGTCGCAAACACCTGCCAAATTTGACCACTTCAATGGCTTGGCAACGTTGACTGCAGGGAAGAGAGTCGGATGGCAGATCAAATAAAATATATAAATCAAATAGCTCTAGAGAAGGCGGTAGATTGATAAGACACGGGTTAATATCATGGAAAGGTCCCAACAAAAGCATCACGGAAATCTCAGAAACAAGAGATAATACTTGACGCAATATTAGAACGTTACAGAAGTGAAAAATTCACATGGAACTGTTTCTAGACCGCCTTGGTACTTGGCTCAAGGAAAATCAAGTTTCAAACTGTGTTTTGATATACCAAATGGAACTCTGCCGTGAACTCAAATACACATATCAGTGCACAATTAACCAGCACTCACAGATTCATTCTCTCGACTATAGGTAGTAAGAAAAATCCATTGGAATAAACCACTACAAAAACAGGATACCTGAGAATAAGAAGCATTGAGCAGTTGAAACATAAAATTTACTAAAGATATTTGGAATGAGTCTTCAAAAATAAGACTCAGTTTTTGGGAGATTCAACGTTTAAGGGACATTTTGTTGTGAAATTGGCGAAGAGCGTAGAGACATACCTAAAGCGTAGTCAGGAAATAAAAATAAAAGGAGAACTAAAATAAATTTTAGGGCATAGTATCAGTAGTACGGGTGTGTGGCATGGATAAAAGAAATATTTGTTGATGTATCGATATAAAAATAATTTTTAACTGTGAAGGAAAAAAGATTAAACAAGTTATACAGTATTGGAAAAAGATAAATTGATCATAAACTTAAATTAAATTGTTGAATGTCAAACATGGTAGAAGGCCGCCATTGTAAAAATACACTTCCACAATCTATTTGCAGATTACATCACACAATTTACAAATAAATTATGCCATTTTACTTAAATGAAAGAGCAAGTCACCCATGAAATTGAACTTTTATTAAATAGTATTTAGAGCGCAAATAAGACTGTATTTTAAAAGATGAAGATAATTACAAGACAATCGCTACGGATCGTTTTTCACACGACCTTAAAATTTACGTATAAAAAACAACGTAGAAATCATTTAGAGCGACGCAATTTGCGCACTGTTCCTTTTGCGTCGAGGGAGCTTTGTCACGGACGGGGCGACAAAAAGAGCTCTCTCTAATGTGAACTGTATTTTGGTCCACGAGCCGCGAGACTTTCTCCTCTTGTCCGGATGGTTATTTCGGCGACGGGAGGGTTTGAGGAGGGGGTGGGAAAAGGAGAGGTGGAGAGCAAATAGGGACGCGAAAACGTAGGAGGAAGAAAACATAAAGGAGGAAAGACGACGAAGAAAAAATCCCTGCCGAAAGGTACGCGGTGCCCTCTCGTAGTGGAAGTAGTATCTCTCACACGATACAAAGGCAACGGACGGGTTCCTGGAGACGTCGGAATTCACTTAGCGGACGGAACCTCTGAAGAACTACGGCGAGAGGAGGTTGTTAAGGGGTGAACGGGGTGGAAATCTTTGGCGAGAGGCTAAACATTGTGGGAGGGAACGAGGAGCGATAAGGCGGAATCGTAAAACCCGAGAGGAAGGGAGAGAGGTAGTGGTGGAAGACGCGTTGCGACCGTGTGAATAGTGAGTCGTTTACGGTGCTGTTCCAACGAGACATGACTGCCATTTAATTCATATTCCGGAAACTTATAGAAAAATATGTGCTTAATCCGATATGACTAACAAAAAGTCACCTTTCTGGGCTATTTATCAAATTGCAAATTGAACTTTAATTAACCCTTTGAGTGCGGCATGACGTGATATCACGTCATGGTTGTCTTTACGCTGGTACTGATGACGTTATATCACGTCAAGGGTACTGTGAGTGTTCCAACTTTCACTCGGGAACTTTCACTCGACCCCCTTGTTAAAGCTGCAACACTCACGGTGCCCTTGACGTGGTATCACGTCATCAGCACCTGCGTTAGGACATTCATGACGTGATATCACGTCCTACCGCACTCAAAGGTTTTATAAGGTGCATAATGTGAGAATGGGGTGAATACGAGGAAAAAAAGGGGATCGGGTAGTTTTGGTGGTTAGAATACTGGCTAACCATACGGACAGCCAAGGTTCAAATCCCTGCAGAGGGGGATGTTTTGAAGAGAAAACCCGATCTCTACTTTGGAGTACTGCACTTCAATTGTCGTAAAGATCGGATCGGATAAGACGTTAAACAGTGGTCCTCTTGATGCCTTTCGTTAAGAGCAGGCTATGGCCGACGCCGGGATTCTCTCCACCCTTCCTCCCTTACCTGTCCTCTGTGGCGTAAATGACTTTAGCTGTCAGTAGCCTAGATAAATATCCAATTCTATGAGGAAAAAATTATTTCTCTATCTCATCCAAATGCCATTATCACGGAAAACTTTTTTACGGAGAAAAATCTCCAGGAACTAGGATAAAAATAAAAATTATGCATTTTAGCACCTCATTTTTTAAGTTATTGGCTAATTTTAGCCAAAATGTTAGTCAAATCGAGGTGACTCCAAAGAATTAGTGCTGCGGTCTATCTAATGGCTATAAAAACCGCTCAAGAAAATATATTCGTTGAAAAATTGGCACTTTCTATGCCTTAATTTTGGTTTTCAATAGCTAACGAATTTCATCAGGAAAGCAGTTTTTTAAAAACCGTTTGACATAAAGTTGGAACTTAGCATTTCTTTTGACCATTGAGGTATATTGATGATGCCAATGTTAGAAGCTGAAGTCAGTCCGCTGTCATCGTTTACCCTTATTTTCCTAGAGCCATGGCGCGCCAACGCACTAATTTTGCGATTTTACCATGTTTTTCACCGATAACTTACTAGAAATCAGCATGTACTTACTTTTTTAAGGTAGATTATCCTTACACTTTTTGATTATTTAATGTTGTATTTATTTTTGTCGAATAAAAAATCATACGCATTCCCGATTATAACTATTGTATAATTGAGTAAAATCCATAGCACAAATCAGCCAATAAGTGTCATGAGTTACGTGCCTTAAATTTCAAACAGATTCTTGTTTTACATCCGTTAGTTCATCCATTCCGTCAAGCAGTCCATAGGATAGTGAGGAGAGAGCAGGGTTAAACGATTTGGTTGTTATTTCTGTTGTCAGGCTTCTGTTTATTGACGCAGTCCCCTCTCCGTACACCTCAACAGTTTTCGACTCACATAGTCGCGGTGTAGCCTCCTTAATACGGGCTTCCGTGAACCACAGGCTAATGATGGGCGGGGGCTACTTCGACCGTTTCACGGGCTTCCAGTGAGGGGAGAGTGGAAATGCAAGCGCTTTAGCAGATTTAAGTTTTCAATACCTCGTTCATTTGCGAAAGAAAGCCAGTGCAATACCGACAAGCATGTTGAAGGAAATTATGATGAATCTCAATGACTACATTACGCTAAGAGCTGCCACAGAGATGCGTGTGACAAGGGGTTTCAGCCATTAAAGCAGGTAAGATGTAGGTAAAAGTACTACCTGTAGAGGGATTGAGGACAAATGAGAATTTCATATTAACTACACTGTCTCTCGTCACAAAAGACGAGTAGAGAGAAAGAGTACAGATAACTTTCTCTTTCACTTTCTCAATTCCATCAGCTCTAGAGACAGCAGATTAGGTATGATAACATCCCATTTCCAAGGGCAAATTAGGATTTTTGTGGGGGATCATTACTCTCTGGAAGTCTGGGAGTATAGAAAATTCCTCAGCGATTCGCGGGGACCGGAATCCTACCAAGGAAAATAAAAATATAGGTTCACAACTTCACATTTACAAACAATATTTAAAAAATTCGACATTTAGCAGTTTAAAATAAATCCTTGCCTTGAAAAACAACCATAATAACTACCAAATTTTCTATTTTCTCAGGAATTACTAGATACATAGCCTTCCATTAACACGGTCCTGTTCGTTTCCTCCTAAAAACTCCTGTATTCTATGCCTCAACATTGAATGCATATTTCAAAGTTTATTTACGGGCAAGAAAGCGCGAGAAAAAATGTGAAAAAAGACACTGGAGGAAAAAAGAGTGAAAATAAGGGAGCAAGGGAAAGATACTTTTTTAAGTCAGATCACAAAATTCACCGTATAAAATCAATGTGGACCTTTTGCATTCAACGGCCTTGAATAATTTAGTTAATCAAGGATCGACAATATTTTTGCAAGTTCATCGCAGCGGGTGTATTCCTATTAGCGCGAAAAATGGGGAAATATAATCCTAACGTTAGAATGCAAGCATCTTTGCAGAGTCTCTTAGGATGGCAAAACGCTAAGAATGACCGTTATTGAAGGAGAAAATTGGAATGGATTTGAGCGAAGTTGCTCACATCATTAAGTTGTACCAGATCCTTCCAGAATCATTCGCCATGTAGAGCTTCCTACGGACGCCTGAGAGTGTGGAAACCTATCATTACTTTCACATTTTTAAAGATTCGATTGATGGAGCCGGATTACTCATAATTTTAAGTAAAATGATCTAGGCGCGGAAGATTTGTTCGTTAAATCCTGAATCGAAGCAGAAATCGAAGAAACTTAACATTTATAGCAAGTTTCAGTGGGGATTTTTGGGCATGCATTAATAAAAAACGTATAAATGGGAGAAAAACTTATACGTATGAGAACTAATTAATCACCGATATTGGTCCATTACTTTTAAATATATCATCTTTCATTAGAATGGTAGACGTTGGTCGATTGTCGATCCAAGGTCCCTTTGACGTATTTCGGTAAGGGCATTCAAAGCTCGTTTCCTCCCTTCATCACTACCTTTCACTCCCAACCTATTTCCTTTCCACCCGAGGTCAAGGACTGATTCATGTAAGTGAGACTTGAAATGAATTGATATCTTTCATGAGTCGCCTATCTACCATACGACAGCATTATATTCATACTTTCAAAAACAAGGAGAGCAACCAAAAGTATATACCATTGGCAATTACGTACGCGCTCCGTGAAATAGATTTTGATTTATACTCTAAGGGACAGGTCGGAATTTCTTTCACCCTTTATCAAGAAATCCTACATAAAAATATCTTTTGGTAGCGCATTATTCTTTGGTAGTATGCTCTTCCGCGAAAGTTCGATGAAAATTGAGAAAATTTTACCAATCGCCGATTGTCCGTCTCCAAAATCTACGCACGAAATCACTTCAGACTAGTCTTTAAATATATAAGTACTCTGTATCTAAAATCATCCAGAAGTAGAGACTCAAGCTCCACTTTATTTTAAACTTGAGTATTTTTGTTTTTAGTTGATTTTGGGTGCAGAATAAAGGGAAAAAATTTCATTTTTATTTATTTTTCTGAATGAATGCAGGCTCATACGCCCCGCACCCACCGATGTAATGGGTTGACAGACAACCAGGAGGGTAAAGTTAGAAGGGAATGGAGACAATGAGAATGGGAAAGAATCAGGATCGCGTAATAAAATGCGAAATAGAAGGGAAGATACGGGCTTTTGGAGGTTTAAGAATCGACGGAAGGTACGTACTAAGAAAAGCACTCAATATGGGAGGGATCGTTACCGCAAGCACTCAGTCTGCCGAAAGTAACGCCCCATATGAAACCTTTTAGGCAGGATGATCTCGAGGGAGCAGACGTCGAAGATCGTAGCGGAAGAGAGCAAAAGAGCGGACGCTTTTGTGAAGGAATTGATGATGGTTGCACATTTCCGAGAAATGGTCGAGGCCGGGTGGCGAAAGATCTCAAGAAAGAGTATCTATATGGAACGATAATTGAAAATTCACCCATTACCCTGCCCTTAACATACGCCTGAATATAACCGAATCCGAGAAAGACGACCTTATGGTATTCATGGCGAGTTAGTAACGCTCCCGATTAATTCAAACACGACTATATTTTCGGCATATGCGCCACTGTGTACAGCAAGAGAACTTGTTCGAAATATCAGCTTAATTCTACAGCATTCACTAAACCCATATAGTGAGAGTTTTTCAGCATTTCATGGTATCGGTTACAGGCTCCGGCAATAAAAATTTTAGATTGTGATTTCCGCGCACATATTAAAGGGAAATAAAATAAAATCTCGGAATTCTCCTTCTTTTAGCATACACTCAGCCAATCCTTAGAAAATATATTATTCTCACGTACCTTCTTTCATCTCTTTCTAAGGGTTACTAGCACGTCTTTTTCCTCCTGGGTACTGATCTATACAGATATCCACTGGATTACTGTCTTCCTAACGTTTATAGGACCACTCCATTTCTTTCTGCCCTTTTTGGTCAAAGTATTCATAGGTGCTATTTGGCATTCCTTTCTTGTATTGTTATTTCTAAATCGACCTTTTTGTTCTTCTAAGTTTTATTCTGAGGTTCTTCCTACTGGCTGATTCCAGTGAACATTTTCATATGTAGTTGTCACTCAATGAACTATAAAGACACAGATTATGATTGGTTATAGTTGGTGGTTTCCGACGTGACTTTGTGGAATTTATTGATCATTGTGAATGAAAAAGAACTGCTTTGTTTTTCCAGATATATTTAATACAGTACGATCATGGTTTCGAATTAACGTCATCTTCAGGTCAGATGGAACCTGGAGGTCTGAAACATCTTCAGGTCAGATGGAAACTGAAGACGGAGTAAAGTCGAAACCATGGTCGTACTTTATTAAATTTATGTGGAAAAACAAAGCATTACTTTTTCATTCACAATAACGTTATTAATGGTCTAATTATAGTTTTATATATTCTTTTATTTCTAAGCTGTGAATATTTACTTATTCATATCATATCGTTTAGGGTACTGGATATTTTACTCACCATATATGTTTTCTCTCTATGTTTTTAACCGAAAACCTCAATGTAAACTCTGAAATGCGAAAGGAACGTCAATATGGTCAAATCGCAGTATCTTTCGCGTTACACAAAGTTTATTTCATAAATGGCTGAATGAAATTCAGATCAAAGAATATAAAAATCGAAGGTTTCAAGATGCTAGGCTTGGATAAAGTCCCTTTCTGGAAGGAAAATATCTTGGGTGGAAAATTTGGACTCGTATTACACATTCAGATAATAAAGGCCAATGAGGGAAATGACGGATTACTCAAGGTTAAGAAGGTGGTGGAAAAGCTTTTGGCAGAGTCGAAGGAAAATCTGTCGGAGATCCAAAGATTGATGGTAGTACTTGGGTGAGGATGTGGGCGTGAGGAAGATTGATCCGCACAAAAAACTGTTTTGGATGTCTCGAAGCGTTGCTATTCATCTGATCGTGTAAAAATTGGGAAACTTATTACCATCACCATCTAAGTTTTGGATGAATTACAGACAAGCGAGAAGAAAAATGCTACGCAGACATTGCAAATTGAATGAAGAGGACGAATTGGCATGGTTATATCGATCTGGCTCACGGTGAAAAATAGAGTTGAGGATATTTGATGGGAGCAAGAGAACTTTTGGAAAAGTATAAAATTTGCCGATGCGCAATGATTGCTTTGCATAAAATATTTCACGAACTGGTTGGGGATATTCTCTATTTATAAATCTTCAAATGATTTTACAGACACCGGAGCGAAAAAACGATAGAAGGATAGTGTATTACTTCTTCGGATCGAAAATACACTCATTTCTAATTGAGCAATAAAAACGGAAGAGTAAAAACAGCTTTGAAATTACAATATTACATGAAAATGAGTAAACATTTTATATTTGAATTGCATGGAGCAATGAGGTAGTAATTCGCGTGCTTTGGTGAGTCAGGCTACATGATGTACCTATTATTAATATTCATTCATTCATTGGTCGTTCAATCCTAAGGTTGGTTGACTGCAGCCCTCCACCCCACCCTGTCTAATGCTAATTACTTTACCTCCTGGTATCTCTTCCTATGTACTTTCCTCATAATTTGGTCCATAAACTTATTCCAAGATTCCTTTGGGGACTTTTCCCTCTATTTTACCTTTAATTATACTCTTTACAATACAATTGTGTCTCGGGGTGTGCCCAATCCATCTTGCTCTTCTTTTCTCTGAGGTGTTCCATTTGGTCCTCTAATTCTCCTCTAATCTTCTGTACACATCAACGTTTCTTATTTTGTCCGTCCATTTGATGATCAGCTTCCCCCTCCAGCATCAGATTTTGAAGGCTTCTAGTATGTTTTGGTCAGCTAACCTAATATTCTTAACATGTGATATCCATAAAGCCGAGAGAGGACATTGTGTTAACATATCAATATTTCTGCCTTTTATTTTAAATCACTTCAAATTACATATATTCTGTTCGAGTCCCAGTGATAAAATTCCGATAATTAAGTGATTAACTGAGAGTTAAATCAATTAAGTGGGGTAAACCTTGTGCTGCACATCCTCAGGAGCAAAAGAAACATTTATATTTCAACATACGACGTCGTTTATTATCGTTGTCGATTATTATCGTACGTGGAGCGCGCACAATCCATGCAAAATTGTGTTTCAGTTAGATTAAATACTTAGCCTCCGATGGCTTGAAAACTTATGCAACACCGGTATTTCAGGGGAAGTTGGCAAGGACTATTAGCTAAATTAAAGGAAATTGAGCTCTACGGCCTCTCAAGATAGCAAAAATTAAAAGATTCTCCAATAGCCGTAAAAATGGCACCACTCGTCAAAAATGCAACCACACAACACTTACTGTGTTGGTTTGCGGGAAAGGGGATTCCACAGCAGGGACCAACCACAGCCTCTCTACCAGAATACCCTCCTGTGATGGTTTACGGGAATGTTAATTTCTCACCAGTGACCACCACAGACACAAACACTTAACCCAGTTGGGATCCTTACCTCGCCTTACACTTCTCTTCACCACCCTCCCCCCTTCTCCGCTTTCCACCAATGCTTTTTGCTCTCTTCAACATCCATTGGTCATTGGCTTCCCTTCTCCCCCCCTTTTTGTCCCTTTAGTATTTATTCCTGGCTGTCCTCCCCTTTTGTTCACTTACAACCTCGTGTTGCAAGTGCTTTTCCCTTCAGCTCGCTGAAGAGGACCACCTTGTGGTCGAAATACGCGTATCCAACGCTCAGCCTCGTTTGTCTCTGTGTTTATATTTTGACCACACTCTTTTTTTTGAGCGATTTCTCCCAGAAGTTGGGCCCGTCTGTGTGTGTGAGTGAGTGATTTGACTGCTTGTGAGTGTGATTGTGGTAATGACCAGGCATCCTCAGTAGGGTCCCATTAGCCCTATGAAGGATCTCAGATTATAACCTAGGCATCCTTATCAGGGTCCCATTAGCCCTCGAAAAGTATCCCAACTGGGTTGAGTGTGTGTGTCTGTGGTGGTCACTGGCGAGGAAGTAACATTCCCGTAAACCATCACAGGAGGGTATTCTGGTAGAGAGGCTGTGGTTGGTCCCTGCTGTGGAATCCCCTTTCCCGCAAACCAACATAGAAAGTGTTGTGTGGTTGCATGTTTGACGAGTGGTGCCATTTTTACGGCTATTGGAGAATCTTTTCATTTTTGCTAACTAGGACTATTAGCGTTGTGTGTAGAGAATCAAGCCCTTAAACGAAACCGGAGGGGCAACGGAGCACAAAAGAAGTTGGGGATCTAAACGGTGTACTTTATCAAACAGAACCACGCTGGTTTGAGGGGAAGGTGCTTTTACGTCCGGTAATTATATTAAGAGCAGAATAGCACAAGCAAGGAAGACATTCTACCAGAAGGGGAGTTAACCAACAAGCAAGACATGCTTGAAAGAAGGAACGCCTTTTAATGAAAATATTTAGCCATGCTCTAACATGACAGTAACGCCTAGAAAATAAGATATTCAGAGCAAAAGAGAGTACAATAAATGAAGAGGTGATGTTATCGAAATATTAGGAAGATGATATAGACGGAGAGGACCAACAAAGTCAAGCAAAGAGTGGGAGAGACACAAAGCATATTGAAAACTTAAGGAGGAAGAGGCAAATTTATAGCACACATTTGGCAATGCAAGATCCTAGTTTTTATAATAATTGAGATTAACTCTGGGAAATTAGTTCAAGACACCGGACGAGTATACAAGACGGCCTCGATAATTAATTTGCAAGTTGTAACCTTGGTCAGCAAGACAAATGAAATTGTTTTATTGATAACGAAGAGTTTATTTTATTTATTACCAGAATATGTACCACACATTTATACCCGAAACATTGCGTCACTGGTTAACGATAATTGAAGTAGAAATGAACACAAATAATTTAAAAGATCAGTTATGAAGCACATTAGGCTCTTCACAGAAAAATTCAAAGCTCCGCGGAAACCTGAGAAGCAAGTTTGAATATCTAGTGTAATAATTATCAGTAATTTATTAAAACCCTTGACTTGCAACAGCATTGGGTGTGTTTGTGCCAAAATCAGGGAGGAAACTTTCGAGAGGGAATATTGTCCATAAATTAGTCAACGCGGTGCATGAATCCGCGCGGGCACATGCGTGAACGCATGCCTATCCCTCCAAAAAGTCATCGCTTAGCCCCAAAAACTTGCACAAATGCAAGAATATCACCATTAAACAATTCCTTCCATTATAATTCGGTGATCGTATTCGAGCAAGTTTTCATCCTTTTGTGAGCGCACGAACGCATAAATTGTGCACACAAGAATCAAGAAGCCACTGAGTTGTTTTGATGCAAGCAGAGCAAATACATCAGTTAAAGACTTTATAAAGGCAAGTGGATATTTGGCAATGTGCTTACACATTCACCAGAGCAAGCACTATATGATTCTAAACAAAATTGCATGATTCCTCAATGCCCTCTTAATGCGAATAATAGCTTATTTGTATTTTTGCATAAAGCTAATGACCATTAAATCTAATTTGTAAATATGGTAGGCGGCAAATAATAAACAGAACAAATTTACTAAATAAACATTCCTTTTCAAAAGTGGGAAAAACATACCCCGAGGTCTTATTCAGGAAATATCCAACATTCTCAAGATTCGATAATATCGTGGTCGTGATGTCATAGCCTCGCCAATTCTCAATGTTGAAATGGCATTACTTGAAAATTTCGAGTATGTGACGCCAAAATGTTTGCCGAGGTTCGAAAAATGTGACGCGTTTCTGAATTGGGCGCCGGTAGACAAGCCTTTAGCGTCCCATTCACGGAGAACTTTCCAAATTTCCGAGGCAAAAGCAGCTTTAACATGTTTTCTGCTTCCAAGTATTTGAAGGAGAAATGATCAAGGCGAGGAATAACGGAAGAACAATATGGAGTCCCCAAGCGAGAGGATATGAAGGGGGGGAAATGAGTTGACTCTAGCTCTCGGGAGCCCTTGTCTCCTCGGTTCCAATCGCCATAACGATTCGCACACGAAGAGGCGAGGTCGCAAAGCCCCAAACTTCCGCCATTCCAGTGACATAACGGCGATTAAGTGAGTGAATGCGGGCCGTAGAGGATTCTGGGGGAGGCAGAAAATAGCTACCAGGAACACTTCAACTAAAGTCATTGCACACTCATTGCACACTTCAAGTAAAGGAACACTTCAACTAAATTCATTGCACACTCACACATATAAAGCCGCATCTGGTCTGGTATTCATTCGCCGATGATTTTCCTATGCTTGAGCTCTTCCAGGTGACATGTGAGCATGAGAAATTCGGTAAGAAGAATGTTACATTACAGCCAGCAAACACTAATATTAATCACAAGTTTTAGCTGGGTGGCTCCAGTTTGAGTGAGACATGATGATAATATTCCTTGTTTAGGATTAGGGATTCATCTAGGTTTGTCTAGGATTATACCCACTAATGGCCAGTTGCAAGAACATTTAGTAATGGAATTAATTATTGTGAGCTGCATGAAGTTATGGACCTCAAAAATATATTTGGGATTCAGGAACACGTCTACCAGTTTCATAACTCAATCTACCAATAGTTTTGTTTCTCATATTTGATCTTATCTTCCTCCACTGGATCAAAGTTATTGATATTTATCTTATTAACAATTTTTATTGCGCATGATAATCAGTTGGTTAGAGTAAAAAAGCTGGTCATTTGTCTCATAACTACTTTATCTGGAAATTAAGTCTCCAAACAGTTCATTGCGCTTTCCCTTTCTTGGCTAATTACGGAGCTCATAACTCCATTCCACACGTTATGATGCCAATTATGAAACAAAAAAAATTATCAAATTTTTTGCAACAGTTATTGAATGGTTTTCATGGCTTATGGGTCCTATAACGTTATAAAATACGTATGAATCATTCCTGCAACGGGTCATGAGTAGAGTAACGCATACAACAAGACTTTTTGAGATACATAATCATTATTAAATTAGCATAGTATACAGAGACCACTAGATGGTAGACGACTTGCGAGTACAACTAGATGGCAATAAGGCTAAGCACTATATAAAAAATCTCTACATTCCAAAATAATTATGAACAAATGGTTATAAACATGAGAAAGAAATCAAAATGTACATAAATATCCTGGATTTTACCTGGCGATCTTGTTATGGAAGATGTTTCGGGTATTTAACAGGGTTAGAGACCCCATTTCTACGTATGCTTCTAGAAAAACCTTCCTTCACAAGATACAAATGTTTTCTAATCAATTCCTGAAAGATACAGGAGTAAACTGTATTTTTAAATAAAAATATTTTCAGCCAGGACTTTTATAAAAGAGGATAAGTGAAGGTATCTCTAGAAGGAAAAAAAGTTATGGATTTGGTACTCACAATCTATAGGGATAATTTGATCAACGATACAGATGTTTCTTTTATAAAATGACCAGTGAAGAGTTATCTTGAATTGATTTAGGAAAAACTAATTCATGAATAAAAGGTGCTCTTAGTAAAAGACTTTTGGGATTTGATGGCCCGAGTGAGGGATATAAAAGTAGTTAATGTCTTTTGAGGATTTTACATAAGGGGGAACCGTTCATATAAGTACTGGGGTTAGTTATATGAAAGGATACTGGACTCAGAGAAAGGCTTTATATATTAGCTTTAAAGTAAAAATATACATCCAACTTTAAAGATAATTGATAAAATTTACCAAAGACAAAAAACTCACAGTACATCCAAAATCTACGTTGGGGATAAAGCACTGCGTTGAGTCTCTTTATTACAAGCCAAACTGATATGAGAGGGACTGCTACGTGACGAAAGAAGGAGACTGTCTTTTACTGACAAGAATATCATAAGAAGGAGGATAGATGCATAACTACAACTTCGATCAACAACCAACAAAGTGGCAAATAGGAACATACTTGTCCAGTTTTGAAGTCCACGCGGGCAATAGCCCATGCGGACTTCAAATAGGGGGTGTAATGCCAACAGCAATGAGAGATAGAATGGGAGGAACGAAGATGTAATGTAATTAACCACTTCATTTTTAAGTTACTACAAAGAGAGAGTGCTAATAACAACATGTAACTCACCGACATCCTTGAATAGAGAGCAAGAACTTTAGAGGAGTTTTCCACAGAAAGCTTTGCAAGGGTTCGACAGTTATTTTCCTATTGATCTCAGAAAAATTGGAAAAAGAGGCAATCTGGTCTGAGCGGCTCATGAGCTAATTTGGCAGCTGGAGTGGCAGCGACAACGCTGAAGTGAGAGGATTAAGAATAATGTGTTAGCTCAAAGGGTTCCGGCACTAGGGTCACTAACTCCAGAAACTCTAATAAATTGAAACATCATCTTTGAAGTACGTAATATTAAAATTATTAAGTGAATAAAAAATTGGCTATCCAGGCAAGTTTTACAGTAATTCAGCTTTTTAAATTGGAGGTTTTAACAACGCTACTCCAGCCGAACGTGGAATGCTGTATTTCTAACATTAGAAGCTCAAATATATTTCAAAATTATGAGCACTTGCGGGTGACTCTGTATGGTTAATTTCGTGGCAAGTTCTAGTGTACTCAAAATCTGTCGAAAAGACTTTGAGCACCTCATGAAAGACCTAACAGTAGCATGAAAGACCTAACATGTAGAATAACAGGTCTAAATACATGGCGAGACACCGAGGGAACCGGGCTCGAGTCCTGGACAAGGGGATTGACATGGAATTTTGCCCATGCATGTACTTGTGGGTGGCTACGTAGTGGTGATACCGTGGTTAGTTCCAGTAGCCTCAAAACTTTTTTCAAAACTGTCGCATTCCCACAAAACAGTCTCGGGTGAAATTTGTCTCAGATTTTGACGCTCTTTCATAAGGTATGAATATGTAGCTTGCTTTTTTTTAACGCCCTGTGCCATGTTAATCATTATGTCGTAATTAATACCAAGTAAACCTGTTTAATGTTCACAAAGGAAATGGTTTCAGGCTTGACTTTGTGGAAGTAAGTCATAGTAACTTAAATAAAACTTTGTATACTCCACTATAGGTTTAATAACAAGACCCAGGTTTCGACACTTCGTGTCATCTTCAGGTCACCTGAAGATGACACGAAGTATCGAAACCCGGGTCGTGTTATTAAACCTATAGTGGAGTATACAAAGTTTTATTTAAGTTACTGTTTAATTTTGTTCATTTTTTAAAGATTACATGGTGATGAAGGCAGTAGTACTTTGGATTATAGTCAGAAATGGTATTATAAGTAAATTGTAGGCGTAAAATACCCTCCAATAAGTGGGCAGCGGGCAAGTACAATGAGAAAAATATACGACAGAGATTCGCAAAATTTTTATCCTTCGTTCAATCATATAAGAGTTAAGGCTCATATGATTTCAAAACTTAAAATGGATCGGAAAATATTTTAGTCAACCTTAAACCTCAAGTTGTTCAGCTTGTGAAAAGATTATTGAGTTCCATCGACTCGTAACTCGCCGTCTCATATGAAGAGGCAAACTATAAAAATTAATTTTCAAATAAGGTTCTTTATCTGTAGCATCAAATGAAGTGTTCAAACATATCATATATACCGCAACTCAAAGAGTCTATTTTGTTCAAATATCAACTTGAGCAGGCATTAAATTTCAAATATACATCAATGTAAGGCTCTCAACAAACACCGCACAGATATCAAATACTGAAGCAAGGGCGTCATATAGATGTATGTCTTACGTCATTATTTTTGCTATTCAATTCTATGGCATTGATACTTAAATTGAGGTAATTTTTACTTCCGTGTATTCAACTGTATTTTTTCCCAATTACCTTAATGTATCTTATTTCAATTTTCTTGAAGTGCATTTCATTTAAATTCATTTAAAGTGTCTAATATTCCAATTCAAAAGGAGTGTCACTTTAGATCAATTAGTACTATTATTATAAACTCTGTGCCAGAATCTAAATTTGCATAAACATTACCTTTAGAAAGCCCATATTTCATACACACCTCAATCAAGTGTTATTTAATTCAATCACCCACTCGTGTATGCATTCCTTTTTCATATCCGACGTACTTAAGGCGACCTTCATGTTAAACGTACGATTTCCAATCATCCAACTTAACAGTTGGCCGATATTCACCTCTACAACTAGGAGGACGGCTACTTCAACCAAGTATCGAACTCCATCGCTATCAAAGAAAAACTCGTAAAGAGGAATAGTACACGACTAAGTCGACATTCCAAGTGAACTTGCGTTGGAGTTGACCCCTACGTGCTACCACCCCTTAACACACAGTCGATTTGAGCATTGTCAATCGGAAAAAGAATTAAATTCTGTTTCCATTCCGAGAAAATACTTATGCAGAGATTATAAAACCGGGCCTAAGTCGTGAAGTTCCACATGTGCACAATTGAATTTAGACGTGAAATTCCGCGCGCGTTGACACACGGAAGTCTGCTTTTATGGACTTGAACTGGGCGGATGAACGCGGGCAACCGTGAAAGAGGAAGTGGTGTTGCGAGGTTAGCTCAGCTCTGGAAGGGGAAGATGCTGTGGGCGGAGGGAAGTCGGCGAGGGAGTTCCACGGGATAGGATTTCAAGGAATGCGGCTGAGTCAGCCAATACGCCACGGAACTGAAAATAGTGCCTCGGCCAGCATGGGAGTGATTCCGCTTAAATGCCTCTGCTACTTCCTTTGACGCATCCGACATGGGCCACGATCCGATAGAAGAAAGACCCTGAATGGAAAGCTGATTTTGGTACCGTTTTTGGCGAAGATTTTGCAATATCGAACGATAATAAACCATCCTAATTTATTTAGTTTAGTGAGAGGTAAACATGAATTTTGGATTTCCAATTGCTGAGGTTACCTCTTACTATTCAACCACTACGCTGACCTTCGTCCTAAGACCTGGCAACATAGTCCTAATGGTGAAGATTTGGTCAGCAAATGATAGGCTTTAAGTAGTAGTAGTAGTTTATTATTGGCAAAATACATTGTATGGAGTAGTAAAATAGAAAAAGAAAAGAAATGAACCCAATATAAGAACATAGTAGAGATATATAATGCATAATATATCTCTACTTTATATAATAATACATCTCATCTTTAATCTACGGCGAGATGAACACATTACCCCTTATTTTAAAAGGCTCTCTTGGCTTGATCTTAAATCAAGGAGAAAATATAACATGGCCTGCTTCATGTTCAATCTCCTCAAATATGGGAGCCCTCAGTACATAATGGATCTTTTTCTCCCGAGTAATAAATACACAAATGTTGTTACTAGACAAGACCCCTATTTTTTGTATCCCCCCAGTTTCGGACAGCTACAGTCCAGAAATCGTTTACAGTTGTTGCCTCAAAGCTGTGGAATGACTAGCCTAAATTGGTAAAAGACAGTGCATCACTGGTAATATTTAAGAGAAAGATTACCACACACTTACTTTCCGGAATTCTGACCATGAATGCTGACCATGTAACTCATTTATCAGTTCATTGATGTGATTAATGTCCATTGTTGCGTAAGAAGAAGCAATTCAGTTCCTTTTTTTTCTTTTCATTTGTAAAGCTAAATTTCCTTTTCAAAAGTTGTGTTATTTGTATATTGATATGTTTAACGTTCGTTTTTCTGTTAGAAGAAGAAATTCAGTTCTTTTTCTACATTGCTTAATGACAATGTTGTATATGTCTAATGTTAGCAATTCATAAGATAACTTCCCTTCTTTGTTTCCTGATTGGCTTATGCCCATATTAATTGTCTTGCACACCACTGTATTTCATTTCTATGTTCCAAAGGAGTTCACTCCTAGAACAATAAACGAGTTTATTATTTTTATTATTACTTTATTATCTCTGCCAAGTAATTAGTGGTTTTAGTAAAAGTTGTCATCTTACTTATATGGAAAATTACTAGTAGTTTGCCTTAAACGACGACGTTGAGTCCAAAGACCCTGAAATGCCCGAATCAAATATTACTTTTTTTTAAACACAATTAAATTCACATCTAAGCTAATGTGCACAGTTTCGTGCTGGGACAGATATCACCGTTCCAAACAAACAACTTTCTCCAGCTGGTACACTGTGCGATTTCGCGCGTTTGAGCCCTCCATTGCCCAACATCTCCCCTACTCCGTTCGTTCCTTTCATAACAAGCCTTTCTTCCCTCCACATAAACAGCGCCAATCGTGATGTAACGCAGCGATGCAACCGGGTGTGTTTTTTTTATTTTCAATGTGGCACAGATGGTCGCTTACTCGGCCGCGGATCTCGGTCATGGTCGGGCCATCACGAGCCATGCAAGAGGGGGCGAGATTCAAATCTTCACGTCGGAGGAGAAGGACGCAAGGAGAACGAAGCGGAGGATTTCGGGGACGTTCACCGCCGGTGGCTGGCAAGCGCAAGAGATGGAATCACGGGGTGGTGGCTTGGGGAAGGTGGGTGGAGATGGGGGGCGGCAGATGAGGAGGCATGAGACCTTGGGAGAAAATATAAAACTGTGCTCAAAATAATTCATCTCGGAGGACGCGGAGGAGGAGAATGGCTCGCGAGTCGTTTAGCGGTTCGGAATTTTTCAGGTATACTCCAGAAATTCCTTACATAAAAGATCAGCTGTAGTGTTTAATTCAAGAATTCTTGCGAGAGATGAAAGCAGGGTTTTAGAGCCCGAGGGATCAAGAATATTTTTGGTAGAATCTATCTAGCGAGCATCGCTTTTAATAAGTAATGACAACTTAACTTCTTTCAATTTTACCTAAATAATGCTTGTAATTCATCGGCTCATGGTTTTCATTACCAGAGTTGATATTTTATTCAGTTCACATGAAGGTGTGTCTTATTAAAATAAAAAATGATATGTACTACGTATGGCTGCTGAATGGCATGTTGCTGCTGATAGTGGTGTTACAGAGATAAACGTAGACTATGCTTCAAGTTGCCATAATCACATTTTTCTTTGCAATATGAAGCATATATTATCATTAAATATTTCACATAAATAAATCAACTTAAAAACATGCTACTTGCAGGGTGAGTGAAATGCAACAACTCGCTTGTCTCTTATCCAGTGAGACAACAAATTGTACGAGGGAGAGCCTTTTTATTGATCAAAAGAGCACCTGGTTATACTATTTAATCGCGGATTCCACCATTTCGCTGATTAACTGGTGAATCTTTGTTCCGATTAGGATAACCTCATTTACATCGTCATTGACCACCTACTTTTTAAAATAAATTTTGACCTTTTAGCGTGCGTCCTTATGGCAGTTATGAAATAATTTTAAATTGAATTATTATTTTCATTATTTACATTGAAATAACTCACAACCAGTATCAAAATGTGACTCAATATTTATAAATCAGTCAATATTGTGAGATTTCCAATCTATTAGCTGAAGTTAAAGCAGATCGGAATACATCAAAGTACTTCCGCCAACATGATCACCAAATAATTGAATGATACACATTGGTAGAACGTTTGTCGATCACTTGATCATTAGCATTTTGTAGGCGCTCAGCAGCCCGAGCTAAATGTTTTGTAAATAGTTATAAAATTCGTGCCAACGGCATACTTAATCATATAATAACTAAATGTTACAGTAACAAAAAACTCTTTTAGCCATCCATGGGTGACGTCTTTGATAGACATCCATACATCAACAGAAATCGTTGACGCTTAGTTTGTCTGATCTAAAGCTCACTTCAGCGCACAACTATGCTTCAAATCTCTTAAAAAGTACGCTGCCAAGTGAGGATGTTGTAAAGAAAATGAAAACTGCGCCGAGGGGTCCCCAAGTGAGAAGGACACCAAAACAAATGAAAAGCACATTGTGTTTCTGTTCATCAATTGAAACTTAAGTATCGCCATCGGCGTCACTAGTGTCTCCACTCAGTGATGATGCGAGATAAACTGCATCGCTTTCCGCCTCGTTAGTACGTTCAGTTTTTAAAAACGGTGAGTCTCTTGCATAAACATGCAACCTGCACAAGTGTCCTCCCGGAATTTTTATACAAAACTACTCTTTACACGGCTGAAGTAACCAGCTATCTTCCATAACATTACTATTTGGTCAAATACCTCTTCATTAGGTAGTAGAATCAAGTAATTCTGATCAAGACTCTTAAGTAACTGATAGAGCCACCACGCTAAAACCATTGGACCAGATTCCTCAACCATATACAACATCGTCGCTGACGAATCGTAACCACTGAGGAGGAAAGAAAGTAAGAAGGAAGGGGAAGGCAAGAGATGGATGGATATAAAGCAGAGCCCTAGGGTTGGTCCGGAATCGCGTGCACTTAAATTGATTGCATAAATGACGAGCATCCAGAGATTCGAAGGAAGTGGAGGGCAGACCGATTCTGGCGGTTAAATGGAGTGGAAGCGGCCGGTAAGGATGCGGAACAGTCTCTTCCCGGCCGCGGTTCGCGAGGTTGCGAAAACGAGCGAGATGGTAGTGAACGATTTTCCTTATCTTGTTCGGTTCTCTCATCCGCCATTCCCCGGATCGTTTTTCGTGCGAACCGAAATTTAATGGCACACCACATATTGGAGAATTATTATGACGCTAGGAAAGTGTAAAAGATAAAAAGGGAAGGAATTTTAGGCGGCATAATGATGGGAAGAGAAATCGAAGAGATACCTGATGATAAGCAATCATTCATTGGTTGCTCAATCATAAGGTTGGTTGACAGCAGCTCTCCACCTTTTCCTATCAAATGCAAGTTCCCTTGCCTCTTGGTATCTCCTTCAATGTACTTTTCTCTTTATTCAGTCCATGAACTTATTTCTGGGACTTCCTCTGGGGACTTTTCTCTCTATTTTACCTTCCATTACCTTTACCTATGTTCTTCACAAACCCATCAAACCCATTTTGTCTCAAGGTATGTCCAGTCTTTTTGTCCTTCTTTTCTGTAACATGTTTTATGTGGTCCTTTCCTCTTCTACTCTTCTGTGAACTTCAACATTTCTTATTTTGTACTTCTATTTGACCTTCAGCATCATCCTCCAGCACCAGGTTTCGAAGGCTTCTAATATTTTCTGATCAGCTTTTTGAACGGTCTATGCTTCAGATCCATAGAGTGCTACGCTCCACACGAATGTTTTCAATACTGTTTCCTGGTTTGTAGTTCTTTTTCGAGCACAGCAGTTGCCTTTTTCCCGTGAATGCCTTCTTAGCTTGGGCTACTCTCCGCTTGATGTCCGTTGTACTTCTTCCGACCCACGTGACGGTACTTCCGAGCTAGGTGAAAGAATCTTCTTTCTCTAATTACTCTATTCTCAGAGTGACTTCTACATTCAGTTTCTCTCTTCCGTATACTAAGATTTTAGTATTCCTTTTATTTATGGATAAGATGATAAGCAAGATATGAGCAAAAAGTATAGATATACCATATAAATGGGGAGGTTAGGGTGAGAAAGGTCCAAAAACTTACCAATCACCTGGAAGAATAACAAATGATGATGAATACACTGGTCTGTAAGACCGGGCCAAATCGACAGTGAGAATCCAAAGTGTTTTCCAAATGATTTGGTTTGAAGGGACGAGAGTGATTTAAGCGACGTAACATTAAAAGCTACCGTTGAGCATCGTGCGACCTCTGCGGTCAGCAGAATGCATGCAGTAGCAAAGTACCGCATCTAAACGTTGATCGCGATTAACTGGCAATCACGGCATCCGTCGCACATCATAAAACGATGCTAACATTAGAGTTATGCTACCGGTTACTCTCAAACTGAGCGATAATTGGTTATTCTGAACGGTGAATGCTCCTGTTAAAAATGGTTTGGTATGCCATCCAGAGGGCAAATACGATCTGCGGGTTGCATATGCTCACGGGGTCACCAACACACTAAACTTTTCCCTACATAGGCCCGACTGACTTTAAAGAGAGAATGTACTTTCCGTAAATGCGAACGGAAATATGCCTAATTGATCAGGAAATTCGCAAAAGAGCTATGCAGGCAACTGAGGGGAGGCAATTTGGGCAGACTGCCGGGCTCTGGCGGGAAAACGACTCTTTCAAATCGGTAACCTCCGAGGAAGGCGAAATATATCCTCTTTGGTTATTTTGATCACAAAATTCCTTTAAATACATTCTTGAGAAGGAATTTTGTTAAAAGATGATGGTTTAGATTGTTATATGAATCATATATTAGATGTTTTTTGTACCACTCCCCATTACCAAGTACTACTCTGTTAAATTTTATACATTTTTTGTTAAGTTAGCGATTTTTTCTTTCCTTCATAAGTACCACCTTATTTAAGCCACACATTTGTTTCAGTGCTCCATCTTTTAAGCAAAAACCTGGAAAGAGGATGTATTACATACTAGCATGAAGCCTTTGTGGTTGAAATCCTCTGTGGTCTGTTAATGCCTTCTCTTGTTTAGTATTCAACCATCCCTCAACGACAAGAACTATGTCCAATGGTATAATAGGGTGTCGCAACCTACCGTGTCTGCTGCAGTATTTCCTAAATCATTCAACTATATGATTGGGTTAAAAGAACCAAGATGGACAGTAGCTTTCCCTCAATCCATGGAATGGTTAAGTGAAGTACCGCAGCATTCATATATTTAGAATCCAGAAATTTATGATGGTACAATTAAGAAAATAATTTTTTTTAATTGAGACACTAATTCTACTTGAACATAAATGTAACTTCTCAAACCTCCATATCGCTAAACTTGAAAATAATCCTGTTGGAAAAATTGAAATAGTTTGCCGCATAGAATTCAGAGATAACGCTACAAGTTATTCATTCCGCCGAGGAAAGAACTCAAATTAGGATTAGGCCAAAAATTCCTAACCTGCTTTAATGCTTACATTAAAAAAATTGGTATTTTAGAGCAATTTTAATTGAACCGCGAAAACACGTATGGTGTTGAATTATTACTAATGACTCATTAATTTAAATTCTTTCGCGTTAAAATTAAATACTCAGTGGCCACAACGCCATAAATTAAATGTCACATAAGGGTTTATGTACCATAATGACGAGGAAAATTTGCAATTCCAAACAGTGACTACTTAAATAGCAACACATGAGTAGCGGTTTTGATGATTCACTCTAGAGAGTGATAAGAAATGCAAACAATGTACCTGTACCTAACATTCAATTATATTAGTCAATGAACAATAATGAAGTTAACTTAATACAGTTGATAGAATCAGTTATTTTAAAAACATACACATGAAACGTGTATCAACTACTGCATGAAAAACAATGGATGAGCGCAATCCCTTTCTATTTTTAATCAATTTGCATGAATAATACAATCAATAGGGCAACCTTTGATTGAACTGAATATTAAATACTATGAGAGAGTTCAAAATCAGCTGTTCTGAAATACACCGTCTCCTCTAGGATAGTTGAAAACAATGACTAAAATGACGATTTGGTCAGTAGATATATTGAAAATGTATGCATATATTTTCACCAACGATCCATAATTTCTATTACTCGTGAATTCATATATAGTTTTCTCTAATAATTCCTTTTTTCCATGCCCCCCCCCCTGGTTACGGAATGAGTCCTGCGATATCTAGACGTAAGCCCATGCAACCGTTTTCCGAGTAATATGTAGATGAAGACAATTATCAGCTAACGACACCTGCAGAGTAAAACAAGCCCGCGGCCATATAATGAAAAGAAAGAATCTGAATCATACTTTTTGCAGGAATATTTGTGAATGTATGAACCGGAATGGATCTCCTTGAAAGCAAGGTCAAAATGTTCCTTGGCAGTAACCCGTGTTTTCATGTATGGCTCTCGTGAATTACCTCGTTCTCAGAACTCATGTTTCCTCTCTATTAGCGCAACATGAGTTTTACCCTGCCTTTTTAAGGCTTCGCCATTCGGCTTGCGTAGTCATCGTCGGGTACCCTGGAAGTTTAAGAGAATAAAAAAAAGAAAAGTTTCCGCAGGATAACGAGAACAGTAACCACAACGCTGGAGGAGCTTAAGTGTGCATAAGACTCGTGAATGCTCTCTTTCAGAGATTCCCCACTGAGCGAGGAAGAACGAGGGGAGTCTGAAATGGAGGACAAACTGAGAAAGCACGCAAAGCAACCTTTTGAATGGTTCCCCTAGTGACTGAAATGAGCAGCAGACGGCGGCAACTGGTGTTCGCTATAGAGTTTTTTCTGGTGGCATTCTTATTTATGCAGACTAGAAGTAAAAAAAAACATTATTAGCACAAAGATAAGGACCGTCCTTGTTTACAAAGGAACTATGTAAACAACGAGAATAATTGTGACTTTTTAGGTCAGCCAACATTCATGGAAAAGCGGAGAAGAATGTAAACATATCGTCAAATGTTACCCACTGAAGTACATTTAGGTTCACATCCTACAAGTGGCTGCAAGTAATCTCATTTTTATACCCTTAACAATTGCATTTTAATGGATTATTTCTATGTTTTCTCAACTAATGTCTGCTTTTCGGTTGACAGTATAAATTATTCCCACGTAACTTGAGCAAGATATGGTATTTTTGATAAATCTGCAATTTTATTTTTTACAAATCGAAGCGTTCTGTTTGACATTTCAGCGGTAAGCAGATTGCAAGTTTTTAGGAGTAAAAATTAATTATTCTGTCTTCTATTTCAGTTAAACACTCTTAAATAATCTAACCTACTCATTATGTAATCCTTTGGTCCGAGATGAAATCATATTATATGGCACAACTTTCTAAAGATTACAAATCACATTATAATGAAACACAATTCACAATGATAATCCTAAATTTCAAAAGTTTTATAGTACACAGCAAATGATCTTCCTCGTTTTACTTCTGGGATCTCTTCATCATTGGCCATAAAATGCTGAATACCGCAGATCAATTCCCTTAAAAGGTTAAACGATTCAAGAAATTGGCTACGTAAGCAAAGCAAGCATTTCTCAAGCACCTTCAGCACTTAATGATACTTCCTGTATTCTTTGAGCTCTGTCGGCATCTATAGAAGTTGTTGAGAGGATTGCGGAGGAAATGAAACAGAAACGTATTTTTGGAAAAAGGAAATAATGACGCGTGGGATAAAGCCCTTTTGTGGCCGGTAATTGTGCAACGCCACGTCCGGGCCACAGGTAATGCGTGATATGATAGGAAGGGATGGGTTAACCTAGATTGACGCGAAAAGAAATAAAATTACAATCAGCACCGACTGTAATAAAATGGCATAAATTCCATGTATTTCATTATTTTGCGCGTAAATCTCTTCGAATTTATAAGAGCCAGTTTTCAATTTGTTTAGCATGCAATCATAGGTATTCCATAAAATAAACGGTTGGTTACAGGTAAGTTCAATCTATACACCTAGGACCTCAGGAAGTTGTGTCAACATTTTTTACGTGAAAACATCAATGTTACACTGTTAAAGCGATTAACAATCATAAAGTTTCTTGTCTCACGTTATCAGCTGACTAAAATTCGAAGAATATTTTGTTTTCAGCTCTCGGTCCTAAGCTCGGCTGTTCTCTCTGCTAACATTTCTGTATAAGTCTCTTCTCCGACATTATTGATAATTTTCCTAGTGTTTTCCATCCTTGGTGTCAATTGGGATAAAATAAGGGTAAGTGGCCTGGGTTAGGTAATTGAGGCACGGAGTCTAGACTACTTAACTGCAGCGACACATGTGAGTGAGTGTGCGTGGAATTAGAGGCGCATTTAAAAATCAAGTCATTAATGCCTTGAAACGTTGTAAAAATCTGAGAGGGCTATGAAGAGTTTAAACAGTAGTTTTACACCCGCTGTTCATTTGGTTTTAACGGCACGTTCCACGCTAAAGCAGATAGCATATTTACATTGTAGCATATACTTCCAGTAGTTGTCAGCATATAGTGATAATGTTTCGCGGGGAGATAGCGGGGAGGTAGTGGATGACAAGGGACGGAAGGAGGGAGGTTAGCGGCGTCGGAGAAGGGCATAAGAGGCGAAAGGCCGGGTTGGGGGAGAGGTAAATGTCACATCATTTGAGACCACCAACGGCATCGGTCCTCCATTCACCATTAAATATTGGACCCAAAAATAGTCTGTCTGAACAGACGGAGTTTTCGAGCGGAGAGGAAAAAAGTCAAGGACTGGGTCTAGTAAGCCGTAACAACTGCTAAGGGAAAACGGTCAAATCGGTGTCCTCCGGCGAGTTGAATGTTCAATTAGAAGATAATCATCATTGTTTAAGGTTAATTAAAAAAAAATGAGTAGCGTACCAGCTATTAGTTGGTCAGAAGAGTAAAAAAGTAATAAAATAAAACCAGAATTATTAAGAGAACTCAAAGAATTTAAGAAATTAATGCAGAGACTACCAGAATATAAAATGTATGATGGAAATACAGGGGGAGAAACTTTGAACGAATAATTTTTGCTTCTATTATGCAAGGGTGACCTAAATGTGATATAGGTATATTGTTATATTTCCAAGTTTCATTAGTTCTATTTCAATCACTACGCTACTCTTAAGGGGATTAGAATGAGGGAAATATGCATGTCATGCACCAGTCGTTAACAACAAATGCAGAAGATTTTTTGGAAAATACAACAAAAAAGTCACGGTAATTCCCTTTCATAGATATCTTTCGGAGGGCGTCGATTGAACTTTAATAGCTAAATTAAAGATTGAACAAGATGTTTAACATACTATTAACGTCCTTTCAATTTTATGAAAAAAGCAGATACCGAAGAAGTCAGAATACATGATTCAATTCATATATTGTCTATCATATTCCAAAGACGGAAGCGATTAAACGTTCTCTCAATTTTTGTATTACAAGTAAAAAAATTAACCGATGAAAATATGTCCTAAGACATGCCTTTCTCATAACTAGATAAATGTTACACAATTGTCAGGCGGTAGGCTTTGGCATCCGGATAATGCCACAGGACTAAGTTAGATCTCGTGGGGAGGCACGAAAAATTTAGAAGTTTAAGTTCTAGTGTGAATAAATTTGTCAAGCGGATAATTTGACCTGTTGGAAGGTGAAGAAACCGAGCCTTATTCGCTCAGAAAACTAAAACTGACACAGAAAGGTGGCAAGATGGAAGAAATTTAGTTGATGCGTTAATGCACCAAGATGAAAATTTGCAAAGTTGGCCCTAGGACGCCTACCATGGAAGGATAGGATGTAAAGCTACCCTCACTTTCCCTCCAATTTCTTATCCGTACTTTAAATCTTGCGATTCGTTTTGGCGGAAGAGTCCGATCCAGAGGGGAAAAGAGGAGAGGGAGAGGAGGACGAGCCGGGAGTATCAGCCGTCCTTGTCCGTCCTAGCCATCAGTCTAAGAGGTGGTCGGGTTTCCTCGAGCCAAGACCAATTCTTTCATTTCCCCCCGACGCGCCGCTCCGATTCCATTTTCTTAATTGCACCGTCTTCTGCCGCACCGAGAGCCCTCCACTCTATCGACTCCACCGCGATCTCCCGGCACCAAAACGATCTCCGATTCCTACCCCCGCTTGGCGTCGCACGGATGAAATATGGAGAGTGAAATTACAATGCGGCTTCCGACACGCAGAAACGGCCGATCCCCGCCATTCTCCCTGATGAGCCAATTTGCGCTCGCTTTCCAGAAGAGCGATGCGGAGGCATTAATTCATTGATGCGAGAGAGAGAGAGAGAGAGAGGGGCAAGGCTTCGAGATGAGTGACGCGGACAACGATCTGAATTAGTCATTTCGCTTAATCGCCTTCCACCGCTTTTCCAGAGCACCGTTATCAAAACGAAACCGGTTTCAACTTTCACGTGGGTGCCTCGAAAAACCCCGTATTCCTCCCCCCCCCTTCCTCCCTCTTAGTCGCATTACTCCATTTTATTTTACACTCGGAAATAGTTCATTCCAGCTGATGCTCCCTCGTACGAAATGGCTCCCTTTGCCCATGAATAAAACAGAGGTCGTAGCGAAAACATTTTAACGCGTATGAATCCCTTTTTCCGAGCGATGGCCTTAAGGGAGCCGAATTATTCCGAATATCATACCCTCGTTGATACATTATTCAAGAACTGTAATAATTACACCATCTAAATATTTATGGCACACCTCATTTATTACGGTTTACGCGCGATGATAAAGCGCAAAGTACCAAGGGATTAACTCGTAACGGAAATAACATGAAGCTGGGTCAATTGCTAATGTAAGAAGATTATGGAATATTTATATCATTCGCCTTAGTGAAAGGTAGATCTATATAGCAGTAATAAGTATGAGATAAGTACCGAATACGTAACTCGATAATTGTTTTAATGATCATGTGAAAGGTGAAAGATCTCTAAATTTGGTAGATATGAGACATTTTCGTAAAAAAATATTCCTTTGAGTACCCATGTAACAAAATTATTCAGCATTTTAATGCAACACTTGGCGCAATACTTAAGAGAGAATTAAATATGCCTAATTATCTGATAAGTAAATGGGCCTAATGATCGATCTAATAGACGTCATTGACCTAAGCTAAGATGCCTTGCTTTAATAATTTATTTCAAGATATCCACAATCTTCATATATTTTTAAAACAGCGTGGAACGCATACTAGATTCTTAACTTTTTACTGATATATAAAAGCGTATCAGGCTCAACTTTGTGGAAGCGATAGATATCCATTTCAAAATAAAAACAATTGTAACTTTCCACACAGAATTTTTAATCTAAGCCAACCATGGTTTCAGCACCCAGTGCCATTATCAAGGTTTTGATTATTATTAAATTAAAGGCCTTGATAATGGCACTAGGTGCTGAAACCATGGTCGGCAAAGATTAAAAATTCTGTGTGGAAAGTTACAATTGTTCTTCATTTTGAAATGGATTTTTACTGATCATTAATTAACCCGTTTATCCACCTCATACTTTCTAAGTGAGAATACATGCTTTTGAAATGATTACGTTGTCTATCTATTATTCTCCATTACTATTACTACGATATTTCATAACAGCTTAGCGTTATGAAGAGTGTGACATTCGTAGTGGTTAACGCATGTTATTACGATTATTAAAGAAGCATATAATTCACTCTCCTGAGAAACAGGTGAATGGCATATCTTTAGCAATTAACTTTGATCATTAAAGTGCTAGCAGGGTCATATTACAAGTGCCTTTGCCCTTCGTAATGTAACGGTGAGAGCATGATGATTGCCAAGCCCCCAACTCCCAAACCTCCAAAATTGGGTCGCAATTACTTTCAAAGATACTGCAAATTATAAATCGAAGAGGACGAAATTTTCCATTAAAATGATCTCATTTGACCACTGTACGAATCCAGTCCTTCCAATTACCAGTTAGTTGCATGAAGGAGTCTGGGTTAAAATGCCAGTCAGGTCATATGGCTTTAGAATAACCTCAATTATTTCAGGCTCAACTTTCTGGAAGTTCATTATGAATACTTTTGAATCGCAAATTTCGTTCCACTTTTGCATTTATTTACATACAGGAACATAAATGCCTATCATATTATTTGGAAAATTGCAGTGATTTGGAAATCGGTTCTGCAAGTGTTTGAAATAAGTTGTGACTGTTTTACTCTCATTTATGGGCATTTGATGTGTGGCATAATGAGAGCGCTAAGCCTAAGAGGATGTTTTCAATAACATTAATAAAAACCGTCGCAGTTGACCAATTCTAATGGACCAGCTATCTAGTGCAGATATGCAATGGACTTTCTTCAATAAAATTTTAAACAACATTTTCATTTTCTAAGTCGAACTGATGAGAACATTACATCACCGTTGAATGAGTACAGAAACGCATGTATGCATTTCACTCCACCTGTTTGATTGGAGCTTAAAGTCATTTCATAATTTTTACTAAACCTCTTTGATTTATGATTTTCAGTACCTCTGCGAGTAATAGCAACCCAGTTTCATCTCAGTTTGAGCTATCTATTACGGGACAGTGAGTAGATTGGCATAATATTATGCGACAAAGATACCTCCGGAGTCCGTACAAATTTTTAAAAGTACTATAATAGCACCAAAAGCGAACAACTTTAATAAACCACAAGTCACAAGAAGATATGGCGCTGAGATTTTTTGAAAGAAGAGAATCACATTTTTTTCTGAATTTTCCAAGGAGGACTGATGAAAAAAAATAAAATCACAACATAAAAAAGCCTCAATGCGCTAAACTCCATCCGATTAATTTCTGCGCGAAGTGAGTTCATTTCCATTGCAAGATAAGACTGCAGTATCCTCTCTATTAAAGCGAGTCGCTTTGCATAACGGTGAGTAGATTGGCATAATTTTATGCATATTATGATGTTCAAAGACCTTACCACCTTACCCTTAAAGTATACCACTGACGAGTTTATTCAACATTTCGCGCTAAAACTCTGTGGAGAAAATCAGGGAAATGAATTCGCCGGGGAGGGGTCGTAGCCGTCAAGGGCAAGAGAAAGAGATCGAGAACAGTAAGCGAGTGCCTGGGTGAGGTAAAATTGGATGGGTAAAAAAAAAACGAAAAACTTTCGGACATTCAGTGAGGTGATAAACCAGGATATAGGGAGGCGGAGCAGAGCTGAGTTAGAGGAGAGTATCGAACCCTTGGAGAAGGCAGGGGAAGGCAATGCAGCAAGAGTAAGAGGGGAGGAGGGCAGAATGGAGCAACAGGAGTGCTTGGTCACGTCGGGAGTGGCTGGGAAATCTCTTTACGGGGTTATGAAACTCAACCCCGCGAGCAAAAGCTCCAGTCTCCCCAAATACATCACTCTTGGGGGGGTATGGGCATAACGTAGGCATCAGAATCGAAATGAGACATCGACAAAATTTACATTTTTGCATCAAAGAATCGATACAAGTGAAATATCAATTTTTTAAATCGACAGTTCACTCAACTCCTCATTCAAAACTTATAACCTTCACAAACACATTTCCCGTTGGGAGTGAGAATGAGTGTTGAGAATGGCGTAGGCATTAGAGTCAAAAAAATGCATCAATAGTTTACAGTGGAAACCGAATAAGGTGTAGAAAGTTATGGAATATCGGTCTTTAACCGTCAATGGTTTATTCAACCTTGACATCAAAATCTTAAGTCCTGCCGAGTATATCTCTCATCGTAGGTGGTAGTCAAAGTGATTAAGAGTAAAAGGCTCTAAACATTTATTTAGAGGCTGCAGAAGAATTTTATGCATCATAATTTTTTAATTTTAATTTTTATGCTGCCGGACGATTCTGTTGGCCCGTATGTACCCGGAATCCCGATAGGCTGCTGAGCCTGTCATCAGGTTTGCCAGGGACCGGACCAACAGAACTTGACATACATCCATGCCCTGGGTGGTGAAAAACCCACCCAGGCGGGACTCGAACCCGCGACCCTCGGTTTAGCAGGCGAGGACTTTACCCCGCCGCCACCGGGGCCGTAATTGAGGTAAATTGAGGTAATAATTGATGTAAAAGCTTCATTATTTAAAAAAATTACGTCGCTTGATCAATCTTATTGAAATAGTTATCAACAATTTCAACAGTTCAAGCAAATATATCCAGTGTCTGAAAAGTAGCGCTTTATTTCCGCACGAAGTTTGGAAATTTTTACGAGGTGATACTTTAGTCTTGTTATCATTTATCATTAAATGTTATGATTACCAATTCCTTAACGATATTTTTATCACATTGTTCAATGCTTATGCATTTATACAGGTATGTGTTCTTATATACAAATGGTTAAGTTTGCATTGGTCCATATTGGCATTTTTCCCTGTATCTGTTGAGCTCACTCACGTTACGGTGGTAGATTCAAACTGGTATAAACATCAAAGCTTCCTAAACTATACATCAAGGGGATGGAATTTGGCATTAACAAACCATTGGACTCGACTGGGATACTTGCCCGGATATCCAGGTCAGGTGTTTGGTCATTTACCTGTCCTAACCAAGTGAAAAGAAATTTCGTCGTACCGCAATTCATTCGCTTTAACATATATGGCCGTGTACCACATAATTTACTCATTTTGCAATGCTTTAAAAATCTAAAAGAGTTACCAAAAGCTTTTAACGTTATTATGATTACCTAGTACATCATGTTTTTACCAGAAAAAGCTATAAAAGCATCAATATCTTGTAGGTTTTTTGAGGATTAAGTCCGTTGCTCTAATCACTTACACACCAAGAAGTTATCCTAGATTAGATTTTTCTTTAGGTTTTTTTTAAATAAATTTGCCCATGCGCAAAATTTTTTGCATCGCGTCTCGAAAAAACACTCTGAGGCTAATTGATTGCCGAATATATAGATATAAATGCGATTTTTTCACACAATACTGATAGATTATTGTGTTGTTGTAGTTGATGGGACATATGTGTGCCAACTCAATAAATGTTCTGGAGTTTTATCCGGTTTTTCTTGATATCTTCAGCCCTGATGAAGTGATAGCCAAATCGAAACATTAGCAATAGGTGTATTAGCTATGAGAAATATTAACTAAATTAAAAAAAAAGCTGCGATTTCCCCTACTTAAATTGCGGTAAAAAATAGATCGGAAATAAAATATCTATATGCTAGCCGAAATTATTCAAAAGTCGATGTTTTTCTTTCAAACTATCGATGCTCACGTCTATACATGATATGATGATAAGCGTGCCAGAGGAAAGGCGGAAAAGATCGTGGAGTCGTGAGAAGGGGGAGGAGATGGATGGGGTGGGAGGGAGGAAGGGTAGCGGGAGTAAGAGAGAGAAAGGAGGGGGTGGTGGGAGAGGCGATCGGGGAGACCCCGGGTGAGTGAGTGAACAAGCACGCAGAGGCCGGAGGGTGGTGCTGCGGCTTGGAGGGGGGGTTTGGCTGGCGGGGGGGGAGACCTACGGCTCTGCGTGCTCTCCTTCACGCGGCATAGATGGCGGCCCTCCGCCCTCGCGTCGGCCGGGTGGCTGGGGCGCCCCGGGGCCGGAAGTGGGTCACGCCTCTTGACACCTCTCCATTCCCGATGGCGACACACCGCGCCGGAATTCGGAACGAGAGGGAGTGAGAGAGAGATGGGTTTTCGCTGGCGAGCTGGACAGCCCATGTGGGGGGCGGGGGGTGGGGATTGCATGAGGGGGGGATGAAACGAGTGGTGTGTGTGTGGAAGCCTGGATGTGGATATGAAAGGCTTATAGAGGAGTGGGCGGGCTGAGGCACGGGGGGACTTTTTCAAAGAGGATATGAATTTGGACTCACCCACATCCTGATATGTTGACCCGAACGAGCGACATTGAATACGGTAAACGAATTCAACGGTAGGACCACATGAAAAGTATGAAGGCAAGGACAAAATGATGAGATGATATTTAAAAAAATGATACGCTTCAAAGCAGCGATGTATGAGAGCAAATAGGCAGGCTGTTAATTGTAATTTACGGCAGCACAAAACATTCATAGTATAGAAATTAATCCACAAATTGAGATAAATGTTTTATTAAAACGTGGGCAAAGCGAATGGATAGGTTGACGATCGATAAGGACATGAAAGTCTTATGGGTAAGAATGCTGGGTGATGGAAAGAGGGAATTTTTCCATCAGCACAAGACATGTACGGACATTGAGCTATATGTCGGCCCGAGCACTTATTCAAACCGATATTACATTTTGTATTAAAACAATATTTAATTCGACAAATAAATTAAAAAATTAGCATAGAAATTACGTAAGAGTAGATAAAATAATAAGAGTGACCCCTGAAAGAATTCGACCAAGAGCAGCGATACCATGATAAAATGCAAAGGAAATTATTATAACTTATCTAATATAAATTAAAATATAAAGGAAAGCAGTGCGCTTCATTTAAAACTGCTGAGAGCGTGCATATAGTGTCTCAAAACTTTAAGAGGGATTAAGATGGGAGCCCCTAGAGACTCGGAGCCTACACGCTAGGCTTAGGTTGCTTGATGAATTCGGAAATTTTTCAGAGCGACATAGAGAATATTATCTTGACTCCTCACTACATCCCTAGGTCTGACAGATGCGATAAAATAAGAGAGATACACTGCCGAATAGATAGATCCAAAAACTCGTCCTTTCCGCGAACAATAAGCGACCACAAAAAATTAAGCTCCACTAAATGCACTCCAATAATTCATGTCGCCATTTCATCTCCAAAAACCTTACAACTTTACACGGCTGGTGACCTAACACCCCCTGCCACAAGCCCATGCGGCGGCTCGCGGGGTATTATGAAGATATGAATTAAGACTACAAAAATATTTTGAAGAGCCCGTCTCCATATTTAAAATCCAGAGAGCGCTGAGGAAATATAATTCAATAATTGAACCATATGAAAAAATTGGGACATTTGATTAGCTTCAGAAAATGCTCGATTATATGTTTTCAAACGGAGTATATGGCATAAAAGTTTTTTATTGCAGTCTAATACAATGGAACATGCGAGCCAAGTAAAAAGTATCCATGTTTAAACGAAGTAAAGGGATAAGAATCAGCAAATAACTTATAATAAATAGGTATGCCCACCTGAGCTGGCTACAATTGAGTAAAACAAGGGCAATGAATTCGAGATTAGATTCCCGGATTCTAAATTCACAGGGAAATATTCAAACCGTAGTTAGTAGACTTTTGAGAGCACTAAATGACGAATATTATAACCGCCTACCCATGACCGGCAGAAATCCTGAGATAATGATCCTAACATGAAAACTTAAAGGTAAGAGTCTTCAAGTTAGGACCAACGGTATGGTAGGGTCTTCAGCATTATTAACTTGACCTTGGCCAGGGGACCTAGAGGTCATTGTACCTCAAGTCAGCGACCTCATACCTCGGCTTATGCTTTATGTTGAAATGAAGGAAAAGAATGAAGGCTACTACGCCATCCTTCACAAGGCGAAGGTTACGTGGGAGCAAAAGTCGAGCTTATTCCCAAAGAGGGACGTAAAACGGAAATAACGAGGAATCCCTTCCGCCCGGCGATGCTCAACTTTCGATATTTCTATTTCTTTCCTGGAGATGGAAAAAACAATCGGAAAAAAAACTGCTGACTTTCCAAACACAACGGGATGAGGGCGTCCAAAATTCTGAGGGTATCCGGAGAGCGAGAGAAATAAAAGAACAACGAAGGAATCCCTCTCCTTTTTGAGCCACTGGATTAAGTTCCACAAGTTTCTTTTTCCGTTTCTTCTTTTCGGGGAAGACTTGGAAGAGTTCCGGAAAATTCCCGCGGAAGATGATCAAACAGTTGCCTCGGGCTGAGTGACTTACGAGAGTTGGCCTCGGCCAGAACCTTTAAAGAGTCGATATTTAGCTCCCGAAGTTCATTCGCCGTGACCAGGGTCTCTGGGCGGGTAGTCCGTTTCGCCCAGTTACGGGTACATACACGATTTCCCATTCCCGGATTCCAAGAAAAGATGGCCCGGAAATCGGGAAGCCAATAAGTATAGAGTGAAATCCCTCTCACCGTCCATTCCTATCAAGCGACCACCCCGTACAACAACCATTTTTCAACGGAACCGTCATTTGTCACATAATTCAGGTTTCACCGCATGTGCACATAAAATTAATAATCACGGAAATTTTCCAGGTGCAACTAAATTATGAGGAAATATGCGCCATATTTATTGGATTTAATAAAACTGTTGCCTCAAAAGTTTTTCCAATTTTTTTTTTCAAATCAGCAGCCAGTTCATTTGCATAATATGTACTCTTAGAAACTGAACCCCTGTCGAACGAACACCCCTCTTAACGATTATTTTTCAGCGCGTCGGTGGTCGCTTAACACAGGTTTCACTGTAATTTCGTTTCACTCGCACGAAGATCTCATAAAAAGCTGACCATTAGTCAAAATTATATTTAAAAAATTGTTATATAACAACCACGTTATATTCCACACTTTCATTTAAATAACTATCGGCCATGACTACGGCCTTACTTGATGGGTGTCTTTGAAAATGTTACGTAGTGATTCTTTTCCGGTTACGGAAAAAACGTCGGGAAAACAAAACTACTGACTTTCCAAACAACGGGATGAGGGCGACCAAATTCTCATTGTATCCAGTGACGTAGAACTCAGTGACATTATCAAAGTGCTCTTGAGTTGTTGAGAGTTGAATAAAAAAAAAGTGTGTAAAATACCTTGGTAAAATATTTACCAATGACGCTCAAGTTTTTCCCAGAGTTACGCCTGAGACTTTTGCTAACGATCAAAATGATACTGCTTCTACGACGCTCCAAATGTAATTGACAGCGTGTATGGGCTACCATAGAGGTTCGTTTTCTGTGATAATCTTTGAATGGCCAGCGTTGTAATGATTTCAAAAGCAGCAGAAATGTGAATATGGTGCGTTTATCCTACCTTGAAGGCGTGCCCTACCCAAGCTACGAAGGCGTATATGGGAAAAAAGACAAATGCTCTGCTCAAGGAAGATAGGACTACAAACCAGGAAAGAGTATATAAAAATAATCGTGAGGAGCTTGACACTCTATGGATCGGAAGTATGGACTTTTGGAAAAGCTGACCAAGGCAGACTAGAGGCCTTCAAAACCTGGAGCTGGAGGAGGATGCAGGAGATCCAATGGACGGACAAAATGATAAATGATGAAGTGTACAGAAGAGTAGAAGGGGGAAGGACCATATGGAACACCGTAGAGAAAAGGAGAGCAAGATTGATTGGACACAACCTGAGACACAATGGGTTTGTGAAGAACATAATTGAAGGCAAAATAGAGGGAAAATTCCCCAGAGGAAGACCCAGGAATAAGTTCATGTACCAAATAAAGAGGAAAGTACAAAGAAAGAGATAACACGAGGTAGAGGAACTAGCATTAGATAGGTAAGGGTGGAGGGCTGCAGTCAGCCAATCTTAGAATCGAATGACCAATGATGACCCTACCTTGGAAAACATGAGTCTTCCGACACACTAACATTATTCCCGTAGGTATCTTACATTGATCTAGCGCGGAATTGGAAATGATTGCCTGCATGATCTAGGAGTGAGAAATCATTATGAGTTAGACAGCAGCGTCCATGAAAAGATCCAAACTGCCAACTAAAGGTGCAATACTCTATATTAGAGAGGAAGTGGCCCTGTTCCGCGTCTTGGGCAAAATATGCAGTCTTCATAAAATTCCAGTTTAGGCTCTTATTCAGGAACTTATTCATGAAAATTATACTCAATTCAGCCACTCAAGCCAGTTGTGCCTTGAAAATAGCACTTAATTGCTAAAACCCGGGTCGGTATTAATTTAATAAACTAGTGTGGAATAAACCAAGCTGCATATTTTCATCATGAATGTCTCACAGTTCAAAAGGAGCACAACTGATTTTTTTTGTTTCCCTCAGCGTACGGAACAACACATTTTTCACTCAAAATAATCAAATTATGTTTGTTATTTGTATTTATACTTATATTTGTTATTTGTAATTGTGATTTGGAGTACTAGCTATCATTTGATTACTTATTTCACCAGGGATTCGGCTGATAATTTGTTTCCTTCAGTGCCTGGAACATTACATTCTAATTTAAGCATATTGAATAAATTTGTAAAAAATTTGTATTGAATAAATTTCTTATTATGACTAATTTTACTTCCTGATTGTTGTATCCTTCAGTGTCCTGGCAGATTAATAATTCCGATTCACTTTTGTTAACGCGACAATTGTTTTAATTATCTTTACCCTCTATCTGGTTTAGTTACCATAGTCTTGCGTATTTCTTTTGTATTTATGTTTTTTATTAATTTCCCCCATGGTGGCATTAGTATTTTGAACTTTGTAGTATTTTGAATTTATGTTTCATGGGAATTTGCTCCAACACCAAAATAATAATTTCTATTCTCTTCTAAAGTTTGTTAATCGTAGAGCCATTAGTACTATTAATCCATAAAAAAATATGTCGCAAAATCACTAGAATTCTTGGGAAAACCATATCCTGGTCTCGATTACCGAATGTTCAAAAGTCGGGAGACGGGGACAGTCTCGACCAGGGTGACCAAAACAGTCGCGATCACGGTAAAGAAGAAGAATTTTCGACGTTCAAGTAAAGAGATCTTCCCGCAATGAAGTTGGACTGGTATTCGAAGTGAAGTTTCTGATGCAATAAAAAATCCCTCCTTAGTACTTTCCCAACCGGAATTAATTCGGCATATGGAAGCCCTTGAAACATATTGAACCGATTTTCCGTTGGAACGATCTGTAAACTCCCACGGACAGCTTTCCGGTCTGGGATGTATATAGATCCTCGGTCAATTTAATTACAGGAAAACAGAACAATAAACATGGCCCAGACCGTAACGGTTATCACTTGTTTACCCCGAACGAAATGACCCTGTTTACACGCCACCGGTCCAATTGCATAGTAATGTCGTCGAAGAAAGTTTTTTTTACATAAAAAAGGTTCATAAAGGGAAAGTTTGGCAACAGAGAAAGGGAGATGGGAAATGTGAATACAACCAATTTTTATTAAGCCGGGGAAAAGTATATAAGAAGGTCTTCTATCAAAATTAGAAAAGTCCAATTCATTTGGTTCCCGACTTCGACAAACACTTCTAACTTTTTCCATTCCCGTTACTCGAAAAACATTAAAGTTCTCATAAAACTTTTTCCCTTGATTTAAGCAGCCGTTGACCGCTCAGAAGGCCCGTATATTACAGTCTCCTCGATATCATTTCTTCAGTCGCTGCGCATTGCTCTTAACCACTTCGTATTCAACCAAAGCCTTCCGGATGAATGATATTTTGATAAACAAACTCTCCCCGGATCAAAGTTTCGGACAAATTGAGCGAAATTCAAAATACGGCTCTTCTTTCTGCTACACAGGTAAATTTGCGGCTTTCATTTGCCAAAGATTAACTTATATAAAAATCTTAACTTTCGGAGGATTGGGAGCTTCTCAGACAATATTCCCACGGAGCCATTAAACTAGAGCATAAATAATTTCAATGGGAATTTTTATAATTAATAATTTCTCTGGCTACTATCAAAAAGTGTAAGGGGCATTTTCACAAATAAAATGATATATATGATCGAGAGGTCACATAAAATTTTATTCGTCCGTCAGTTTGTTCATTCTGCCTTCAGTTAAGTTTTGAAGTGAATATTCTGCAATAAATTTGAACATTTAATTTTTTTTAAATGAATGGTTTCCTCAATAATTTGACACTGAGAAAATCATTTCTACATAAACAGCATTGTATTAAAGTCAACACCCTTTATCAATCTAATGATTCAAACTGATAGGAAAATCGCATAAGAAGTTCTTCAGCTATGAAAGAAGCTTGTATGTGAGCGAGAGTTGGGGCTTAGAAAATCTTTGGAATTCCATGTTGAATTTATAAATCTTAAATATATTATCTTCGAGCTCCAGATTTTGTATGTTAAGTTTTAAGGTAAATAAATACAAGGCCGATATTATTAGTGGAATTCAGACGTAATTCAAGAATTATGGTTAATGTAAATAACCTCGACTGATTTGACATACGCGTCAATTTCAGGAATGTCTGTTTTACTCAGATACAGAGCGGACTACGTGAAGAATTATTCTCTCACGGTATCACTTGTATAATTTCAAGTCATTATGTCCATAATATGCTGCAGCGTAGCAGAGACAATGTGAGCATTAAATATCCTATTGACTGATACGAAAATGTCTTAATAATATAATCACGTACTGCTGTACTTTTTTCGCAAGCAATATACAGCTTCAACACGACAAAAATGATAATCGAATAAAAATTGCGTAAAAATTTCCCACAGAATTTTGAAGACATTTTTAACAAACGTAATTTTAAAATTCCACAATATTAATTTTTAAAGCATTTTACAATGCTAGAGAAATTATATAATAAATGGGATTTGTATGTAAATAGGGTAAATAAATGGAATTTGTGCATCGTATTTATAGGTAAAAGACTGTAAAGTACTCGACAAGAAATGTATTTGACTTGGGAGACGGTATTTATTTTAATTTATCATTTAGAACCACCTTTCAGCATTTATAATTTTTCAATTAAATTCTCCTTTACCGTGCCATCGTAGCTTTTAAAATGTCATTTAAAAAGGCAGCTAGGAAAACAATGATCGCCGGGCTTTCGCCAACTCCCCTCCAAGATCGAAAATCGATGGCAGAGCGTACGGCAAGCCGTGATGCTTGTTTGGGAGTCACCTCGCAGCTCTATTAGGACGCACGAATGCAGCATACACCCCAGACCTTGGTCCACCGCCACCGATGCCAAATTACCGCCACGGAGAGTGTGTTGCGATTCAATCAAATCGTCGACTTGCTAATTTGGGGCCTGGTTTTGAGCGAAAACCTTGAACTTGTAAACGCAGACGACGACGAAACTGGCGTCATTCTTCGCACGGAGATTCCCCCCCCCCTTCACCACACCCCTTTACTCTCCTTGCGGCCCCCCGACCGACCCCCGTGGGCTCCTATCCATAATCCTTCATCCCTTTCACCCAATTAAACTCTTTCCCGCGCCATGGGCGCTTTGCACCTCCCCGCCAATCCGGATCATTTTCCACTTCCTCCCCCCAGTCCTCATACCTCCCTTCCATTCCGCAACCCCGGCTGCTGCGAGCCGTCACACAAGGTTATACCTGAGTTCCCCGAGGTACGGTCGCAGGCCCGGCGTGCTCACGAATATATTTTTTACCTCCGTATCATTCCTTGTTTATGGGAGATTTTATGTCTCCCAAGAGATGATGGGCGAGCCGAGGAGTCACGAAGGCGTTTAATTGGGATTGTTATTTTGAAACCCGTTGGGAAATACAACATTGTCACAATTTGGGCAAGCTGCTGACACTTGGTCTCCATTGCAATTCTATTACGATTTCACTGTCGCTGAATAATGACAATAACTATTGACATGCACTGGTGATTCTGCTAAAATATGCCAGATTTATTCCGTAGTTACGTATTTGCCGAAATGATTGGGTTTGAAAGGATATTTACCACTACTTATTACCCAGCAAGCCGCCGCAAGGGTGTTTCGCAGGGTCGACTTATCACCAGCATGCACTACAATGTAGATATTAACTTTCACCAACATACACCGCACTTAGGGTATCTACAAATACTTAAGAAAGTATTGAGTTAATCTTAATAAAACTATGCAAACGGGATACAATAGTCATGCAGGGAGCATGCAATAATGATGTTAGCACTACGAGACTTATTTAGAAACATGTATAGCGGAGCGCATCAATAAATCAGCATCACTACCTGTCATTAACCTACTTCTAAGTCTTAAAGCGGTATTATGTTTTCTCAAGGATCGCAGGGAAAACGACATTTTTAACCATGATAAAATATAACAACAATAGTAATATCCACACTTTAATGAACTACTTCAACACCGACCATGGTTTCGACATACTATGTCATTATCAATATGACAGTATGTCGAACCATGGTCGGTGTTGAAGTAGTACATTAAAGTGTGGATATTACTATTGTTGTTATATTTTATCATTATCAATGACATAGTATGTCGAAACCATGGTCGGTGTTGCAGTAGTACATTAAAGTGTGGATATTACTATTTTTGCTATATTTTATCATGCATATATCGCATTTCCACCAAGTTAAGCCTGAAACGATTTCATACGACATTTTTAACCCTTCTATCCTGCAGTCTAGTTTCCTAAATGCATTCTCATGATCTGATCTACCGCTGGATGTTGGAGTTTGTAAGATATTAATGACTTTGTCGGAGAATAAATTGGACTAAAATTTACTTATATGATTGAGTCTAATTATCAATTGATTATCTGAAAGCAATTCCCATCTCAATTGCTGCAAGAAGTCTACTACATCTATTTCTACTTGTCATTCTTTACCTACAAGTAGCCGTAACTTACATACATACCAATCACGCAGTTTCCTTTCGGGGTAGGCGGAGTCACCAAGTTTCACTCATGAATACATATATGTGCACCTAATTCTGCTTCAATAATTTCCTCCATACTGACCTATCCTTGCAAACCTCTTTACCCCCATACACTACTTCATACACGCCATCCTGTTTTTTAGACTCCTAATATTCTTCCTCCTAAGAATATCCTCAACCACATTCAACCACAACTTTCTCGGCCTACCTCTACCTCTCGCACCACTCATTATAGTTTCGTTATTCAATTCGTGATGTGTAATCTTACACTCCTTCCAACCTCTGTTACTTCTACTTCAAATTTCCGCTTATGACCTGATTTCTTCTCTCACCACTCATGTGCCATGGTTTCCAATCTCTTGCCTTATACGAGGGTGGTATGATAATTAATGTGCCTACCAACGAAATCATTGCTTTTTATTATTTTTATTGTTTTATTTTTCAACATAGTCCACTTTTAGATCGTTACACTTTTCCTAACGGGTTTCCAACTTCTTCAAGCCCTCATAAAAATACGATTTCGGGAACTCTGCAAAATACTCATCTGCGACCGCTATGATCTCCTCATCCGACGTGAAGCGCTTGCCCCCCAGCTAATTCTTCATGTTTGGGAACGAAAAGAAGTCACACGGGGCCAGGACTGGAGAATACGGAGTATACAGTAGTACCTTGTATCCCAATTCAACCAATTTGGCCATGGCGATTCGGGATGATTGGGCCGGAGCGTTATCGTGGTGAAAGAGGACGTTTTTGGGGGGCCAAATGGGACCGTTTACTCTTCAATTCTTCGTCCAATCTGGTCAATAAATCACTGTTATACCGTTCTGTGATCTTTCTTCCCTTCGTCAAATAGTTGATGTGGATCACACCTTGAGAATCCCAAAAATCGGTAGCCTTGACCCTCCCGGTCGATGGGGCCGTTTTTGCCTTCTTCGGGGCACTTTCGCCGGGAGAAGTCCACTGCTTCGACTAATGTTTGATTTCTGGTGTGTAGTGGTGGATCACTGTTTTGTCCACGGTTACGTAACGCATGAAGAAGTCCCGTGGAGTGCGCTTCAACGGGGTCAAACACTCCTTGGAAGTGGTCACACGATTCCGCTTGTTGTCCAGTTAGCAAACGCGGTACCCATCGGGCCGACAGGTTTATTATGCTCAAATGTTCGTGCACGATATTTTGCACACATTTCAATGACAAGCCACATGTCCCAGTTATCTCCCTCAACTTCAATCTGCGGTCGTTCAGCAACATGTCACTGACATTGTTGATGGTTTCCTCCGTGGAGACCTCATTTGGGCGTCCTGGACGGGCCTCATCAAACATGGATATTCGGCCATTTCTGAACTCATTATACCATCGCTTAATGGTGGCAATTGAAGGTGAGATATCAACATATACGGTATTTAACTCGATTTTAGTTTCCTCACGCGTCTTTCCTTTCAAAAACAGAAATCGAATCAGCGATCCATAGTCCTTTTTCCATTTTACAAAAATAAACAAACTTGTCCACTTCAAACTGCTTCCACCCAGCAACTAATCGACTGAATTGGTTGAAATTGTGATCCTGGCCCTTTCCAAGATGTCCGATGTAAACAGCAACAAGATTAAGATAATTTGTTGACAGATCACTTCAAGGCTCATTAATTATCATACCACCCTCGTATTATGCCACCCTTCTTTTAGGGGTTTCTTTTGATATCTCTCACATTTTCATTCAACTCATATTTTTCTTACTCATGGCTCAAGTATTATAACCACAAAATGCTCCACCGTAGGCTGTAGTAGATTTCGTTTAATTACTCTTCTTTCAGAAAGGATCGTTAACACTGACTACACTGGCTATCTTCCACCAGGAAGCACTTATTTATCGTAGCTGTTCTTATCATATCTTTAATTTTTATATTGAAATGCAATGTCTAATCATTTAAAAATATCAAAACATAAAGGACAAAAATAGCTTTCTCAGTCATCACCACATTACGCTGCTTTGACATAGGATTTGCAATCAAGTCAAAGACATCTAGGACATCTGTCTCACTTTCGCTTACTCTAAAATTGAATATATTTACACACTTTTGAAAAAATTTTCCTATACCGAAGGAGTTGAAAAAACTATGAGAAACTTGCACCAATGAATCACGACAAGGCTAATGGAGAATACAAAAGCAAAGTACAACAAGGAGTCTATTAATTGAACTTCGTAGAGGAGACACAGATGGCGGATGCGATTAACGACGCCAAAATTATCGTGTAAAATCTTTCAAAATTCACATTTTTCCTGAGAGATAACCCCCGACGCCCGAGGCATTGCACGGTAACGGTTGATGTCTCCGTCACAAAAGCGCCGCAGGTGAAGCCAGCTCTCCGGCACTTATTAGCGCCTACAACTCTCCCGCTGAATAGAGGATTTGTGAATTTTAAAAAAATTCATTCAACCCTGGAGGAACGGAAGGAAGTACAACTGGAGGGAAAAAAAGGGACGTGTCTAAAATTTTACGACACTCCGGCTCACGAGCGATGGGAACTTTGCGTTACAAGCGCATTAGTGTGTGGGAGAGGGCTTAATCTACAGGACCCGCCAGGGCTGGGGAGAAGGGCCTAACAGTAAGGGGTGGAAGTAGGGAGGAGGGGCATTACGGCTTGACGACAAATTGGGTGTTGGAAGAGCCCCGACTGGGAAATGGATGCATCACCAAGGGCGCTATGAGCTACGGATGGCTCACTTGGGAAAAGAGGATGAAATGGAAAAGGTGACAAGGCGTACGGGAGTAAACGAAGCACTAAGGAGGAAGATAGGACACGCGTGCGGAACATATATACTCTTTTAGTCCGATTACATAGCTCAAAGTGAAAATAAAGACATAGTGAAAAGCACGACGAAAAAATTTCATAGAAAATTCCGCACTTGAAATTTTATTTCCAACCTAGATTTCGACTGCACAGCAATCACTTTCAAGGTATATTTGCATCATATGCGAGTCAATATATAGAGAAGAGACCTAGAGGGAGGGTGGGGGGTGGAGGGAAGAACTAAAAAGTGGTTAATTAACGCCAGAAACATGCGTCACGATCAGGTTCGGTCAGTTGGATGTGGTGGGGGAAAGGTATAGATAATAGGGGAGAATAGGTGGGAAAAACACATTCATTTGGAAGTTCCACATTTTTGTTGTTAGCAGCATTCACGATTCAAAATTGTTCTAGGAAGTCCAATTTGGTCCCTATCCTCTCAATGTGGTGCACTTCCGGCACAAGATCACTTTCATGGTCCTCCTAGATTAAATGCTTTGCAAGGGGTGACGAAATATCTCCCTTCAACCAACACCTAGTCCAAACCTGGGTCAGAAATAAATTTTTAAGAGTGGAATTTACACATTTATTTTTTCGTCATATCTGCGAACCACCGAGTTACGCCTTCAACCATCAATTTTAGACATAGTGAAACTTGGTGGCACTTGATAGTGGAGAGACTGAGGTCAGTGAGGGAAAGTTAGACGTCCATGCGCGAATAGAAATACCGAAGAACTTCTGTAAGAATCTCTTCAGGGAACCGTGCTTCATCCGTCCCTCCTACATTACGTGCTTTCTCTTACTGACGTAATGTTTTTCACAAGAGAGTTCCATTGAGTTATGTGAATCTCGCTGTATCGTTACACTAGATAGCACAAAAGAGTCCTTATATTCCTTCATATACTACTTGATTAAAGAATGAAAAAACAAGTACTTGGTTCTGATTCCACACTTTATGTTTAGACCTAGGTTTCAGCATATCATGCCATCATTTACCTGCCACAGATTTCGGTATATCATGCCATCATCTACCTGACAAATCTACCTGCCACAGACAGTTGGGTGGCTTTGACAGGTACTCTTAGGGAGAGGGGGGAGAAATTTGAAAACAAGGAGGAAGGGGAGGAAAGGAGTAACGGAAAAAGGTCCCCCCTACTTCTTTACACCCAATCCTCCTTATTTGCTAATCCAACCTCCCCGTACGGGTACCTGTACAAGTGATAGCAACTCTAATGCTTGTACCTGATGATGGCATGATATGCCGAAATATAGGTCGTTTCCCTTTAAATGAAGTGAGAAATTATAACCAAGTACTTGTTTTTTCATTAATCATGAAGGAGTTCCACCGAGTAACGCCAGATCCAGTGTTTAATACTCGCTTAAGATTTCTTTCAGCCAAAATTTCTCGAAAAAAGCCGCCAAAAATCTAAAAACAATTAATCATCGCTCCCCAAGGAGAAAAAAATATATTTGACACGTAAATCTTCACAGCATTAAAAATCGTCACACTCTCATTGACAAAATTATAATACCAGAATTTGGACTAAAATAGGATGGCGCATTGAAAATGATGGAGGGAATACAAAACTTCCTAAGCAATAAAAGCTTAATCATTTGCGACCGATAAAATGCTATTTATAGGACCGATAGTACCTCCAATGCCGTGAGCACTTACTCGAATGGATAATTTTTGTCGTAAATAGTCTGTCCGATGGCTCACTCTGGGAGCAAAATGCCGAATGTTCTGCGTAATGTACACAGTTAATTATCTAATCCAGACGATCCACAGGAGGGCACATAAATTTTGATTAACTCAGGAAATTACACGTGTGAGATATCACTACCAGAAATCGTTGGTTTGACCGGTTTTGAATAGAGCTCTGACGGCAAAATGGTTCCGTTATCAATGCCCTGGAATCAGTTTCGGAAAGCATAACAAGTATGGGAAGTCGGCTTCATGCAATTAATGACTCCATACTTATAGCATTAAGTAAAATTCATCAGTTACAACTGACTTAAGGTAGCACGACTTTGAGCAAAGAAGCCACCACTTTTGTCATCCACCTTTTGGAATATCATAAAAACAACAAGGATCAGCATTTATATTATGAGCAAGCGGTATTCAGACGTGCGGTAATTTTTTGTACACAAAAACATAAATATCGCTTTACTCGGTACAATTTATAGTAAAAAATAATGCATGCAATCTTTTATGAGATAAACTGAACCGTGCAAAGAGGCAAATTGAATGCTTGTCTAAATGACTGCACGGGAAATAGAGCCTGCTCTAAATATTATGCATGTTTTCTTGTACACTCTATGACACATTCGTTTGTACAATAAAATGTGCCGTGTACAGTGGAATAAAGAGGTTACAATTTCTGAATCAAACCATCAGCCCTTAGACTTGGAATCTTACCCTCAAGGAAAGCATAATACAAGAATTTAGGATTATTAGGCAGATGCCCGGGCACGATGTTGTCTTTTAAGCAGTGTTCATGAAGCCAGCTTTTTTTTAGCATGCCCCGATTTTAGAGACGCTAATTATGGCAGAAATTAGCGGAAATTTAATAGGAGTACAAATATTGGCATATTGTATCTCTCTTCTCTTCAGTGTTCAACCCTGGGGTTGGTTTGCAGCAGTACGACTTTCCTCTCTTCTGTCTGCTTTTCTCTTCATTTCTGTGTATGTGGTGCAACCCATATCATTCACAATCTGCTGCATGAATGACATCCTTGGTCGTCCCCGGCGATTCCTTCCCTCTATAGCTCCTTCTGCTATTGTTAAAACGATGTTGTCGTGTCTTAGAATGTGCCCTACGAGTTTGTCTCTTCTTGTTTGGATATGCCTCCACAGGGATCTGGTTTCTTGAACTCTTTTCAGTACCTCTTCATTCGTGACTCTATCTTTCCAGCTGAGCTTCAACATCCTTCTGTAGAGCCACATCTCCAGGGCTTCTAGCCGCCTTCTCTCTTGTTTTCTTATTACCCATGTTTCGCTCCCGTATAGGGCCACACTCAAAACAAATGCTTTCATCATCCGTTTCCTTATTTCCTAACTAATGTTCTTGCTGGTGAGTAGGTTATTTCTAAGATAGAATGCAATTTTGGCCTGATGTATTCTCCTTACAATTTCTTTCTGGCTTCTACCATCTCTTCTTATTCTGCTTCCCAAGTATGCAAATTCCTCTATTACTTCTAGCTTCTCTCCTCCAATTCTCATTATTGGGGGTTCATATTGTTCTTCATTACTGCAAACCATCACCTTGGTTTTGCGTTTGTTTATTCTCATGCCATACTGTTTACAGAAAATCCTACCCATTGTGTTGAGCATCCTTTCTAGATCTTCTTTGGTCTCTGTGATCACAGCAATATCATCTGCATAACGCAGCATATCTATCTTCTGTCCATCAATTTTAATGCCCACCACATATTGTATACAAACACTTAAAAAATAATTTTTGAAAGAGCGTCTTAAGTCATTACATTGTGTAGTAATCGACACTGATCGACCAAAAACGCAGTCTGAAGTTTCACCGAATTGTCATGCATATGCCACCATTGAGACAATGACGCCAATGTGATACTCATAGTCAAATGTGCTGAATCCAAGGATTTTCACAAATAAGGCTTTTAGTCGCTTCCTCAAAAGTTATTGATCTTAACAACATGAGGGAGCTCACTAGCACCAAGAGGCAAATAAGTGTGACACTAAAGAGAGAAAACGTATCTCAGTTAATGCAAATTAAAGAGTGTAATCATTATGAATTAAAATGAAAGAAGTGAGATGATGTAATAAACGATAGTCAAGAGAGTGATTCGTAAAACTAAATATGAAAATAGCTCCCGTGAATCAAATAGAAAAATTACGGTAAAACAAATGACAATGGAAGAAAATTTTGACCTAAATATTTTTCAATCCTATTCAAAATATAAAATGATCTTTAAGATTCCTGTCAAAATTGATAATAAATCATGAAACGGAACATAATAGGATCATGTTTAATATTTATCTAGTAATAATAATGATGATTTAAAATCATTCCAGGTATAACCAATTACATGCAGTACAAAATACAGGGAGTAAGGCTGAGCATGTATTTGGGCTACGATCAGATAGTCCATGCAAAAGAATTAGCAAAAACAATACATTGTAAAAAATTTGCAATCAAATGTTTAACAATCAAGTGAAAGTCTAGAAACTAATATAAAACTCGACTCTGAGGTGTACACAGTGATAAACAGTGGTTACCAAATAGGTGACATGGTCAGATCACATGGTAAGAGACATGGTCAATATAGACAGTGTAACAACAGCAATAGTATTATAAAGACGCTTAATTTTTTTACATTTAATGCAATAAATATAAAATGCAAATTACAGAAAAAAACCACGATGTTTTTAATGAGTATTAACCAATTTTTCATTTCTTCAAGAAATTTTCGGACATGACGTGAAATTTCATTCGATTTTTTTTGCAGTTAATTATTTCCAAACGTCTGTACGACCAAAATCCTTGAGTCAAAGGTGCAATGCCTCAGAGAATGACCAAAATAATCCATTTTTCCACAAGTAAAAACTATCTTGAACGCGTTAACATTCAATTTTGAAAGCGTTTAAAAGGCTTCCTATCCTTGCTCACCACTTCCCTTCCCTTCACGTAGGCTCGCGAGCATTATTGCTGAGCGTCCTTGCTTCCCACACTTCCATCAGATGGCCGCCCGGATGTCATAAACGAGGATTACACGAACGCCATCTTAACCTCCCCGGTCCCTGGCTCTTCCATAAAATACATTGCGTCGCCGTTCTATGGAATCCTTTCGCTGGGAGAGGAGGCGGACGAGGAGGAAATGCGAAAATCGCCCTCAGTCTTGGATAAGAGAATCCGCGAGGGCGGAAGAAGGGAAAAAACTCACTTTATGTCCTGCGTGCCTGATCCGCTAAGCCGCCCATCAAGTCCTACACACATAATAAGGATAGGATATGAAGGGAAGGGCGGAGGAGTGAAAGAATGCCGGGGTGACAGGGCGGAGGAAAGGAAGAGTTTCAGTTTTTCGGAAGCGGAAGTTTGAATACCTTTTGTAAAGCACGTTTCACATAAAACCCTTATTCGCAATTTATTTACTTTTATACTGAAATTCAATTCTTTTATTTTCCTCGGATATAAAATAAATAATGAGAACAACGTTAGAAACTCGTGCAAAAAATTTTCTCGCATGTTTACTTTCTAGAAGTATAAGTACTAACTTTTCCGATTTACTTGAAAACACTCAAACAAAATAGTAACAAAACTAAGGCGTAAATAAAATATTAAGCAATGAAAACATTTATACTTACGCTATTCTAATAAAAACTTCTTTTTTTCTATCTTTGCCAATCCCTATATCGGTTGACATGGGCTAGATAATTTTCCCGATTTACTCGAAAAAATAAATACAAGTGAAAAACTCGCAATAATAAAGATATTTTTAAACTAGGTAATTGTTTTCCCAAAGTTTTCCTTATATATGAACAACAATTTTTTAAAATTAATTCCATCACCAACTAAATTGTATATCAGGCATGAAAATTTCCCCGATGTCTTCGAAAAACATACTTAAGGCGATACTGTCGCAATTCATTATCACGGACGAGTACAAAACTATGTTTATAGGTGTTCGAATTAAGACGAATGATGTGTTTGAGTCCAGCAAGATTTCAAGCTTTACGTACAAGTGCATCTTCTAGGGTACCCTTAAAATTATAAATGTAAAACAAAAAAGATGCCGAAATTAAAATTTGTTTTAGCAGAAAACAATATTAATTGCGCAACGGTTGATGAACGTCAAATATTAATTTGATAGACAGAATGTCTCACGTTTTCTAAGACATGGAACGAAATACAAATCGTTCTTCCGGCATTTCAAGCATTTCGTTATTTCCAAGGTTCCAAAATATCATTGCCTCATGTTGCGGAATGAGACAATCATTTTTTGTTAACCACTTTATAAGTGTTTATAAAGTAAATGTAAAATTTATTACATGCTATGAGTATACATGTAACACGTAGGATAAAGCTTAATACAGTAAAAAACCTATCGATATCTGGCTGACTGGCACCTTCAGAAAGCTCTGTCATATTGAGCTATGCATGCATATGTCTTTGCAAGAGGATGTGCTAGTTGTTTTTACTTTCTCGTCCATTGATTCGGTAAGTGATCAACAAATGATGTTACAAGGATAAAGAGAATCCCGACTGGAACTGTTCTCCACATGACACGCAATAACTGAAGACACTACGATATATCAAGCAAAAATTATGAATCTTCTCTGAGAAAGTTCCGGGAACTGCTGTTTAGCGCAAGTTGAACACGCCGCGAGCATTTTGCTCTACACCGCTGGATTTCATTTTCACAGCTAATAAAATAGAAAATAAGGCCAAATCACTTCGTTCGCATCTGGAAGGAGTGAGCAGTAAGTGTTACACACCTGATGTAAGGACTTTAATAGAAAGCTACACAATAGGCCAGGATTCCTGGAAAGGTTCAGACCAGGAGAGTTTCACCCGCCTCAGTCGACCCGCTATACATTAACCCCGAGCTATATCTCTAGAATTGATCGGAAAAGATAATATAAGCAAGATTGCCGCACTGATCCGTGAAAATGTTCCTTCTTTCCACGCATCATTAGTGATTATTACAAAAACAAAGCGTGAGACTAACGTATGTTCGGATGTTCACCTTTGTTACTCCCTCCTCATTTTTTCCAATTCTCTCCACTTTTCACGTCTAGTTTCCTAATATACCCCACCATACGCCCTTACAGTGTCTCTCAAGGTTTTGTGTTGATATCCTGACTTAAACATGTGAAAAACTGCACACAGATCTGAGAGTGGCCTTTTGGTGCTCGTACAGAAAAATCTCTCCCTTTGACGAAATTCAAACCTGCAAACCCAACTTTCAGGATGCACTACTTTACAGATCACGTGACTGACTACTAGGGGTAAAGAGGAGGAGAGTTATAGGAGGAAGGCAGGAGACTAAGGGGGTGTGGAAAGCGGGGAGAGAGACGACCTGACTGTTTCCATGGCGAAAATCCCCAGCCGAAAGAGGCAATTCGACGGGATCTCCTTTCTATTCACTCTCGAAGACCCTGCATCCTCTCCAATAGCAGTCTCACACCAATCTCCCGCATCTAACCCTTCCATCAACCTTTCAAACCCCGCCCAACCCTTATTCCCTCGTTCCCTCACGCTATCCCCTAGCCGGCAGTGTCTTTCATTCCCTCCTTACGCCCTACAAAGACTCCCTTCGGTCCTTTTCCTCCCGTCTCGCCCACCCCCCCCCCCCCTGCTCTACCCTTCTCGGCTTTCTGATCCTCAAGTGCCGACGCGTGTTGAGAATCCCTCCGGCAGGAATTGGCCGTTCGAGCAATCCGAAAATGCATTGTATCACTCGCTTCCCCGTTTCCCGCCTCAGTCCACCCGCGTGAAACGTGAACTTCGTCCCTTTCTCTTCTTGAAAGATGGCTAGCTGACAACGTGCATACGTATTTTCTGTGGGAGATGACGAAACGTTATTATCTCCCGGCACTAATATCTACATCTACATACTACCCCGCAAGCCGCCTCAAAAGGCGTGTGGCGGGGGGTGTTAGGACACCAGCCGTCAACAAAAAAAAATCAAAGTTCCGCCTAGCATTTATTAAAGTCCTTAATTGTTCGGGGGAAAAACGAATTCCCATACCTATCCGTTCGGCAAAATATCTCCCTTAACTTATCGATTCTGTCGGACCTGGAAATATAATGTGGTTCTAATATGATGTTCTCCGTGTCGCTCTGAAAGATATTCATTTTCAATTGCTCAAGCAATCTAAGCCTAGCGCGTAGCCTCCGAGTCTCTAGCGGCTCCCACCCTAAATCTTTCAAAATCTGTGTAACGCTTTCTGTACGGCCGTAGCAGTTTTTCACGAATCGCGCAGCTTTCCTTTGTATTTTATTAAGTTCATGGACTAGGTATTTCTCCGCCGGATCCCATATGCTCGCTGCATATTCAAGGTGTGGCCGGACGAGTGCGAATTAGCACCTCTCTTTCACTTTATCATCCGATAATCTTCCCACAACACGCTTGACAAATCCTAACTTCTTCAGGGCTCTGCCACAAATATTTCTTATATGTGTTCCCCACGATAGGTTCGAAGTTATCGTAACTCCCAGGTATTTCACTTCATCTGTCGCATTTATGCTAACGCCATCCACAACATATACATGGGGATAGTTGGACGACCTACGCAAGAAATGCACCGCCGTGTATTTGCTCAGATTAAGTTCTAGTCCCCACTCTTTGCTCCACGCATGACGTTGTTTAAGTCCGATGACAGAATTTCAAAGTCAGATTGATCACTAATTTCGCGGTATATGACAGCGTCGTCGGCAAATAAACGTATTTTACTGCTAATTCGGGAGCAAAGGTCGTTTATATATATAATGAACAAAAGTGGGCCAATAACGCTTCCTTGCGGGACACCTGATGTCACTTTAACTATATCAGAGCTAATTCCGTCAAGAACTACTTTTTGCTTACGATCACTCAGAAAGTCACGTATCCAGTTTACTACTTGTTCGTTTAACCCGCATGACTGTAATTTGTATAATAGTTTTCTGTGAGGTACCGTGTCGAAAGCTTTCTTAAAGTCTAGAAATAGTGCGTCAACTTGTTTTTTCGATTCACCAGATTTGAGAACGTCGTGAAGAAAGAGTGCGAGCTGTGTTTCGCATGATCTACCTTTCCGGAACCCATGCTGACAATTATGCAGGAGGTTTCGACTGTCCAGAAAAGTCATGATATTGCTAACAACGATATGTTCGAGAATCTTGCCTGTAATCGATGTTAATGATATTGGTCGATAGTTTCCTGGGTCATGTCTGTTTCCCTTTTTAAATATCGGTGTAACGTTTGCAGTTTTCCAGTCCATTGGTATCTTTCCTTCAGATAATGACTTATTGAATATTATCTCTAAGAACGGTGCGATCTGTGGTGCTAACTCCTTGACGACGCGCGCGGGTATTCCCTCCGGACCCGGAGATTTATTACTTTTTATCAATTGTAGCTGTTTAATTATCCCATCGCGCTGAATTGTTATTTCTTTCATCGGTTCCTCAATGTATGGAATGTCTAAATTACACGCAGTGTCGTCTGTAGTGTAAACACTTTCAAAGTGGGAGTTTAAAACATTAGCTTTATCAATATTTTCTGTGACAAGTTTACCATCTTTATCAAATAACGAATCTACGGTAGAAGATTTTCTCTGAAGTTCTCTCGCATATGACCAAAAAGATTTTGTATTTTCTTCGAGTAATTTTCCAAGTATTTTTTTCTTGAAATTTCGCAGTGCAGCACGCAATGTTTTCTTGGTTTTTGAGCGTTGCGCAAGGTAACTCTCTTTTGCTTCTAGTTCCAACGAGGTAGGGATGAGGGCGTGGATGCGAAGAGACTTATGTGGACTCTAGCAAGCTGCATCAGGTTTACGAGAGGACTGACGCACGGTAATACAATAATTAAATAGAAACATTAGAGAAAAATTAGGACCAGCTGCTAGAAGAAATAGGTACTCGGGATTTCTTTTATCTGCTCAGTACTCTTCGAACCACATAGTTCGAACAACTGGAAATTTTCAACCCCTGAATTACCAACGGAAGCTAAAATGCCTGCTCAGAAAAAAATGAATTTTTATCCATTAGAATGCAATTTTAAAATACAAGATTAAATTGAGTTGAAAATATTTAAATAAGTTTTTACAAATGATATGAATACTCCCTAACTCAACAAATGTCCTTGGGTAATCTAACGGTAATTTTTTATACAAAACCTTTCATTATGAGGACTTCTTTACTAGACAATATTATGGTTTAAGGAACCATAACTTACTTTCAGCCACATAATGAGGTTTCTCTTATCTTTATCAGTATATTCATCAGTATAGGTTTAAACACAATCAATTGTGGGTTATATAAATATTTTATATGCTCCACAAATTCCAGTTAATTTACAATTTAAATAAACAAAGTTACCTCAATAAAAAAACCAACTTTGTACCTTAGTCTTTGAGTAGCATCTGGCTTTACTTAGGCTTCGAAAGTTAAGAGCTAAGCTTTGAATCAACGAATCCAGATTGTAAAACATAAGAAAATTTATTGATTGAGAACTATTTCAATGCAGAGTATCATCTACATGAGCAAGTTATACCGCACTTTCAGAGAGTTAAGTCCTTACATATCCCGAAATACTGGAAAACTAGGCTTTTAAACCATAAATACTAAAGAAGGTAACAGCTCACATGGGAATTAGGCCAAAACCCTCAAAAGACTGGAAAGATCTTATTATCAAGCTGTAAAACTGCAGTAGAGAACTGCAATCAAAATTGTACCTATGGAATGGTTTAGGCATGCAATGAAAATTAAAATAAAAATAATTCTTGAAATGGCATCGATGAAAGAAGGAAAAAGTCCACGGGGAAGACGAAAACCAACGTGGAAAAACCATGTAAAGCGAATAGGATATAGAGAATTTGGGATGCAACTGAAGGTCGTGGAGTAAAGGAACAGCTTTGAGTATTTGGCAAACGGCCCGCTAAAGCTAAATAAATCGGAAGATGATTATGATGACAACATGAAGATAAAAATTAAAGGAAATGAGTCCTAGTGACTAAAGCATAATTTTTCGCACGCGGTGCTTAGTGACCTTTTCTAATAATGGCCCTACACTGATGGACTGAAAACTATAAAGGAGTAAAGAGAATTAGAAAAATGGGCATTTTCAAATTCCTCGGAGTAAAAGGAGCTAAAGACAAGCTGAATAAGAAGAAATAAATTTAAACAGAATAACCATCAAATATCACTTAAAGAAATTTGAAGCCTTTTTTTCCTTTCTTGGTAAAAACAATCAGCCACCGTACCATTAGTTAGGTTAGTGTATGGGATCCATACGAAACGGGGTCGATATCAGAGTTAGATCGCGTACAGCGAAGAGGAGCTAGGTTTGTGAAACGATGCTACGATAAGTTGGCTAGTGTGTCTGGACTGATATTAGAATTAGGATGGGAATCGCTATCACAGCGTAGATTAAATTATAGGCTCAACCTCCTAAATAAATTTCAGGAAAATCATTTCAATGATGACGTAAAAAACATACTATTAACCCCCTCGTACTACGGCAGATTAGATCGCGCCAATAAAATTAGAGAGCTAGATTGTAGAACCGAAAGATATAAAATGTCATTTTTTTCCGCGTACCATTCGGGAACATAACAGCTGTTAACGTCGTCATGAATAGTTCGAGTAGTGACAATAGGAAACAGTAAATCTTTCTCATTATATTCTCTACTCTCTTATTTATGCATGATGTAAATATTGATGTTCTTATTATGCATGATATTTTGAATCTGTAGTAGTAGTCTTTGTATCCCTTGCATGTTGGAACGATTGAAGATAGAATGTTTCTTGGGTATTAGATTTTTAATTGGCGCTTTGCATTTGTGGTGCGCGGGTTTCAATGTAATTTCGGAGTTTTACCACATCATTCATGCATGCCTGGTGTGGAAGCACCCCCTGCCACACACCCTTTAGGTGGCTTGCAGGGAATGACGTAGATGTAGATGTACCATGTTTTGGTCTGTTTACGTAGGTGAGATTCAAATCTTTACCCTAGGACTCTATGGGGCAATTTAATTACTCCCAATATTGAACTATGATGTACAATACTTATGTTACCATTTGCTGCGCCGAACAGTCAAAATATGGTAGCACCTACAATCTTACGAAATATACCATATCAAAATAATCAATGCATGGCAATGCTGATAATCGAATTATATTCCGTAATCCGATTTGACCGCACCCTTTACACGATACGATTTGACGCATACTGAGTTCAGCTCGATTTTCCATACTATAGTAAGCATCGTATAAAAGAGCTTTTTAAGGAAGCTCGCTGCCTGTATAAATCTCGATAATGGTACGGTGTTGTCAAATACAGCAGAAAAACATATTTATTAATGATCAGTATACTAACTGAATCACTAGGAGTTTTATAATTCGTAAATATAATTTAATAAAATTAGTTACTTAAATTCTGCACTGTGTTGAAAATGATCGCTCAAGTGGGTTACAGACTATCACGCGTAGCGTAATTTTGGTCATTCTACTAAGGACCACACTGTCAAGTAAATGTGGAACTCTCTATAGTGTCCTCTCCCTCTGGTAGAATCCCTTCTAGGATTGCCCTACTCTGCTCACTAAATCTTTCTTTCTTTTTTCCCTTGCTAGTGATCCTACTTCCCGAACAGCGGGATTCTCCAGCTTGATGCAGTTTCTTTCAGCCCAAGTTCACGAGAAGCGGCTCAACGCCTCTTTCTCCAAAACACCTTGACCTAAAAATCCTTGCCAAGCGATTTCCTGGATACCGTAACTTCGTGAGAAACAGCAGCTGCGTCAGACCAAATAAGTGCCCTTCTTGCAAGGAATGTGCGGATTCCACGAGTCTCAGGATTTAGTGCAAAGTAAAATCTCAGCATCTCGATAAAAACAAACAATCCATATGGCTGCGCAAGTGAATCGTCAAAATCGTCCGTCAGACCATTTATATTTATTTCAATGAGTAAGCAATGCCCGCTAGATCATAGGACATATGAATCACAACCCAGATATAGTAATATGAAGAATAGCTTGATGACTATGCCAATTCGCTATCGATCTTGTTCAAGAAAAAATATTTGTCATTCTCACCTCAATCGAGTCGTACCTACAATCTAAAATGATATAAAATATCGTTGATAGTAATCAATATACTCCTCTATGCATGTATTTTGTCTAAGATGCTCGAATATTTTTTTATTTCCATTATCCTCGAAGGTAGAATCAAAGTTCCAAAAGGTTTATGAAGAGAAATCGTTGAATTCGAGAAGTGTTTTATTCATTTCCTCGAACATACCTGGAAATAAAACAAGGTAAAGTCTTTAAACCCGGTAATACTATATCTATTTTCAATCGAGTGGCATCAAAGGAACACTGAAAATATTTACACATATTTCGACGGAAAGTTAACAAATTAGTTTTCAACACAATGAACGATTTTAAAGTTAGCACCTCCGTGGTCATTTATACAGGAAAATGGTTTCCCTTCTCACCTTATTCCACTACCAATGCTGAAAATTTTATCACCAGAAATATTAAACGTTCTGTATTTTTACTCTGTTTCTCTATGTCTTAATATATTTAATAATATAATAGATTTATCAAATAGGTTTTATATATAATATTTTTATAGGAGTCAGGATACTAGCCCAATGGCTACTAAAAGTGTTAACCTGGGATCCAGTTCCATCGTGTCCTGTAAAGTTAACCTCAAAACGACGTGGCCTTCGTTGACACAAAGTTCACCAGCGTTTATTATTCGAAGAACGTAACAACGTCCGTTTACACACTGAGAAAATATGTAAAGTGGCTGTAGCGGTTATCGAGGGTCATTGAATGCTCATTTAAAAATTTTTAAAAAGTAATTTCAGAAAAAATTTTGGACCTCATTTCATTTCATTGCATCTGCCTACATACTGGTACTTGCCATGCGTGGGCTAATGCAAACTGTGCAAGAATTATATTTTACTTTTTCCTTTATTGAAATTTCATGTAATGTCTTGAGATTTTGGTGTCTTATTCGAAATTAAGACTAACTTGTAAATTGAGTTATATTTTTTTCAAATACTCGACTAGTGTCACCTTTTTAGCGGTAGTTAAAATAACAATAAATGAATTATTTTGTATTTAAATAAAATCTGCAGGTATCTAAATAAATTATCGCTAAAATTTCATATGCTATTAGTGTAACTGTTAAAACAGCAATAAAATGTCCAAACCAAAAAGCCAAATCAGGATGACGTAATTTAGCCACCTTTTCTATATACATCACCAAGAGAATACACAAGCAATAAATAATTCACGCAAATCTCGGTGTGGACAAAAATTGCTCCACCTTATCGAGACCGCACCAAAGTGAACAAGTAGAAAAATGTCTCGCCCATGTTCCCTCAGGCGCTATCAACGTGTCGATCCTTCGTAAGTGTTCCCGACGGGATCTCGGAGCGTTGATTGGTTCATCCCACGGTCGTTCCGCCTCTCACGACGACCTCCACTCGCCCTCCCAGTTATATCACCCCACCAACGTCGCCAGCGCCGCGGCCAGAATCGGATGAACCACTAGTGGACGAGATTGGCAATGCTGAATCGAATCAACGTACAAGTGGACCATATTTTATGCATTCCCCTACCCTCTGTATCTCATACAAAATTCATATTGTTTGTGCATGCCAAGCAGTTCCACAGCACATATCACTCTGAAGTCACCATAAGATCTGGAAAATATATAACTGCAGCCGGTGGAAGAATTCTCCTGATTGAGACATTGAATCACCAAAGATGGCAGAATGAAGGAAAAAACAGTTATCAGAGTAGCACTTGCAAGTAAACAGTTATCAGAGTAGCACTTGCCGAGAAGGAATAATACCATATATTGCTGGAATAGAAATTTTAAAAATTAGTTGAAATGCGAATGTATTACTTTGTCGGACTAGTAACCCATTTGAGCACGCATATGAAAAATACTAGTTAATTTTCTTCAACGCAATGGAGTCGTGTAACTAGAAAAAGTACATACTAGCAGTCAGCATCGGAAGTTTAGAAGTAGCGATTTACTTTGTTCTATTCTAATTATATTTTGAACACTAACTTCAACCATAAATGATGGTAATAAGAGCCCGTTGGAAGCCCGTTGGGTATCAAAGGGTGGAAGAAAAAGATGAAAATCGCTGCACATTATGATACAAAGAAATCTGACGTGCTAAAGGTAGTTACTATGAAAAAAGCTATTCAACGCAAATGGAGAACGGTAAAGTTATGATCTTACTGAAATTCGCTTAAATTCACCATTTTATTCAACAAACAAAACAAAAAAGCCCCTGGCCAAAGTAGGTTCTCGTGAAAAACCATAGCCATGTTAGAGATTTGGAATCTTAAAGGCCAATGGAGCCCCAAACATTCCCCTGAACTCGAGGAAGTTATTTGGGTTTAATAGGGGCAGTGCAAAGGTCTCATGTAATGAGCAAAATTTCACTGAAACATTAAACTGCATGTACCAATATTCCCTTGTGAAAAGAAACAAAGCGATATACAAAATACAGATAAAATGTAAAAACCTTTAATTACGAATTTTTGGGTTGAAGTTAGGCTGAATTCTGATTAAAATTCGTTTATATTTACGATATTAAATGGCAATATTATGTAAAAAGAGATAAAAACAATCATTGTGGGTGGGGTAATGAATACCACAACGGAAATGTCGCTAAAATTAATATATATTTTCACATTATTAAATGGACGCCAATCTACCAAACCACCATCCGTTTAGAACATCCACAACCTGTTTTATATAAAATATTTACTTATTAAATTTATATTGGCTACTAAGTGATATGGATTCTCCCGCTTCTCACCGGGAATGCGGATAATTATTAAATCAAATAAATTAATAATGCATTTAAGGAGAATGCATATTTAAAAAGTAAGAGGAGGCTATTTCTGGTAAGTTATCAATGGAAAATATCGTAAATTGCAAAATATGTTCCTCAGCCCCCTTGCGCTTGAGAAAGCTCGGGGTTAACAAGGTAGTGGATAGGTTACGCTCACGTTACAGACTGTAGCATTGGCCACCACAGCAATCGCCCTCTCCATCTATCTCAACGGCACTAGGAATACATGTCAATTAATAGTGAGTCTTATTGCTACATAGCAGTGAGATTTAATAGCCGAATAACATTTTCTTGAAAAATTCAAGATGTGTCAAGCTACTGTATTTGCCATATTTATAAACATTAAAAAACTTCTACGTCATTTATGCAAAGAAAACCTAGTGACATAAATGGATTATAATTTCTATTTATTGGCTCCAATTTTAGATAATAATTTTCACCCAATGCAAATGGAACAACTCTAAACAAGTATCCGGAAGAGAGTACTCGGTAAGAAAGAATAAAATGAGCTTAAAGAGCTAAATAAACGTATTAGAGTACAAAAAACATTTACAGGAGTGTGTTTATAAACTGTAACATAACTGACACATAAAATGGGGAGGCTAGAGAACAAGATAAACTTACTTCCATCGAAGATAGGAAAATTTAAAATGACCACTTATTACCAATGTGGCGACGGACGTGACCATTCCAACCGCTAAATAAATATATGAAAAATAATCTCACAAGGAATAACGGTATATCATTCCCACTGAAAGGAATAGAAGTCAACTCATCCATCTCCTTCTGACAGCTCAAAAATGGGAAAAGTTTTGAAATACTTGAATATGAAAACTGAAACCGAATAAGAATAACACAATAACACATAAATTAGAATGCGCGACGCATGATAATGGTAGTTCAAAGATGAGATTTGGCACTAAATGATTCCAGTTAATCTCTACAAGTGGCCAGGACATTTATAAGTATTAATTAACGTAAAAGTGCCGCTTTGCCTTTAACTATTCTCATATAGCCTAGAGAGCCCGGGATCTGGATGCCTAATTGGAATCACTTCCGAACCTACGAGGACTCTTAAGTAAACCCTCTAAGCTTCGAATCTGCCAGAACTGAAGCAGAGATAAATCTTGGCCATTTAATTCAAACACGGGAAATCAATCTTTGAAGCCTCTGAATGATACACACTTCGTGAAAAAACAGGGGCATGAGACTGCACAATTCATTTCGTACAAGGCAAGAAATTCGTAGCAAAAATCATTGACAACTGAGAACTGAAAAATACAAATAAATAGCTTATGTTATGTTTCAAAGGAAATAAAAATACAACCGATAACAGGCTAACAATTCCTCGACTGGCTTAAGTACATCCATTAATAATCGTAAAACATTGTTCTACGATGTGTCACAGGATATTTTAAAATTTTAAATGATAAAAATCATTTGAATTCAACCCGCAGAGAGCAATTGTTTTTGCTTCAAATTAGAATTGAACTGATAGGAAGTTTTGTATTTCTCGTCGCAATCGAAACATTTAATTTGTACAATAAAGTCGATAAATAAATGTCTATCATAGCTAAACCTGTTTCGTGTCCATTTCTGCGTATTGTTTCGTCCTCAAAATCGGGTTTATTTTACTTCTACGTTATACAGTGTAAAGATTTGTAAATACTGCGAGTCAACACTAACTAATTTCACCGAAAAATAGCAGTATCAGCAATAATATTACAGACTCGGGGATGACATATTTTACCTAACTTTAACTGAAATAGTTTTTTTAATACTAGGGCTTATATCGATTCATTTCCGCATATTCAGTGAAAAGTTGTATAAAAATAACTTACTTTAAAATCACTTTGTTTGAACTACGATGGATATTGTACGAATTTTCTCGGGTATTCACACCGAAAGTAAATTCAGGAATAGTTCAATCGATAAATACACAATTACTTAGCCTCAATCCGCATTTACGCATAATTATAGGTACCTCCAAAACTCAACGCGGCTGTACAGCGATATGTGAAAACAAAATTACGTAGCTATTAAAACTGGGCTCTTGATTTAATTACATGATATAGAATTTCCATTCGGAGAGGTGATATAATTACAGTCACGTCAATGGATAAATAACAAAGAATAGGGTGGGACGCATTTTACTGAGAAAGACTCAGTTTAACGGATGTCAATATTCAGCTCGAAATTACTACTGATGGGTTTCCCACTAATAAGAAGGAGGCTTCATTGTCAGAACTCTATAGAGTCAACTCTCCTCGCTGGCAAAAATACTCTGAAGTGCACTGACAGCATGGTCAGGCTGAACCTTTAAGTTGGCTAGCTTATTGAGAAAGTTTCTAGCAGCAGGCGACTTTCGACATGAAGTGCAAGTATAATTAACTTTCAAAAGTTTCAGGAAGACACCGGCAAACCGTATTGTTACCATTAAAAATAGAAATCAGTCTGACTCCCCAGTAACTTGTAGAGAAGTTTTCGCCAGAGTGAAATTCCCAATAAGCTCTTGCTGAAGAAACTTGCGGAAGTAACTTAGCAGTGTGAGCCATCGATGCCTATCCATCCTTACATACGGAAAGATATCTACCCACATTGGTGTATATATCGCTCGGCGTTCCTAAGTTATGCTACGCATAATGCAGATAATGAGGTAATATATTTAGTAATTTTCTATCAAAGGTTGCCCTCGCGGCGGAAAAAGATCGCAATCAAAGCCCATAGTTACCACCAATGGTTTACAGAACGGCAATTATTTACTTCAAAGTTAAATAATAACCAAAAAAATAAGGATATTCTTCATATTCTCATCCGTCTGACGCCAGAAAATATTCCGTAACATATAGGAGCAAAAAAAATCCATCTCCAAATGTTTAAATCTGCAAGATGTTTCATAGTTTCACAGTTACCACCAATATAAAACAATTGCCGTCAAGTTTTCAATGTACGTAAGTAAATCGATGGAATAAATAACTAGGCGATGGGTAATGGGAGGTAATGAGAGATAACGCCTATCTTCAGCGTCTTTGCAATTATCGCGAGTGGGGAATAGATCGCCGTCCAGCCGGGGATCTAATTGGTGGAAGAACAATGTAGAGGGCGGCAGCGGTACGGGAAACACGACGAGCAATATAATTCCACCGTGCATTTGCCGGAAATTTTGTTAACAACCTGTCATCCGATATTGGAGCGTAACTTAAGCTCCGCCAAAGTGGCTTAATGGCCCTACGAATTTCATTTGTGCTGTGCACACTGCTCCGAGGTCACGGAAGTGAGGGGGAGGATATGAAAAAAATAATAGCGATAAAAATAAAAGAATGATAGAGAGAGAAAAATCCTCAAGGAGAGGCAATACGGAAGGTGGGGGGCAGGGGATGTTAGGGGCAGCGGCATGTAGGATGGATTCGACCCACCCGGGGCGAAAAATTTTCATCCCTCACCTTCCCTCCACGCCGCCGAAAGAAATGGAAGGGCGAAATAAAATTCTCCCAGCTGTGGTACACAACTTCACGGTTCCCATAGGTGTCAAAGCAACAGGAGTAGTCCAATCCTTGGAGGGGAATAGGCGGTAAGTCCGTCTTCAAGTTAGCTAAGAGAGGTGCGTTTCAAGCGATATCCTGCCTACAGAGAAAACAGACGAGAAAAAATAATATCACGAATCGAAGGGTAAACACGCAGAACAGAACGCTGGACGAAATTTATTTTTACTGAAAAAGGAATTCTTCTCTTCAAAAAAATAACGTCGGGTATGCAAAAATGATTAAACCGTTCGAAGTATTTTTGTTGAATTCGTCCATAAATGTTCACTATTCCAAATGCATCAGAAGTAGATAACTGATTAGAGCTCTCAAGGACCATTTCCCTGATTGAAATGTATCGTCCAGGATACGTCCCGACTCAAAGATGGATTTATGCGATTATCGGAACACGTGAGCCCCTGAATCACTTCAACCTGGACCAAGCACAAGAAGCTCTGTGAGAAATGGAATTCCGTAATGAATAGAAAAATCCAGACCACCCCGACTGAATTCATTTCCTCTCATCACACCCCGCATACAAATTGTGAAGGACAGCGTAATCACACTTCTGAAGAAATTGGATAGGATATTTGGGGAGACGACCGACAGCTAAGGTCATTTGCGCCATAGGGGATAGGTAAGGGAGGAAGGGTGGACAGAAACCCGGCGTCGGCATTAGCCTCCTCTTAACGAAAGGCGCCAAGGGGACCACGGTTTAACGTCTCATCCGACAGACGGAGTACTGCACTTGAAGTACCCTCCGCAAGACACTCAAGTAGGAATCAGGTTCCCTCTGAAAAACATCCTCCACTGCAGGGATTTGAACCCTGGCCTCCGGTGTGGTAGACGAGTACTCTAGCCACCACACCAATCCGATCCCCCCACACATCTGAAGAAGCCTACGGTGCTGGATGTGGAAAGTCGGATTTTAGCACAGTCCTGGTCATTGAAAAGAGTCCAATTCTTTTGTTTCAATAGCCACACGTGGAAATGGTGAATGGGCTGAGTCGGCTCCAGGTTGAGATTATTAAAAATCGGCAGAAAAAGGCGGGTAAATGGCGAAAAAACATGGAAAACGCGAAAAATCGGGTTGAGGAAATGCAGGAAAAGTTATATTTATGGTAAGGAAATGGAGAAAAGCGACTTGAAAAGTGACAAAATACGCATTAACAGATTGGAAAATGGCCATTTTGAGGTCACGTTCCGTCCCACCCCAGCACCCCGGTTTCACTCCACAGGCCCGTAACCTTCCTTATCGGTGGGTGGGATTTTTCAAATTTCCCGCTAATCCGCCATTTTTGAAATCTTTGTCAGATGTGAAAGTTCCTCGATCACAGCTTCATCTACGGAAAATAGTCAATATGGACGCCGAAAGTATCACCTCCCAAGTTCAAACTCCTGTTATAACGGTATTTACGCACTTTACTCAATTCTTTTTTCACTGAAATACGTCCGCTTGCATGCACTTTCCTTCATAAAAATTTCATTGAAATACGTTGGTTTTTAGGGGTCGAAAAAAGTTTTTGTTTTGGGGCCCGTAAACAGCAAATTTACAGGCTATTGATGGGAAACCTAGTCAATTTTCAAAATCAATGTGTTAGCCCCTCCGTGGTTAGCCCGTATGCGCCATAGGAAAACGAGGGCCAACGAAGGTGGCAACTGGCTTCAGCTTCTAGGAATGGCCAGCATAACAAGTGGCGTCTCCATAAACTTCCATGGTCGGACCAAATGCTGAAATAATCCTTTTGAATTGTATTGATAAAAATAATAATGCTTTAATTGATGGCAAAAGTCCTCAGAGATAAATAACACTATAAAGATAGAGACTAAACAGTTAAATTGATGGACATGTTTTCAATGAAAAATATTCAATGATTTAAAAACATTTTTCTCTATGAAAATAAGCTATTTGCAGCGTCATTCATATGGAAGTTATGTATATATGGACCAATTTGTTGTAATTATCCTAAATTTACAAATTTAAATGGGTTTCCGCCTAAATGTTATTGCTATTCAATTCCTAGTCGAAATTCACAACTTGCAAGGAGTTAGTGCAAAATTGGCATTTGCATTTTACAAAAATATTCGCAATTTCTCCCATTACTGACCCATAATCGTATGTATTTCTTTGAAATTTGCAACCTACGCGTTACTCAAGGATACGGAGAAGTGGAGACATATCGATATTACCGAGGCGAAATATACGATGGCATCTCACAGTGAAGCAAGAATCCATCCCGGAGTAACTGATCCATCATGAAGCAAGAATGGCCTTCATAATCGATCCGTTAATATCAGGATAAGAGAGGGAATGAGATTGAAATATCAGTATGGGATGAAGAAAAGACGAAATATGAAATTTTTAAACAGGGCAGGCGAACGGAGCATATGTTCATGAAACGAACGAGCATCAAAAAATACATATTGTTATGGTCAAGGACTGAAGGACAGCATTCGATCCAGCAGCTGAATATCTATGAATTTTATGAAGGATGCTTTCGGGCTATGCTGCGTTTTGTTCATGCAACGAGTCTTCTAACAAACCTATGAGCTTTAATTAAAAATGCAGAAGAAGCAAGAATGCACGAATAATTATGGAAAATGGCTAGTTAACAAATACATTGTAATTAACGGATTACCACAGAACCATGAGCATTTTGCCGAAATAAATTTTCCAGTAGAAAAATCGATCTTACCGAAGTACCTACATTAAAACAGATTTCTTGTATAAAATATACGAAGAGTGAAATGTTTAGCAACCTGATTTGGCTCTGACCAAGGACGATTAGCGCTACATAACAGTCTGTCTATTGTTAAGGGAAATCTTAATGTAGGTACATTACCAAAACCTTCTATTCACCGTGGCTGCTACGAAGACAAACTCACCTGAAAAGAGACACAAAATAATACTGTAACGAAAGATGCAATATTCAAACGGAAAGCATGCAAATGGAAAAGCATGGTAGAATAAATCTAGGGATGTATATGATTAACACGAATAAAACTTCTGCGGAAACTAATCATTAATAAGAAAGAAATATTGAAAACCACAAATACAAGCTGCAAATATACTCTTCCTTGTTAATCTTATTTAATTATACGCTGCTATAGTTAGCAATCCTCATGAGGTAGGTTTAAAAACAGATTTAGAACGCGCGCAGAGAAAATCAACAAGATACGTGAAAGGCCGTTATGATAGTCTCGTTATTGTTACTGACGTCTTGCAACAACTTGGATGGGAATCGCTTTCAGACCGTGGATTGAAATTTCGACTCAATGTTTTGTGTAAATATAAAACCGATTTATTTTCAGGCGAAGTTGTCAACATCTTACAAACTCCAAGATTCCTACGGTAGATCAGCTCATGAGAAAAAAGTAAGGGAAATAGATTGAAGAACAGAAAGGTTTAAAACGTCATTTTTCCTGCAATCGATAAGAGACCATAATGGCTGCGTGAAGATTTTAATGTAGGTGAGTTGACAGGTAGTACAGTGATTAATTCATATGCACCGTAAGACATGTTTTTAAATCTGCCGAATAGTGCGAACACCATGTTTTGCACGTTCCCTGCATGACTATTATGTCATGTTTACATAGTTACATTAAGTATAGATTATTTAAGTAGTTTTTATAGCATTTATAGTGTACCGATAGCGTGGTGCTTGTTAGTGAAAGTTTATTTATTCACTGTACTTCTTGTTGGCGATAAGTCACCCCCTTCCAAACACACTTTTGATGGCTTGCAGGGTAATAAGTAGATGTGGATGTATATTATATTGTATTTTTCAGCCGTATAGGTCAGCTAGGACAGTAATTGAAACTTAACCTGTCCACCCCTAACCACATTTCGAGGGACTTGGAGGCAAGGACCGACGAAGTCTTTCACCGACCGATACGCTCGTCTGACTTTGAATACCTGCTCGTCTCTCTTCCTCCTGAAACTTCACTGCTTCTCAGGGAAAGGAACCGGAATAATCCGAAGGGCGGGAGTAAGGGCAACAGCCGTCGGATTTGTGTTTATCTCACTGGGTTTTCACGCCTCAGCACGTTTGCCTGAGTACATTATACACAGGGGCAATGTTGAGTCCTCTAGAACGGACCTTCTGCGCTAAAATTTGGAGTACCATGAGGTGTCTCTCTGGCATAGCCCACAGCCCACACCTAGAGAAAAGGCCTACGTTTCATTGCAAGAAAACCCTCCAAATTTTTCCTATATGCAAAGAACTGGAAGGATAATCTTGCCACCTGCACAGTATGGGACGGGCTGCCGAGGAAACTGTTAATTCCTGTAACCCTTTGAAGCCCCACGCTTCACACAATGACAGGCATTTTAAGGAACTTGCATAAATCATAATATCTTTATTCAAAGATAAAGGGTGCAGCTAGAAGTTCTTTTATTGATTATTTTCGCATCGCTTCCTATAGTCTAGTAACAAATTAAGCAAACATTGTAGATTTTAAGGTAATTTCCCATTTTTTCTCTGAGTCGGAAGGCATCAAGTAAACTCGGAAAAAACTTCTAGCTAAAACTACAACTAAATATCCCAGAAAATGGTCTAGTCGTCATTCCACAATTTGGATAAATCAAAGAAGACCATGCACAGAAAATGGCATGGTCTTCTTTGATTTGACTCCGGACTAGCAATAATAATAATATTTTATTTCTCACGACGAATTGTACAATATAGTCCATTAAACAATTATATTAGTGGAATTAGGGACCCCTGAAGAGACCTGTATTTGAAGTTGCAATCAATTGGATATGCTGTGCGAATTCCCACAGAGAAAAAAATCATCCGCCTTGACCGGGATTCGAACCCGAGTCCCTTGATTTCCGGCCGAGGCTTTAGCCAGTTAAGCTACCGAGGCGTCCTCTTTTCCTGTGGATTCGGCCGGAAATCGAGGGATCCGGGTTCGAATCACGGTCAAGGCGGATGATTTTTTTCTCTGTGGTAATTCGCACATTTGTGCATTGCGGATGACTCCGTAAAAGTGGAACTCCGTGGCTAGTCCCGGATAGCTTAAAATTTGTTGGATACGCTGTGTTCAGCAGCAGCCTATTGAACAACATATAACTCATATCGAAATTGGCACAAAAATATGCTCAATATAATTTAAAAGGAAATATGCATAAATTGAAACCTTATGCATTAAACTATAGAACAATAATATCAAGAAGAGCTGTATTTACTTGCAGGTGATAGTGCTGGTCCAAAATTAGGGAAGGTAAGGACAATCTAAGAAAGCAGTTCACATTGAGCGGAACGCAGCACGGACCAAGTTAACACAACGCCAAGCTTCACGCAAGGAATAAAAATCCATGCATGGGTGCATGATTAGGAACTCCGAAAGACTACGCCCGAATGAAGAAAAGGAAGCGATGAAACAGCGAAGAGCATAACAATCCCAAACGAAGATTAATTATTTCAGCCTATCCGTGAGTCGAATGGAGATTGAACTCGGGTAATCCTTTTTCATTGCCGTCAATTTAACGAGACGCGTGGGCTCATGCCGAAATACGGTAATCAAGTCTATTCATAACTCGCATCCCAAACCTCATTTAAAATTAATGGACCATCACTCATAGGACGGAGCAGATGACGAGGACCTGGAACAAGCAGTATATAAACAAGAATTTGGTGAAGAGTAAGATTGATACGTGTATAATCTTCTGAAGAAGCTTCCCGTACTGGATGTGGAAAGTCGGATTTCAGCACAATCCTACTCGTTGAAAAGAGCCCGATGGTTTTATTTCAACAACTACATGTGGAATTGGGGAATGAGCTGAGTTGAAGGTAACTTGCAAACTGCAACGATACTATACGGTAACTGTAGTGTTTTCTGCAGTAAGGATAAGATGTATGGGACAGAAACATTGACTCAAGATAAAAATATGACGGTATTCCAGGTGAGGGTGTGAAGATGGTGGGGTGGACGGTAGGGGAGATAAACGAGGAAGCGTTTGGTATGGCAGGAGAAGCAGCGGGAACTTCTGAACGATATAAGGAGGAGGCAAAATAGGTGTTAGGGAGAGGTAAGATGGGACGAAGAGATGTTGATGGCCGCGAAAGAAGGGAGGCTGTTGAGTAAGTGAGAAAGGGGAGAGGAGATAATGGATAGGACAGGATGAAGACGGGTAGGACGGATGCTGAGGTTAAGAAATAAACCGTGTAGCCACATAGGGCCCTGTACTTGTAAAATTGCTTGCACTTGTCTTTTATGACTGATATACCCCTCCTAGTAGTCCCCACCCTGTGATCGATTGGAGAACCATTTTACCTCCGGGATATTTTGACGAGTGGGATGCCATAATGTCCTATATAGGTTGAATGCAGGGCAGCGTCTGAGAAGACTAATGTGGTGGTTTCCCCATTGTGTTCCTCATCGCACTAGCCCGGCCAATTCAGTGAACTTCACTCTCACCCGAAGCTGTGGTTGCTGATATCGGTCCGATCTTCTTAATCTGCGCCATCAATGCCTTCTGCTGAAACTGCTGTCATCTCTTACTTTCATACCTTAGTCATACTTAAATTTCACACTTAAAGTCATAAAATAGTGAGATCAGTTCGCGTGGTATGTGCAAGTTGATTTCCTCAGTCAGGCAAATATATTTTCCGTTACTTGGTCTAGTACCTGTGGCCTTCGGAATGGGAATCGATCACGCGACCACTGGGCCACCCGGGCAAAACGCTGACTCACTTCAATATAAAGAGAGTCACATCCTTCTATTAAAACCTTATAACACCGATAGTATACTTGAATAATAATAATTTCTCATTTCCTTAGAACAGCAGGAGTTCCCATTTCTCATTTTTGAGGTAGAAGGCTGGGTAAGCTGGAAAGCAAAGACATATCGAAATATTGGGCACGATAATGAGAGAAACGACGATTGCCTAACTAAAAGAAGTAATAATTTGAATAAGGATTTTCACGAGAGGAAATATAAAAAAACGAATCATCGGTAAAAACTTGCCAAAACAGAGAGAAAATATTTAAAAATCGTAAGCATTAAAATAATTTACCAGAAAAATAACCATAATATTTCAAAGTAAGGTCACTTAGAAGTATGCGTTGGTGCCAATAGCTGGCGATGCCTGAAAAAAATTTCTTTTCTCTTTCTTTTCCTGAGGAAAGATATTGGAGCATTCCATTAAAATTATTCAAAGCTAATTTAGCTTAATGGTGAGTTAATATTTGATCTTCGAGTAAATGATAGTTCCTGGTAATTTCAGCGATTAAGGAATTTCCACCCGCATTACTGAATTTGATTATAAATGATATTCTCTAACTCCTGGATTTGCAGAGCTGCCTAGGAATTATCCCCGAAGCATTAACAATGGCATATCATTACAATACTCAATTCAAAATTCTGCATAGTAATTATAGGATTAAACTGATTATATAGGTATTAAAAAAGTGAGGGAGTTGAGAAATTTTACCATGAAATGCAGCCTCAAATTTACTAGACCTGGCAAAAAGCGGTCGACAACTGAGATAATTCGTCCAACTATGTTTAATTCTAGTACAGATTCATGGCGCCTCCGCGGCGCATCGAGATTTATAATATGATTATAAAACTTCATTTTTATGATGACATTTTGAAACCGGCAGTCTATTATTTTGTAAGAGTCAGTAAACTGGGAAAAGGAAATACCGCTATTTGCCAATTCTTTAAAATTATTAACTAGTATATCTCTAAACATTTACGCAACAAATACCTCGTACCGTCGCGGCGCTGGGAAATTGAAAGCTGTTTAGCATACTTCTGAGTGTTTTAAATTTCTAAATGGATCATATCAAATTATTTTAAAAACATGTTTACTTAATACATAGAAAAATAATATATTTCACAATCGTTTTAGCGTATTTATTTATATTCGATATGTTTATATTGATTCGAATGTAATAAATTTGAAATGTTTGTGGTGAGAGAAGCGTAGTTTTTAGATATATAATTAATAAATATCACATTTGAATTATTATTTCTTACAACTACTACTACTACTACAAGAAACAAATATAAATTTGTTTAAAATAGGCAATGTGTTCGAATTTCGCTGCTCAAAAACTCATTGCATTTGTCATGCAGTACGCTGTTTTGTTCTGCAGTTCACTATGGTATCGCCGTGAAAGAGCGAAAAATGATGAAAGTGGCCCTAAAAGTTACTGTCTCACAAATAATTTGATCGGACTTTGAATAGATAAAGTAAGTATTAATACTGGAGTTTTTTACAAAAATACTCTGGAGTATATTACCAAAAATATCCATCTTTTGGATTATTCAAATAAGTAGTAACCCATTATGATGACATGATTTACGAATCGAGAAAATTTTGACTAATTAATGAGACGTATTTGGACGAAGGCCACTAGTAAAGTATCGCAGTGAAAGGGCTGAGCCACTGTGGAGCAGCCATAAGTTGTGAGAAAAAACTATCGAGTTACCAAGGTTAAAGAAGGGTCACAAAAATCATTAAATAATTGTTAAAGAAAGATGATAAACGCCTACCCTCACTTAGCACAATTGTAAAAAACAAAGCCATAATGCACATTAAAAACATCCGGATATTCAAAATTGCACATGCAATTAACACGAAAGAAAGTTACTATAAAAGAGTAATGCTTTTACTTTTAACATCCAACATTTACTTCCTAACTCAAGCTTTCCAACGCATGACAAGCTTCCCTTCCAAATTCAAAGGTACATGCCATGTTAGACTAATTAAACAATGGTATCGGCTTCAGGCGAAGTTGGAAGCAGCAAACTCCACTTCTCATGCGTCACCTGTGAACTCCCTTTGGGTAAATATAACCAGAAGAAATCGAGCCCGCAGACACTCGATACTTGAAACGCAATCTCGAAGCGAGAGGAGCTTTTACGCATATCAAGTATGATATCTAAAGACTGGACCATTTTACGAGGCCTGGAATACAAAACTCGATGAGATATATCTATTTCATACGAGAGGCTGGCTTACAAGGTGAGAGAGGATACCAGACATCAACTAAGCAGGTCGGGTTACAGTCATGGGAACGGAGGAAACTGTCACCAAGGCAACTCTGACCTCGATAAGATGTACCTACATATTTCATCCGATTGCCATGTAATAAGATCATTTTTCTTAACAAAGCTAAGCTTTAAATGAAGTCTTTACTTCGATAATTTGTTACAACCCTTCATAGAAATATTCGGGAAAAGTTTTGAGTTGGTGGCAAGAGTTCAGAGTACACATCCTGATGACTCGGATTTTTAGTTAGGGTCCAGGCAGTATTGTACATTTTTCTGAGAAAATCTGATCCCAAATCTCTCAGGTAAAATTTCAGGTGAAATACTTCCTCCATCCCATAAGACTATGGATTGCGGTTCCCTTGGAGGCCTACGTTCAGAGCAGGCTAATACCGACTACTGGTTTCTGCCCATCCCTCCTCCAATACCAAAAAAAAACTTCCCTTAATTAATCATCCGCCAACCAGCCTAAATGATGCATATGGCCTCCCTTGTCCTGCCTCCACATTGGACTTCTGATTGGATTTTTTGAAGTCCTGGTAGCAGCCAGTCATTTTTTGGTCCTTCAAAGTCGATGTTTCTCGTTTTCGAGGTAATTAGTATTGGCCTATTATCTAAGGGTCAGAATAGGTATCTAAGCAGATTGCTTCAAAATATTCCTAGACATTTGTTGTTTGACGATAAAGAGATTTGGTCGGAAAGAAGATGGACTGATAATCTTGCACCTGTACGGTCCTTTAAAATGCCATAAAATTGAAATGGGGAAAGTTTTATCTCCCTGGTGAGTGCATCACTGTCGATATCACTGATAGTGCTATTTGGGTTTAGAATCCCCTGCCCTTTTTGGTAATTTATTCCATCTAGGCCAGAAAAATACGAATTTAAGACTTTTTTGGGCGAACGATTCTTCCTCGGGGTATCCTCTTTAAGGTATTCTACATTTGGGTAAAGTAAACGGGGCATGAGCACTCCAAACTTTAGGATAAAGAATCATAAAGGACATTGATAGCCCATGTCATGGTAGTCAACATAATGAAACCTGACACAATTTTTCTACAACCCATCAGCGGGATATGAAATTGAAAATTTAATGGATTAACAATAGTGGGGGCTAAACAAAAAAATATCCCGGCGAACTTTCTTCCTTACCACTCTTGTGCCAAGCATTCATCTATTTTTGGATTCACCATTGCTATGACATTGGTATTAGAAATCCCTAAAAGGAAAAATTTGTACTTTTGTTCCCGTCAGTACATACGATAAATAATTGCTTTAGAAAAACTAATTATGTAGGAAATAATGTTTTACTATTTTGTCACTAAGTGGGGCACAATTACGGTGTATCAAATCGTTCACTCCTACCCTAACAAGAGAAAAATTAACTAATTTCGGAGTTCATTTTAATGAATCTTTTCGACGCGTATAATATTGCAGCCTATGTCAATTTTACTTAGCTAAATTTTCATTGGAAAGTAAATAAGTTGGACAGTTTGCAGTTTTTTCCGGAAGATTATGCAGAAAATGAAAGAAAAAATGTACTGAAACGGATGGACCACGTGCGTTCAAAAAGAGCAAACAGGTACATTACTACTATTGACATTACGTCACCGGTAAGACAAGTTGACAGGGGACCTGGCAAAAAAAAAATCTCAAGCGATCGCAATGTCACTTGCATACGATGAAAAGGCAAGTATTTCAAACCTGTTACGTTTGTAACCAAAATTATGCCCATGTAATTTGTGATTAATAAATTCAGGCTTGACTTAGTGGAACCTCTCCATATCGGAAATCAAAATATTCTAGATATGTTACACACAATAGATTTATTCTTTACGACCCGGATTAGTCACATAATGACATCTACAGGTGACTATGGCAAAACCCTGGTCGTAAAGAATAAATCTATTTCGTGGAACATTACTAGAGTATTTTGATTTTCTATGTAATTTGTTATGTATGCTCATACAAATGCCAAAAAAAACTCTTTAGAATATACATTAGTAAAATCTTAATCTCATAAACTGATCCTTAACGAAAAAACTCTTTAAGTTGGGATTTAGTTTCATTAAATATTAAATGAGCTTACAGCATCTGTTATTAAATTACTTCCGATAAAATTGAAAAACCTCCCACGTAACTTAGCGCTATTTTAAGTCACATAAGAAAAATGTAAATAGTTATTACTTATACTTTAACATTTCATTAGCAAAAATGTCACAAGAACATTACGAAATAACTATGATCATCATCACATTCGTAAATGAAAGGAAATAACAATAGCACAAAGGTAAAAAATGATTTGTCTGCAATTTTCAATGGACATAGAAAAATATTTCTGTTAAGAAAATATTAAACGTTTACCAAGAGATTTGAATGGACTATCAGTATACAACAAATGGCGTTTACTTTACATCCCGAAAATAGTAGTTTTACTAGAACGTTCGTAAATCAGAACACATTCTTAAATAAGATGAGAATTATTTCAAAGAACACATGATATGAATGTATTGCTTAACGTAATAGCTGACCGTAAAATTAGTCAATCCCTCTTTAAAGCCTTTTCATAAATGAAGTAGACTTTTAACAACCGTGCTCTATTGCTTAACTGCCTCTTTTGATTCAGGACGGTATGTATTCTAGAAATCCTGAGCAAAAGCAATTTAATTTGAGAACACAAAACTCTTTCCCCATTGTAATTGAGAGCAAAAATTAACTGTAGATAATTTATGATTCATGATCTCTTTCGTGACGTGCAAATAGCCATATTGGAAGCAAAGTACAGTATGTTTACATAAATATTGCTTGATGGTTTAGAAAGAAATAACATAAGTTGGTACATAATATTTAAATACAAAAAATTTAACTTTTTCCAATTACATCTTCTTTCAGAGAAAGATTCCGTTTATCTTAAACCAGAATAGCTTGACTCCAGGGAGAAAGATACGCTAGCTTTACTGGAGGAATGAACCAAAGAGTGGAGTTCTATGTAAGTTTACCCTTTGACCTGCGAGGCAAAGTTGACGAACATCAAATGGGAAATTGGGAAAACGATATCTGAATCAGGTTCCAAGCATAATGTTTACTATTTCTCATTAGTATGTAATTCAGAGGTACTATGGTAGTGACAAATAAAATATTGCTCCAATAAAAATTATGTTTTAAATCCTTATACACGAATGATCCTCCCTCAATGCTGGATGTAACTTTGTTTAGTAAACGACGATTCCGATGACGGCTCGTTAATGCCAACGGGACATTCAGTAAAACCACGTAAGCTCTTCCTATCCGACCACGTTCCAAATGCTGCATTTCAACAGAGTAAACCACAAGCGTAAAACGCTGACGTTTTTCGCTTTGCCCTTCTCCAATTGTGCGTGAATCATTTATGGTGATAAAAAAAATTTCCTTTGACAAGGTTGATTCAATTTCAGCTCCCGAGCCAGGATTTATAATCTCAATCCTTTCATTAGTCGCATGCATAATTAACGACTTAGTAAAGTGATTAATTCCGCGGCTCGAAAAAAATTAAATAGAACCTCGCAGTATCATATAAATCATTTGCATCACATTAAAAAGTCGACGTCGCTTCCCTGAAACATCCTATTTTTGGACATTTTTATTTCCGCGGTGTCGAGCTTTCAGTGGGATTTGTGTCGCAAATGCTTGTCATGTTATGCTCAATAACAGCATTAATTTGTCAGGAATGCCGATGGGAAATAAATTTGAAACCACACACCCTTTGAGTTGAAAGTCACAATTTTATGCTCCCAGTCGCACCATTCCATGGTACCGTTCCTTCCAGTAGCCACCACCCGCCGGGTAGGTTGGTTGAGTGTTTGGGAAGGCGACCACATTGATAATAAATGCTATGTAATCAATGAACTCATGGCATGCAGGTGAGTTGGTATGGTAAGAATTTTTCGTGAAATGGACGGAGAGACGTCTGGCGTCAGCTTTAGCCTAATCTTGACGAACTGTGCCAGAGGGACCATTTTAGAAGTCACCTCCAACGGACAGAGTTATGGACTTGAAATGCTTTCGACTCGGCCGGCATCCAATTCGGGATCGGGATTTAAAAAAACATCCAACATCACCAGGATTCAAACCAAGGTCCTACAGAGTGGAAAGCTCGAAGTCAAGATGCTACATCAACCTTATACCCTGGCATAAGAGGCTCTCAGAGACATTCCGAGAAAAATATATAAAATGATATTATACGTTTTTCTAAACATTTGTGACAAGTACAATGAGTAGGTGTCTAGCGATGTCTAATTAAAATATACGTAGTAATGCTCCAATAATTACCCAAAACTCGAAGATTGCTAATTGCAAAAAGAAAGAATTAATTTAATTTTCCGAACTCATTGAAGCAAATTTTACAATCCCACTCACCATTAATGACTACATATAAAACAGCGATACGTCCGTCATCTTACCTTTTACTCTTCGTCCCATTCCTTCCACTTCACTCATAATGGTTGGCGTCCAATCAGTCTGTATCCCACGCCACTGCAACGGTTAACAGGTTATACCACAGTCTAGTTATGTAAAATTGCAATATTGTTAATTTCCCTAAGTTGTCGCTGACGCTGACAGTACCTCAATCCGGCAACACGTAAAACTAACCCGCCCATGGGAGTATGCTAAGAGAGTGCATTTGGTGTCAAAATAAATCCGTCTGAGAATATTCATTTCAGCTGAGCGAAAACTATACTGATTCAAAACAGTATTATTAGAACACCTATATTTTGATTTATGCTGTTGTAAATTATTTCATTTCCCCAAGCAATTGATATTTTCCTTCAGGTGTACTCAGTATTAGATAACATTTTTCCTAGCACCGTAATATCCACCTCCAGAAACTCAGATTTTTTGCCAAATGGAGGCATAATGAAACCTCTCAATTTTTTCAGAAGGGCTGCTTAGTAGTTGTTTTGCTGATAACAATTTAAAAGAAAGCTTTTAATTAATCGCAACCGCAAGGTGCTACTGAGCTCCGAGCTGCAAGTTTACTGCAATTATTGTCACGACTATATATTACTAGACAGTGGTAATACCTAGACGTCGGTCCTCCGTTTCTCTTAACATTCGTGACCTATTCAGAAAGGATTTGAATATGAGCCTCGACAGTGACGGAAAGATGAAGTCTTACGGAACAAATTACAAATAATTCAATTAAAAAGTTAAGGTTTGTCAACGCCGTGATGTCATGTTCAAGGCATAAGCAAAGTCGAGTCCTCCTAGAGAACTCATGAAGAGAATTCCGGAAGGGGAGGAGATTGACAAAGGAAATCCTCTGATTACTTGAGTCACAGCCATGACGAAATCATGATGTAACAGTGCCTAAATCTCTAATAATGCCTTAAATAGCCGTGAAAAACACCAGTTTTTTCAATGGTATTATTTGAAAATCGAGAGGTTGTGACACTTTAATCCCTTCATTCCCGAGACATGAAATTGCCGAGGCCTCGCTGAATAGGGCATCGGAACGAGGCCCCTGGGTTTCTTGGCGATCCCCAAGCGATAATGAGTCAACCGATCTCCCATGCCGGCATCCATTTCACCCAAGTCCCAACTCAGCTTCGCCTGCCGGATCAGGTACCACTCCCCCTATCAGCCCCCAAACTCTCCAACCCCCGAATGACTCGGAGCCCACACTTAAAACTTCGCCGTATTCCAGAGGAACATAAATATTTTGGAGGGCGTACGAGTGAGAAATTGATCACAGGGTCTTCGATCAGCCATGTTGAATTTCTTAAGCACGACTGCGGAACCATCTCCTTGCAGGGGAATCTCACAACCTTCATTGCCTGGATATCAAACTAGGGGCCACCAAGCCGTGAATTCCTTTCGTTTTGTCGTCATGAACCATCATTAGGAATGATGGGTCTTCTGGGATTCTCTATTTCCCAGAAAACAAATTTAAAAAATGAGAGTTTAGATGCAAAAGGTTGGGTAGTTCTTATTTTTGATATATTGCTGGGTTTAGATTGGGCATATAAATCCAAGTTTTCGACCTCAATGCCTCACCGCCATTTTATTGAGGAAAATGGCTAAATTCACTTTTTTCAGTTTTCACCCATTATCATCATAATTAAAACTTCCACAGAAAAATATTGGCCTTTGTTTTTTTAATGGAGTTAAACTGCTATGATTTAAGCCTAAATAAAGCTGTTGATATCAAAGAATTACTGAGATATGACTTTTGACAAAAAGGGCAATTTTATAAAAAATCCGAAAAAATCATTTAATTATCGTTTGCCACTGGGTTGAGAATTTTTTCGCTAAAAGAACAGTTTCAAAATAACATGATTTTGAGGCCTAATCCCGAGAATATTTAAAATGGCACATTCTATAGATAGTCCAAAAGCAAAAGGATGCCAAATGCACAGTTCGGTTTTGTCATTTAAATATAGTAGGGTCATGAATATTTTAAATTAGGTCACGACGAGGGTGCCCATTATATTAATGCGATAGTATGTAAAAATATACCTCGCACACGATCTAAAAGCCGATAAATGCACATGGAATAGCTGGAAAAAGATAAAATATCACTGAAATGTTATAAAATTAATCTTTTAATTTTATGTAAGCTATGTAAGCCTCTGGGAATATTTCCAGCACATAGCCATTGCTCAGGTTGTCGAGACAATATGCAGCTGTTGAAATTGGGGAAAAATAAAAAATTGGAATTTATAAACGTGATTTATAAACAAAAACTAGGCGTGTAACATATACGAAATAAAAGAAATACTTCTCATTTTCCAGCCTCTCTTATTCTCATTTTTAAAAAAGTAGGTACTAAAGACGGCTGATAAATGTCGCCTACGTACAATGATGTTGTAACAGCCAGGTGTATACCATCTTTAACGGTTCTACATAAAAGACTCGCGCGTCAGTGGTAGCTATACTTCCATTACAGCTAAATAGTAATTCAAGACCTTCTGGCCTTCAGGAATCTGTACATTAGCATTTACTCGGCATTTCACTTTCGTGAAATCCATCAATCAGTATACATATCTCGCCCGAGAAACAAATAAGGATTACCATAAGCCGATCAAGTTTTTGAATCTATTTACACAACTGTCAATCAGAAAGTACGTGCCTACTACCGAATGGCAGCATCAAATGTCTGTATTCCAGAGGCATTTCCATTACTAAAAATGGTGAAAAAAGACCAAAATGAGACTTTATGCATTATTCAAACCCATTATGGCAATGGCATTAATAAATAAATCTCTTGGCCCATCTATCATTGACTCAAATGTCATGGCACACTCATGCTAAGCGTATAGCCCAAAATAGCTTCATGATTGTGTTCATAAAAAATTCCTTTCCGACTCAAATCTCTCTAGAAAATCGGGGAAGAGTGTAGATAAATATTGGAATTTTAGGTGGAGTGGTTCAAAATTTGAGGGCATGGGACCGTATTCAGTAAGCACTTGACTAAATCGAAAATAGAAAAATCCGTGGACGTAATGTCTCAACTTCCGAAAAATGTCAACTTTTGAATGACCCTATTTGAAATTTTCATGGATGTAACGCAAAACTCTTATCACTGTCGATGATCCCAATATTGTACAGAGTAGGGTAACTTGGGCCCTATTTAGGAAGGCCTGAATAATAACCTATAAGAATTCCATGAATGCCGATAAAAAATTGATATTGAGATGCCACATTCGCGACATTGTCGAGGCATAGTCCTTCCTTAATGAGGCTTACTAGGGGAAAAAAGGTCAACGTGAGGAATTGGAAAAGTTCCATTCAATCCAATCACACAGAAAAAAGCCACTAATTCTACAAAACCCGAAAACCAGAGATCAATAAAGTCCTTTCCTCCTATTCTTCTTATTACTTTTTTCTTATTATTTCTATTAAGTTTTTAAGATTAGTGGCCTGAATTCCATTGCCACCCGCCCTTGCTGTGACTTTGCGTGTTAGTAAATGCGTTGACGCACAGGTAGAGATTACGGTGATTTTTGTTCGAGATTTTTGTTCCGTAAATTTTCGGTAGTACTTAATTTTTTGTAATTAGTAGCTAACATAGGATTCAGTTGGAAACTCAATATCAAGGGTTAACAGAATTCAAACCATTACACTCGCTACATTAATATGCTAACAATAAAGAAAACTTAAAAACAAATACGGCAACCCGAACGCACATTGGCGTTCTTTTGTTGGGCATGAGAAATTATCGTCAAAACCGTTAAATGCAATAGCCCCACAAATATTCCACGTATTAAATGTACGTGCCTTTATTTATAATTAATATTGCTTTAAATATATATGGGCTTGGCTTAAACTAATTGGTTTGGTATATCCCGGAATGAAAAATATCTGAGACGGAGATAAATATTACCGAAAATACTGCAATATTCAATGGCTGCGATAAATTACGCAATATACCACAGTAATTTCAACAGAATACAGTAAGGCTCTCTCTACGCACAGGAACAGCTGTCGCAAAATTCCTGGCGAATGCCTCCGTGTCAAGGAAGGGAGAGAAAAGAAGAGGGGAGAAGTGAAAAGACTGAGGAGAAGAGAAAAGCAAGGAAAGAGAGTGACGCACGGGATCGAAACTGCTTAGTGAAAAGGCAAAAGGCACTTGCATGCAAGGCAAGTCGTTAAAAACGCTCAAATCGCCATGACTTTACTATGGACTAACTTGAAGTCTCACTGAGAAATAAATCGAAGCGGGACGACCGGTAGTGGTGAGTAATCCAACCGCTCGAAGCAGGTTTTTTTTTGGCAACGATTAGAAAGGTTGTCTGACGGATCCTCCAAACTAAACTTCCTTCCTACCCCGTTTCGCGGTGTTTTGGAAACTTCCATAGCCCACGTCTGAAACTTGACCACTTTGCAGCGGCGGGAACCTTTGCTAGGACTATTAAGGTAATACACTATTGTTACTAACGCTCATCCGACGAAATCCCTCATCCCGTACGGTATATAGTATTTCCTTTATCAACTGGCGATTCATTCCACATTTCCGCAAGCAAACAGCCTCCTCTTTCGGGGTTCCCTCAAGCAACCACGCTTATTACCATAGCTCAGTCATTACTGATCCAATCCAAGTCCAAGGACAGAAACACAACGACGATGATGATGAGTCATTACTACCGTCATTTCCATTGGAGAGGAGCACCAAGTTTTACTTCATTTTCACAACGAAAGTTTAACACACAAAAATAGATACCTATTGATCGTAATCACTGGCAGCACTCGTGTTACCCTTTAATAAACGTAAAGTTGGCAATGGAAAGATACTATAGGGAAAAGTTTCGACGCTTCGCTGATAACGGTAAACTGTGATTTTGGCTTTCATATCGAGGCATGGAGCACCGAGTAGAATCACTTTAATTATTTCACTTCTGCCTATTTCTAATGTGCATGGACTCTTTTCATCCTATTTTTAAATTAGCACATTAGCATTCATTCCACTAATTCTCGGCAAAGCTCAATCTCTTGACTTGTTAAAGGAACTCTGCCAAAGTGTATAAAATAAGGCATTGTATATTATACATACACATATAATATAGATAGTTACCGTTATCCACGTAGAAGTTATGGCGACGCGGCTCAGTGTTTTCTTTCTAGTGCCCTCAAAAATCAAGTCTGGCGTTTTCCCATCCACATTCCACTCTTCGTGATTGCAGTACGCTGATTCCCGATAAAATTCTTTGCCTTTTCCACTCGTGAGCAAGTCCTGGAATATTAGCTGTAAACAATAGAAAAAACGACCGGCATAAACCATCAAATTACGCCAAAAATCGCCCAAAAATTGCCTCCAGTTATTTCAGCCGTGGAATTCTTTGGAAATTCTATTATTTTTTCGTGTCCAACAAAGTGTATTACGGAATGCTGTAAACGCCCTCTGTCGGTGTCAGCAAAATTGATCACGGTGCGACTCGAGTCAATGGATTGATGTCATCTTCAGCTACGCACGGACTTGAAATAAAGTTTGATTAGCAGCGAATTTTGAATTTAAGAGCCTTAGGTCCAATTTGTTTCATAACAGACACGCCACCCTCTACGGAAATGGTTTGCTTGAGGACTTTAGAACAAATTTATTTCAAAGCGACACAGAGAATATGATTTTGACGGCACACTACAATTCTAGGTCGGATAGAAGCGATAAAATAAGAGATATATGGACGATCAAATAGGTGAAAAAACTCGTCCGATCCGCGCACATTAAGCGACCACAATAAAACCTGAGCTCCACTAAATGCACTCCAATAATAAACGTAAGTATTACACCTCCCAAAATCTTATCCCTTACATATTTACACAGCTGCTATCCCCACACCCCTTGCCATAGGCCCATCAGAAGGATCACAGGGTATAATGTAGAAGTAAAAGTGAACTTTAGTAAAAACGGAAACCAACAAAAGCGATAAAATAAGGGAGGTGTATTGCCGAACAAATAGGTACAAAAATTTGTCATTTCTATGCATAACAAGTGATCATAGTTTAACTGGTCTCTACATAAAACACTGTCTTGGTGCACTTCACCATTTCGCCTCCCGAAAACCATATCCTTTACATGACTGGTGTCCTTTCACCCCCTGCCATGTGCCATGCTGCGGATCGCGGGGTAGTTTGTAGGTGTAGAAATTCCCTCCCTGCCAACACACCTGTACCCGCTGCTAATTCCATTTGCCTCCACTCAGATTCCTCCAAAGGCCTCCGACGTCACTTGCTCTCACGCAACCCTCGCAACCCACCGCTAGTACACCTTCAACCCCTCTCCCCTCACAATACCCCTCAGGTGTCAGGCACCCCTTACCTTCACCTCCACGCTACACTCCCTGACCGTCTCATAAATTATGTTCACTGTTAGTTCCCATTAGCACCACTTTCCCTCCGATCAGTCTCTCCCGTCTCACGGTGGCATGTGTCGAGGAGGTGCCGGGGCATTGAAGGCGGCTCAGGATCTTCGACGCAGGCAAACAATCCCGAGAATCATCTTAGGCGTATTCTAACACTCCTAGAGACGTATTCCGCTTGGATTTGAACCCTTACGAAGACACGCGAGGAGACGTAATGCCTCGAAATTCACCCTAAAAGCATGGTGCAAGATGTATCAAGGCATCAGCCATGAAAAGGAAGAGTGGATTAAGTAAAAGGGAACTTAAGAGAGGAAAGGGACGATTTTTAAGGCGTGCCATGATTAATTTAGCGTCCTTATTTGCATTTTTTTCATATTTGGATTACATGAACGGGTGGAAATTCTTGAATTTTTATGCTCTAACCAGTGTTTCTATTTTCTTTGCTTAAGTCACCATTAAAAAAATCAGAATGGCGGTAAGATACTATTCGTGGAAACTTCGTGAAACCCATGAGAAGACTTTTGTTGCATATTCGTCCAATAACCTTCCAGCCCAATCGCCCCCAATTTTGAATTGAGTGGGATATTACCTATTTAAATGTCCTGGGGGCATGCTCTTTAAGAACAAAAGCAATATACATTTTTGTACTGTACTAATCTGAAATGAAAAGTATTTAAGCAAAGACGATAGTGCTACGTAATGCAGACATCAAATTTCACATACATATATACAGTTCAAATAAAAAATTAACAAGTATACTTGGCTAAGTGCAAAGTAGTACAGATAATTGAATAAAAAATGCAAATGTAAGAATCCATGATTTACGTATAGAAACACAACATTTAGGATCTGGAAGTAATCCGTTATAATATTTAATTTTGAAAATAGTGAGGGGCATTTAAGGCGGCTCAGGATCTTCGACGCGGGCATACAATCCTGAGAATCATCTTAGGCGTATCCTAACACTCTTAGAGACGTACTCCGCTTGGATCTGAACTCTTACGAACACATACGAGGAGCACGTTATGCCCCAAAATTCAAATAAAACAGACTGTTTTCTTTGAATTGTGTGAATTGTGAATTCTATGTGTTAAGTCAAGTATTCCAGAGATGACACGTAGTAGCTATGAATGACTTATGGTAATTCATTGAACCATGATTGGAAAAATATTTAAAAAATCAGAATTACGAATGGATGCACGTTTTTCTGGTAGACGATTGAGTGGCAATTTAGGGAGTCCAATGGTCCCAAACCCAGCTCTATTTCTTATGTCTCACCCTCTTACACTACACTACAGAGGTTAAGCAGCCAGCACTGGAGCTAACTCGCGTGACCCCTCCCTCACGGCAGTTACTCCTGCGCTGATATCACAGTATTAATTCCGGGATTCATCTCGTCGTACTCCTAGTGTATTTAGCGTATCACATGCGGGGCAGCACATCATTTAATCGAGAGACAAAATACGATACTGGTAGTGTTCTACCTTAGGACTCCTATCAATCTACTCCCGCATTAAAGGCTTGCCATATTCTTCGAATGGGCTTTCCACTCTTACTCCATAGCTTCAATTTTCTCGTACACCTCTGAACCCTCTATTCACCGTTTTTTGTCCACTATGTGCTGTCATTTCACATGTTATCCCACTCGTGGGAGAGTCAGGAACTAAAAGTTACGAATAAGAGATAATTTAGTTGCCAAACTGTACAATTGATGTCACAAAGGCATATTGACGTAAAGAAACCTGATCAGAGACAAAAAGAAAAACTCTCCCATATGTTACCTCCAGGTCACTCAGGTGATAGAAGGATAACCACCAACACAGTATCAATTAGGGGAAATGTTGCTTTGAGCGATACGCGGGTTAAAAGGAGTTCTTTCAGTTAAATGGAGTTCCATGAGGAATAAAGAGCGGAGTGCTACCTCTCAGATCTTTTGTTGAGGAGTTCGTCCGCCTTAGACGTCTGTGAGGGAATATTTTATGCCTGTTCACGTATATATACTTCTACTTGCGATATTACCACAGCAGACGTTGGCCCGCATCGATACCGGGAACGTGTGATCAGGCGCTTTCGCTATCTGTTGAATATATAATATTCCCTAAATGAATAGTACAAAAACTGTACGAACACGAGAAAAAGCGCCTTCTGGTACCATTTAAATCGTAGCAGGACCAAAGTATAATTATACGATAAATGTGAAGCCTGTGGAAATGGGCTCTGGGATATTCTCCAAGGTAGCCGTATCCAGTCCCTGCTACGGGAGATCTCCTTCATCTGAACACTCCTGTCTAAATGATCACTGAAAATATCATTTAATATGCCAGCAAAATTCCTGACGAGTTCATTACTATTTCATGCCAGCTAGTCCTCTCTCAAATCGATACTTTTGTTGCAATGGACTCGGTTCCTAACATAGTCGTGGGGTGGATTGGTGTGGTAGATGGTGTCCTGGCTTTCCAACCCTCAGGGTTGTAGCAAGATTTTTGGTGAAATCCTGATACCTACTTGGATCCTTGAATTGGAAAGTACTTTAAGCGAGGTATCATAATATCATCAAGAGACATGTGTCCATTTCCTATGCTGTGACCTTGATAACGACAATTTTTTTTCCGAAATCTAGGTCGGTTTGAAACTCGTCGGTTGGAAATGTGAGACTTCGTGTTAATTTTACCAGTCTCTCATTTCCTCAGGTTGTTTACTGATACTTAAAACTTAATTTACTTCTATTTAATGGCACCTTTCTTGATGCAAAGGCTACTATGGTGATGCGCAGATGACACCCAAGGTTTTTTTCGTGTTGCTCCATCTGGCCTGGATGGTGGTATCTCTGGTGTATTAGTAAGCGTCTTAGGGTCAAAAGACTTTATTACTGCATTGGAACAATTTTGTGTTAAATAAATAAAGTTGAGCGTGAACGTGACCTCCTTACTTGGTGAGCAATCCTAGTAGACGCCAATGGTTAACAACGACTGTACGGATGTTCCCCTTCCTCTACTCTTTCCCTTTTCCTCCAACTATTTCCTCTCTTTCTCTGAGGAAATTCTTCAAAAGTCCACCTTTCACTCACAATTGACCCATTCACCCCGTCTCCCTTTTCGGTTCGCCTGTCTGCTCTCTTAATTACCTGAGCTTTTTCTCCTCCACCCTTCGGCCCTTCGCGAAAGGACTCCTCTTTCGCCCACCTTCTTCCTAATCCGCTTCTTTCGTCTTTCGCTCAGACCAGATGACTCTTTCATCATCTTCCCACTCCCTGTACCCTCCATGCGGGGTCCGTTCCATTTGTTCTAGGGGAATTAGTGAGGGCTTAAAATGAAAACCTACGTAAACTTAATGAACTCCAAAAAAAATCCACGATTGTGGCTGTTTTTTCTTTTTTCATTTTTTCGGAAAATAAGCTGGAACTACGTTTATGAGAATTTTGCTCCCATTTAATATAACAATTTTGCCCTTTCATTCGAAATAATTAATTTTTTTCTAGATAACTAAGCGAAAAACAAATACCATTTCGTAATAATGGCAACGATTGCTTTTAATACCAAAGGCCTTCCTCACCCATGAGATAATGGTTACATAAAGCATGCACAGATAATTACTACCAAGTTACATGGCAGATAAAGATACCCGTACAAGAATGAAAATTGCGAAGATGATAACAACAACCTATGCAGGCGTGTTTAAGGTTATGTATATCGTGCATAATTATGGTCATTGTGAACAATCGCACATATATACTTTACGCATGGATTATATCTTGCTTTTATATATATGCGTATTATAGTAATATGATAATATTATTATTACACTTAAGTCGAATGAGACGATATCAATTAACAATTTTGCCTCATAAACATGTATCAACAACTATCAAAATTTATGATATTTTCCTACTCACTAATTAGTGAAAAAAAGTTTTTCATTTAAGTTTATTTATGTTACAAATGACGTATCTATGACGTACTATGAATAAATACTTTCACTTTGACGAGGAAGGAACATTCTGATAAATCAGAGTGCATTTAGTGCACGCGATTTTCACTAAGTAGGACCTTTGATTTTTATTCACCTTTGATTTTGCTACGGAGATATTTTCGTTGCGTCTCGGACCCGTAATAGGATTCACTATCCACAGCTCAACGAATTATTATTGTGTCTTGATTTATGTTTCTCCGTGTTGTGTCGGTGGAGTTTTTCGTCGCTCTCGTCATTCCGCTGTTTTCTCACTCTGAAGATGTTTCATTTTTATTTCCTTTTCCTAGGAGGCTTAGTTACTCGCAGGAAATATATGTATATGCATGTATTGCATGTATTCAAAATCACACCTGTGAGAAAGTCACAGATTTTTGGGACAGTGAGTGAGTCGAAGTGGTTACGTTTAGAGCAATGACGGGAAATTCTTTTCATATAGGTTATTCTCATTCCGATGTTAGGCTGCCGTATTGTTGAGAGCAAGGCGATGTTGAAAGACAGTTTTGAATCACAAAACCTTAATATATTTTAGCGTATCAACTAAATACGTGGTGACATACGTTCTGTAAATGTCTATCAGTCTATTATAAATTATTTTTTCCTAGAGCTAATCAAATTCCATTTTTCGTGGAGAAAATTGTCCGCATTCACTTTTCTTTGGTGATTTCTTTTTGGACGAACCATTGCCGAATCAGCAGATTGCCGTAGTGTAATCTACGCTGCTTCATTAAATAAGTCATTTTTGTTAGCTTCTGCCGATTTATTTTTGCTCGGTCGGTTTCATCACATGAGAAACAGCAAAAGTCGCAAATTGAATCAAGCTGTGAAAAGATGCGTATTTAATTCATTTATTACAACTTAAATTAATTTGACCCTGACACAACTGGATTAAACTATTTATTTCACTAAAATGGGAACACTGAATGGGGTACGATTAGCAATCAAGTTGGCTGTGGGAATATTGTCTATAAAGTACTTATTATAATGAACTTTTTATGCACTATTTTCCAGAAATGTAGACTATGATTCATCGGGGAACATAAATAGTTTTTTCTCTCTTCAATCAGATTAATCACCAGCTGAGAAAAGCTTTCTCAATAATATAACCTTAGCTATTAATTAAGACTAGCTGGAGTAAAGCTAGTAACGCTGGAATATATAGGTCATAAGAGTGCGGCACATATATTGGACTTAGAGATAGGAGTAGTTTGCATGGTACTGAATGAATTCTTATAAGGGATATTTCAATGGGCGTATAAAAATTTTCCTGCTAAATGGGACATGCAAAAGACACTTCTTTTGCCGTGCCACACTGATTATCTACCACCAGCGTAAGAGGCATCATTGTCCAATAAAAGCACGTGATGCTCAGATTAAGGGATGATTCCGGGGTTGATGGAGATGGTAGATCAAAGACATCAAATCGATGGGAAGGACGACCTGTCCCCAATAAGGATGTGAGCAACTACATTGAGATTACAATGGAGCCTTTTTTCTTCGACGTATTCTCCTCTAGATATTCGTAGCGAGTTTTTTCTCAATTTAAAATAATGGTGATGAATATTGCTTTTGGTGGTTAACTAGAGTAGTTCTTATATTTTTGAAATTTGAATGCCTTTCGTGGCACCCCCTAAATTTGATCCGTTTGAATGGAAAATCAATGGTGTGAAGTATTCCTGTAATCGGGTAAAGAAAAGACGTGCTGCATCGCACTCAAAGGTTTTAATTTATTTTAAAATATAACACTAACCCAAAAATTTATTTCTAACTCTAGAACTATTCTATAGATTTTATTATCAACTTTTATTCAGTAAAATCATAATGTTCTAGGATAAAATCACAATCCAAAGGTTATACTACGGTATGGAGCGACAAAAAACGCACTTATTCTACTTCATATCGCCATAGCACAAACAACTTAAGAGTCAACATTTCTGTAAATTACTGTACTAACCGGAAGAAATAAATGTAAATATTTATGCGAATCACATATGCATTGGTCGGGGAGTTTTCATTTTAGAACGGTTCAAATTTTACCGTTTATATTTACGAAGTTAATATTAAATGACTTTACTTATACATCCCTATGGGGAAAATAAAATGCACGCGGTTACGGCAGGAGAACCTCGACACAGGGCACGTTCATTTACGCCATTTTTTTGGGCGGACAACGCGAGGCAATCCGTGGTCACAAAATGAGAGGAAAACGACGAAATTTTGAGCGCTGGGCTAAAGGTGACCTTTCTTTCCTTCCTTTTGTGGGAGGCACGGGTCCGCGAGAGCGGATTATGTCTGTGGGCCCGTCGAGGGGAAGGCGAGTGGTCTGAGGGAGCGGGAGGGTTTGTGGATGTGAAAAATGAAGTGACGACGTGGAACACGAGGGTGAAAATATTTGTTCCGCATGGCAAATGCGTTGCGCTGAAAGAGATGAATAAGGAAGAGCCGAAAGGAGGAAAGTTACGGCTCATGATTAACCGAACTCATTATAAACCCTTGACGCCGTGACGCGATAAGCTAATGGTCGTCCATTAGAAGAAGTCATCCGACCATTCGGCTGCAAGGCTCTGCCACTGCACCTCCTCCTTTTTTACATTTTTCAGGATCTCTTTTGACTTCAAAAGTATCGCATCGGACAGGCCAGCGGTTTCAACGCGGCGATACGCGTGGTAGAGACTGGGTAAATTCTCGAAGCGTCAAGTATAGTGAATATAGAACTCAGCCATTTTGAGTTTCATAGAGTACATAACATATATAATTTTCATGAAATAGTATTGTTTTGCATTTAAACAAAAGACATTTTCATGTGTGAACATAACGTGACTAGGGGTTGCAAAATTATTACTCGAATTATTTGATTGGTAAGTGCTTTTTATGAAAAATGTAGCGTAATTTTAATCATCCATCGATGTGTTAGACGTAACCAAAAGGTAGCAATTTTGCACTGAGATGCATAATGTATTTAGCCGTGGTTCACAAAATAATTCCAGATGATTCAGTATGGTGATTCCATTTTTGATTTGCGAATGTTTTATTTACGAACGCTTTCTAAGGAACGTAACTCGTTAGTAAATCGAGAATTATCTGTACAGATTTTTGTGTCATAAATTTTCCCTGCTGCATTTCTTGTAACGTGAATGATTACGTCCTGTTCTACTGGAAAATAAATTTCAATATATACTTCTCGGGAAAAGTGAAGGATATCATGGAGATCAAAATACGTATTTGAGTATATTTTATGGGAAAACCGAAGACAAATGCTCTCAGCTGATGCTTTTTTGTATTTAGATGATTACGCACATATCTGCGTTCCAATTATTTTCCTCCTCACATTGTTGTTTTAGCTACAATTTCCTCCGGTTTTACCGGTAAATATAACGATATATATTTTCCAATAGAACCAAAGAGACAAGATTAGGCCTGGAGACGGCATCATCCGGTGGAAAATCTCGCCGTCGAGCGCCCTCAAATTTTCCGGAGATCTTGCGAGGAAAAAACTCCCCGTCGCCGGGGAGGCGTAACCCGGAAACTTGCTGAAGGGCGAGGATAATAGGCTGCTGCGAAGGGCAGAGAGATAGAGAGAGAGTGTAAGGAGATACACTGAGATTATACCTCGTCGCTGCTTACTGATCCTAGGCAATGGTGGATCCTCCTCTTAACCTCGCCCCCTTAGCGCCATTCAACGAGTAAATAAACAAGTCTTTCTCTTCAACACACACAAGCCCTCCCTATTGCCAATACTTATGTGCAGCCCCAGAAATCCACAAAGCTTCCTCAACCTTCTCGAAGGTAATTCCGAGCGCAAAAGCGTTTCCTCTGTCATCCGTACCCGCATGCTATATCATCCACGACTGGGTAATAATCAAAAACTCGAACACGCCAATTTTTTTGCAATAATCCATCGTAGTATTTACCGTCCGAAGGTTAAAGGCTGGAGCAATTTAATATTTGAACCTATTACGAAGATTCAGGTGTGCTGTGGCGGAAAAGGAATAAAATGAGTTAACCAACGACTTGCGGTGTTCCACCTGAGGTTGATTTATTTACGATCTACGTCTCAATGTGATACATATGACTTTAGGTTCCGATGACAATTGTGTAAAGATATTAAAACTTAAATCGTAATAAATTTACTTTTAGTGGAATCCTTCTATTCGGGATGTGATTCTTTATGATTTAAAATGTAGCTTAAATTGGGAGTCATGAGCATAAAATACGCCCTCAAAGAATGAATTTGTCACTAAAAATAATCTAAATAATACAGTGTTCTCGCCTAAAGCTTACGCCTATGTCGGTCATATTATTTTGAATGAAAACTATCCATCCATGGGATCCGACTTAAGCGCCATTTCCACTGTATAAATTGTGACTTAAATTACGACATCAAGATTTCAATAATTCAAATATCATTCTCAACTTACCAAGTATTACCATCCAATGCTCATTGAGTACTAGCTTCTAGTCAACAGTTTTTCGTAAAAATGAAAACATTAGTAGATAGAAAAATACACTAATTTTCACAACATTTTGCCCATTCTAGCATATGACACCATGAAATTTCTAGTTCGCATGTAAAAAAAATAGTTTGGCAAGATAGGATTTTATTGTTCGTTCCCAACGAAAGATTTTTTTTCAGAAAATTGCCAAAATATGATCACCATAGTATAAAATACATGGAGTTGACTGAGATTAAACAAAGTATATAAAAATCGTTTGACGAACTCACATTCTGGGAATCAAAGTAGGCCTGCTGATAGTCAGATAGTTTCGCGGATAACCAGGTGCTGGTTGGTCTATCATCAAAGGGATTGCAAGCTTTGATATAGACATTGGAAAGTCAGGGCGGGAAATACGGAATGAAGATAGATTAAAAAAGACTACAAAAGTAAAGAAATTTTGTGGGGAAAAGAAAACGAGGCAAGGCATAAAAGTACGAGCGCACAATTTGGAACAAAAATATCCATTCATTCACTTTAGTAGTACACTTACAAAATGGGCATCGTAGCAAAGACGTATGGAAAAGAATAGCACTATTGAAATAAATGGTCAGTAATGAGTGAAGGTGGATGACGGAGACTCTGGATGATGATCAAATGAAGAGGCTGGTCAATATAATTTAAAGTGTAGCCTTGCAAGAGGCAGAGATGTGGACACTTAAGAAATAAGACTAGAACAGGCGTCAGGGGTTCGACATGTGGGTGTAGAGGAGGATTGAGAAGGTGGGCAGTCCGAAAGACAAATGAGGAATTAGAAGTATGATGGTCGAGGTAAGTGATATAGACATTAATAAAGGGCAGACTAGATGATTGGAATAGAAGTAGAGAAGCAAAGGGATATTGAAGGATGTGATAGAAGAGGGGATCTAGAGTTAGCAGGAAAGGAAGGAAAGGTTTTCTGGATGGTATGAATGAGGATAGAATGTATGTTGATGTAAAATATATTGATATACGTATATGGTCGTGCGCATGTAAAAACCTCAGTAGAGGTTTTTAACTGAATTGGATTTAAGCCTATCATTCCAGCAGATAACCTAATTATTGAAAAAAGTTCATTTCCTTGACCTACTGGGAACTCCATTCGCAAATATGTTAGGTAAAAGGCTGGGTAAGCAGGGAAGAAAAGAGGAAATCGATCGTAATTTTGGACACTGTAATGAGGCAAGGCAAGCTTGTCGATCTAAAATTAGAAATGGTTTGGTAGAGATGAAGAAAGAAAGGAGATATGTTGAGATGAAAATATCACTTAGTTTGTAGTTGATGAAGAAAGATAGCATAAAAGTGTATATGAAGAAAGAAATTGTGAGAGTAGATGGAGCCCAGCTCATACAAAAATATATCGGATTATAACTCACTCCCATCCAAGTCTACCTTAACCGGTAGCTTGTCTAGATAAAATAATAATAAAGTCATTTTGTGGAGGTATCAGCTTAAACTACCGGGAGGAAGGAAAGATAGAGCAATTTGAAGCGTCTGGAAGGGCACTGGGACGGCGTCGCGGCGGAGAGATGGAGGTAGGTTGAGTGTAGGGGGAGTAGGGGAGGGATGTTGGATGGGGAGGGAGGTGTGAGGGGAAGGAATCCAGGTACTCTCCCAGGCAGGGCGGAGCCGTGAGGAGGCTATAGCTGCCGTTCCCCGTCTCTCCCTCCTCCCACATAGTCGCTCCCCTCTGCCTAGGCAACTCCTGTTTCACTCCCACGCAATCCTCCGAGTCAATCCGCGGACCATACGATACACTCCTTAGAATTGATACTCAGGCCTCTCCCGGCACAGCTGACGTGCTAGGTGCTGCGAAACGAATTACTATTAGAAGTTAACAGACTAAGGTTGATTTAAGTAGAGCAGGGTATGCATATAACATTCATCCTCAGTGACCGGCACTTGCTCTCTTACGGGATTTCTTTCTCCAGCTTGGCATACGTCCTGCTTCATTCTATTGACGAAGTTCTTTCCTTACCCTCCTTTCAGACACAACATCCATCTCTGTATACCCGCTTTCAATATTCATTCGCTCCTTATCAACTATTCCAATCACCTACTCTGTTTCCTAATCTTCTACAGCAGTTTCCCTTCCTCACTCGCCATTTCCAATACTTCTTAGCTCGTTATCCTTACTGTCCATCGCTCTTTTTCCGTTTTCCTCCAAATCCACGACTCAATCGCCAACAGTCTGTACCTATCATTTTTCCTCTCCAGTTTTATGAACCCTAAATCGGCATGATTCACATCAAATTCTTTGCCAGACTTTACTTTAAATTCTTACGCAAAATAAAGGTTATAAATACTCTCTTGTGACAAAACGTTCGTAATAGCATTTTGTGTATTATTAATGCATCAATAACGAAATAAATGGTATTTTGTAATGCATATTATATCAAACTTTGTCATGCTCGATGCGTAATTACTCTAGTTTGTATAATATCAACTCCAAGGCTCACGCATGCTGCATGACATTTGAGCAATTCTTTAAATGGACCTAGTGGGAATAATTGTGTAAAATTAGCTATGTAGTCTTTATCGCATTATATCAACATCTGCTCGTGTATTGGAAGAAAGGGTAAAGCTCTTGAAGCGTCGAGTATAGTGAAGATAGAACACCGTCATATGGGGAAACTAATATATTTAACAGTATGTAGTGATAGAGCCTGATCACACGTTCCCCATACCAATGTCTACTGTGGCGTTATCTTTAAGTAGAGGTGGGCCAACGTCTACTGTGGCGTTATCTTTAAGTAGAAGTATATATACATGAACAGGCATAAAAGAGTTCTGCACAACTAGAGGTCCAAGGTAGACGAACACTTCAGTAAACAATCGAATCGGTATATCTCCGCTCGTCATTACACATGGAACAACATTCAAATTTAAGAGCTCTTTCCAACACGTGAGCTCTACAAGCCATCTCCAGGGAGTACGTCAGGGAATACTCCACATCATTTGGTCAATAATCGTCAAACATACTATTTTAGTAAAAAATACTGTCACGTAAATACACCTGGAAGGAGGTTTCAAAAGCATTTTTCCTATCTTTACACTGGTACAGAAAGGACACTGAACTTAAATACTACGGGTATCATTTGTTTAAGTTCAGTCATATTTGCATTGAACAAACACGCGAAAATAGTTATACAAAAGTACTCAACAAAACATACTATCTTGAGTGTACGTAACTATTTTTATTGCAGAAGAGTACCACTAAATAAATTACACCGGCTATCATAAGATAATTTAAGTTCGTTCTTTAAAAATGGGGCAATAGGTTGAGTAGCGGAGAAATCCGCTGTCGGCTTTAGCCTTTTTACTGAACGACTACCTAACTTGAAGCATTCTTCTCGGAGCATTCAATTAGGAATCTGAACTTATCGACACACTGGCATGCTCGCCACTTCGTGAGCTCAAATGACAACCATACACAGATTTGATTTGAAGGACTGAACAGCGCTTGAATACTTAAGCAGCTTGCTTCGCAAATCGAACGCATCATAAGGAAAATTTAATCAGAAATCTCACATCCAGACTTAACAAACGATTCCAATCCGGCCAATAATGTCTTAGCAGACACTAAGTAATTTTAATACCACCACAGAAAGCGGAATATTTAGAATTAGAGGGGGGTATATCGAATAAAAATGCAATTTCACCAAAATACTTGAGGTCCAGGCGATAACTTCCACCTGCAAAATTAAAGGCAGATGTTCATTTTACTTGACGGATTTCTATTGAGCAAAATTTGATAGTACTATGATGTTAACAATGAGAGGACACTTTAAGGCAAACACTATCATGCGAAAATAGCTCAATGAAGAACTTTAGCCGAAATAAACCTAATTTAAGCTTCATTCATTGGTCATTCAATCCTAAGATCGGTTGACTGAAGCCATTCACCCTTCCCTTCCTAATGCTAGTTCCCTAACCTCCCGGTATCTCTTTCTATGTACTTTCCTCTTTATTTGGTCCATGAACTTATTCCTGGGTCTTTCTCTTAAGACTTATCCCTCTATTTTACCTTCAATTATGTTTCTTACACACCCATTGTACTTCAAGGTGTGTCCAATCCATCTCGTTCTTTTTTTCTGTATGGTGTTTCATATAGTCCTCTCCTCTTCCACTCTTCTTTACACTTCATCATTTCTCATTTTGTCCGTGCATTGTATCTTTAGCACCCTCCTCCATCACCTGGTTTAGGAGGCTTCTAGTCTTTTCAGGTCATCTTTTCCAATGGATTTTCAGTGGGTTCCAATTTTCAGTCAAGCTTAGAAGTATAATTTAGTTGATCTACATGAACAAAATGGTCGGATGGGAAATGTTTTTTAGATGGCATGATAATGGGTACTTTTGAACAGAGTTGCATGCCACAGGGGTGGTATGAGGGACTATGTCTAAGGACTGCAGTTGAAAACAATCCTCAGGGTTATAAGATAGGAAAGAAATTATGTTTGTTTACTAAGTGGGGTTGACTGACAGTTAGATGGTATTTACACTACGACGCCCGGACTTTTCGAAATCAATTCACACCCAAATGGGCTCGTTTTGGCCCACATTAATTAAAAAATGGATTCCTTACTTTACACTTATAATTTTACACATTTACGATTTAAAAAAAAAAACCTTTGCTATAATTCTTTACTTAAATCGATCTTCTACTGATGGCACACCGAATTAGTTCTAATTATATATCTTTTTAATACCATGCATAAAAGATTTTCCATTGTATTACTTACTGACTAAATGGCAGTATTTATCATCGCAACGCGGAACTGTTTCATTCTGTCGCTGTGTGGCACCCGATTTTCATTTAATAGTGATGAGAAAATCTTTGCCAATCACTTTGTAGCTATCAAAATTTACAAAAATTTAAATTTAAAACAATTATAATGTATTGAGGTATAAACTTGCAGACTTGCAGATCGAGTTATCGTCTTTTCGTTCTTCCTACATTATTCTTACTTAAAATTGCAAACCTATTTAACTAAAAATACAAGTAATATAGGTAGATGTCAAATTTTGTATTACTTTTATTCGCATAGGTGGATGGAGTACTTAAGGAAGGCTTTTTTGAAAAACAAAGGAAGAAAGAATATTTCAAAAGGCACCAAGAGATCAACAGTTTAACACCCCCATCCAATGAATGGAATATTTCATTCTAAGTACTCTCCACAAGACACCTGGGCAGGAATTGAGGTGGCAGTGATAAAAACAATTCCGCTCCTGTTGTCTTTCAAACCCGGATCCTCTGCATGGAAAGCCAGACAAGTCAAATTAATCTTCCCCGCCATAAAAAAACAGAATCCTCTTTTAAATTCTAGAACCGACCATAATGTTCCATGGACAAAACGAAAAATATATTAAATTTATTTAACGATTTCCCGAAAGGAATATTTGAAAAATAAAACTATGATGAAATCTAAGAGACGATCACTGAAACGTAAATCACAAACGTGGAAACCAGGCTCCATAAAAATACAATGTTCGAACTCCTCGGAGATACAATATTCGAAAAAAAATCGCACCCGCCAGCAATGATGATATTCCCGAATAGAGGAAGTAGATTTGATGGCGGAATACAAATAAGATTTCCCAGAGAGATTGGATAGAGTTGCGGACGGAGAACGAAATGATGCCACCGTATCGTAGTCGAGAGACTTCCTCAGGATAGAACGAGAGTAAGGATGATGTAAAGAACACTTCAGAGATAGAAGAAGAGATGCGAGCAACGGGACTTCGCGGTGCCTATTGACGCTCGGTCTCAGTTCGGGAGAAAATTCGCAATTTGTTCCCCGTAACAAGTACATGAGAGCGTGTGCCTTCCTTGAATGGGTGCAGCCGGCTGGAAGTAATCAAAGCAAGTCCCTTACGCTCTCTTTTAAAGGTCGTTGTGGAGGAATCGCATGGCCGGGTGAAGGAGTGGGCGTGTAAGCCCCCGCAGTCCCTACCCTTCGTAAGACCTCCATCCAAGCCCTAACGACCAGACGAGACGGCGATATAAATTTTTCTCGAGGCGGGCGAGAGGGCCGGATTGTTGAAATATTCATTTCGTAATAGCACCGGATCTCTCTCTCTCTCTCTTCAAATGAGGAGTGAGAGAGCGGTCCAATTGCGATTCATCCCAATGGAAAGTTTGTGATTTATATATACGTATATACCCAAGAGTTGAAGGGCTCCAGTTCATCAAATAGTCCCCCTCTCACGATTAAATTTTATTCCTTGAGAGCTACTGAAAGGGATGACGCGGAAGCAGTTATTCAAAAATTGAAGGCAAATAACTGCTTTCGCATGTTCACGCGCATTTGAGGAAAACATCGGAACAATCCTTTTCCTCCCAAAAAAATCCATCCACCATTATATGCATTTACTGAAACGAGGTGATTTGCCTTAAAAAATAACTCAAAATAAAGAGGAAGTAGAAGAATAACAATGAATTGATGTTTCAGAACTGCATAATTGGGAGCCGTGTTTCATGTTTTTGCTTCGTCTTTGCCAAGCGAAAACAAAATAACCGAACGAAAATAAACCGAAAGTAAAATTAACGAACTCCATTTGTATTGGCATAATTTATTTGGAACCATTGCAATAATAATTTCCACATCCGTATTTTGATTGGTATGTAACCATAACTACAAAAATTTCCTGACTTCCAAATACGTTTATCGAAAGGTAGGAAATTAGTTTAAAATATAACGGATGATTGTAGAAATTGAAATAAAAAATTAACAGTCCATGGAAACTCAATGATCACCTTGGTTAAGTTCTTTTGTGCATAAGAATGAGGATAAAATATATACAGTCGATATTAATCATATATGGATAAATTACACTACCGTTTCTACTTTACAGGTGGATAAAAAACAAGGCAGTTGATAACCATGCTAACTGCGCTAAAACAGTACAATTCGTAAAAAAATATTGCATCTTTATTATTCCTCATAAAAATGGGAAAAAGTAAGTGCAAATGCAGATTTAATATCATGGATTTTAAATATTTTAATTTAGACAACATATTCAGAATTGTACTTAATACAGCAACGGAAATAAAATTATTGCATTATATTTATAAAATACAAAAATACCAAAGGAGCGTAATATTGTTTTTATGCCGAAAATATAACTTTTATGGCTTAAAGCAAACAGAGGTAATATCTACAACAGAGGTAATACCTACGGGTATTTTCTTAGTGGCTTTTGAGAGGAAAAAACACCCGAGTACCCATTCAAATTTCTCTTTCTATAACCCAAATTAAGATCAAAGTAGAGCCCAGGGTGCTTTCATTCTTTCGTTAAAGTTATTCAAGAGCCAAAAGAGCAAATGTGTCATTCGAACAGGATAAAACCTGTCAAAAGGGCCCAAGGATCAATTAAAATTCTGCCCTGAAAGAAGTATTTGTCTCTGGTATTCCTGTCGCCTCAAGCTCTATTAATAAACATATTTCATTCTTTGTGATATTATCAGAAAAAGACATTTTCCCTAAGAGTTAAATACAAGACACTGGCGGAGCTGTATTAAATAAACCAGAATTTAAAAGTTAAAGGATGGAAGTCCAGGGATGAAAAAGTGAGACTTATAAGGAGAAAAGTGAGAGCTATAGTAATGCCATATCTCGAGTGAACCGGGAGAATTTGGGGCATAGTGTTGAAATATTTAACAGGAATAAATATGAGATTACTAAGAAAAGTGACGCGATGCGTTGAAAACTGCAACGAGGAAGGAACTGGTGGGTAAAAAATGTCCTCCTTTTCCTGCATCATTAGTTGTTGTAGCATAAGTAGCGGGACACTTATATACTTCACATCGTTAACATACAATTTATCTGTCATTTCCACCTCCCCATCCACTATTCCTTCCGCTTTCTTGGCTGGAGTCATTAAATCCCCTGCCACACGCCTCTGCAGCGTCTCGCAAATGATAACGCAGTTACAGACCTCTAAGGTAGATGGAGAGGGCATTCCGTCATCTGACTGAGCTTGGTAACATAATTTTTAAACATATTAATTTTTATATATTACCAAATTGTTAAGTATTCTTTACTGCATAATTAAAAATGTATAAATACCAGGGATAATATCCCGGTGACTATATTAAAGGTCCAAATAACGAGAGGAATCGTTTTAAATATAAAGTATTCGTCAATGGTCTTGCTCTTTTCACATTCCCTCGAAAGCAGTTACATCACATTTAAGAGTCCAGTACGAAATACCTCAAAAAATGTAACGCGCGGAGCAAGGTAACGCATTGCACCAGACCCACAAAGCCGTCAGTTTCATCTCTATTGCGCCATTTTCACTTTGCATGCGTCGGTCCACACATGTACAGAAATTCAGCCGCATTGCGTCGAACTGAACGTGAAATAAAAAAAAACATCTTGCGAGTGAAAATAATTTGCCAGCCATCTCCATTCTTTCTTTCCTCATCCAACTTTCGTATCATTTTGCCGCGCGTAATTTTATCCCCGTTGAGTAAAACCAAAGGCCGAATTAATGTTACACTAAGAATTGCCCTCACATTGAATGGAGCTGTCGAATGGGAAGTGTATTAATTTTTCACAGATGGGAGCGAACTGAATGGAGACGAACAAAAGGAGTTTAAAGGAAAGTCTAAACGGGGGCGCCCCACGGCTGCGAGAAGGAGGGGTGTAGGTGAGAAATACATGATAGAAATGAGAACGGGAATGAGAGAAAGGGAATACGAGAGAGCGAGTAGGAAAGAGAGAGAGAGAAGAGGAGGGCACAGACGGCTACCAATTGGAACAGAGCCCTCCACCATTGTGACACCCATCAGCTAGCTTATCTAAAATCGAGGGTGAAAAAAAGCGGAAGTGGTGGGGTGAATCAAATCATTCCGGATTTTAATCTGTAACTCATTTGTGACTAAAAATAATGGACCGCAATATGCACTGAGCAAAAAATACAGACACAAATCAACGTCGTGACAAATATTTCTAAAACGTCTTTCTTCTTTAAAAATATTAAATTAAGCGATAGATACAATATTTTAAGTATTTACCCACCACAGCTTACGTCATAAACGTCTAATGGCCAGTTACAAGAACATTTAGATATGGATTCAATAGTTTTGAGATCCATAAAGTTATGAATCTCATAAAAATAGTTGGGTTGCAGGAACACGTCTACAAGCTACATAAATCATTCACCAACAATCAGAAACTTCGAATATTTGACCAAAATATCTACCGCCTGAAAAAAATTTGTGAAAGTTCAGCCTGTGAACAATTGATAATGCTCATAAAAGTAAACCAGTAAGAGTAAACAAACTGGTCTCATGTCTCCAAAAAAACAACTCTTTTATCAAGTAATTTAGTCTCCAGCGGCCCGTCCCTTTGCGCATCCGCCATCTTGCCTACTTATGGAAATCATAAATTCATACCATAAGTTATGAAACCAATTAATGTATCGAATGTTTCTGCAGCACTTGCTGAATGGTTGCCAAGGCTTATGGATCTCATTGATTTATATAATACGAATGCGTTGTTCCTGTAACTGGACATAAGACCGGTAAATTTACTGCCACGATTGAATATTTCACAATCTTAGGTTAAATTATCCTTTGTCGATATTAATACAACCTACAATTATTTCACGTTCAGCTATTAATGAAATACTATTAAAATTAAATATTAGAGATCATTCTCTTTCCCATGCATCGGCATCAGCATTTGTTACTTTATATTACTCCCCGATTAAGTATTTTTACGATATGAAAACCGATTCCAGGACAATTTTCCCTTTCAAAACGCTCAGATAAACTAATCGGCAGTTATTTATACTAAACAGTAAGTAATGAGGAACCAAATTTCAAATGCGAGCTGCAAATTGGCTTCAACCAACGGCGCTTGCAAATACCTAGTCTATATATAATACAAAATAACAAGAAAACGATAAAATTACAGGCCCAAGGGCAAAGATACAGAGAGCAAACGACACAGCTTCATCAGACATTCACCGATTGAGCCCAGACGACCTCCGATTCCCTCGAAATAGCGACCTGCACACCAATTTTGTTGTGGAATGGCCGAAGGCAGGAAAGCATTAAGCTTAAGTGAGATAGAACGAAAGTTTAGTGAGAATAGAACCACTGGCAGGGGATAAAGAGTAGAGATAGAGGCAAAATGGTAAAAATAGGATTTGAAAAGGAGCAACTTCCGAGAGAGTACTGCGGGGTATGTTTTGTTCTCCGAAATTCCAACGAAGGAAGCAACATGTAGCCCCCCCCTTTCCCTCCTCCGCGGTAGATGTTCGTGACACGAAAGCGTGTCTAGCCCCCGTTGCATTATGGTAATTGGAAATCTGGGTGGGCTAATGCAGTCAAAATCGATAGTTGGGGGGAACGGCACCTAGCTCAACAAGCATTGATTCCGACCCCGAAAAGAGGCACAAAACGCTTACCCTATCGCTTTGGAAAACCACCACTGGCACGCAGCATTAAAACGCTCATTTGTTTTTTTTTTAAAGAGCGAAAAAATGATGGCCAAAAAATGATTCTCACTACTCTTCTTTTGTGTTTCACTGCAACTATAACAAAAATTTAACGACATTTATTTTCATTTTATAATTCAAAGTTAAATATTTGTTTCTGTTACAATCTGACGAACCTCCGCGATATATCGCCTGAATCTGTTGAAATTAAAAATTTTTTCTATATATTTGACGATTAAGATCCCAATAAGAGCGCAGCTGACATAAGTCAATTTTTAAGGCAAACTTTTCAGCATATTCTTGATACAACATTTTTTTGCAAAAGAATGCAACCATTGCAACGGTTGGATACGTTTGAATAATTTAACTGACATTTGGCAAAGAGCAATAATAGTCTTTCGTTCACGTTCCAAGGTAGGGGGTGTTTTGATAATTCGACCACGGACTACCCTTGACCCATTTACTGGGGGGATTTTAAAAGCATTCAACACTCTTCATGTTGACTGATGTTGACCAAAATGTTCTAGTTGATGGAAGGAGGGGGTTAAAATTTACGCGAGCAATATTTAAAAATGAAGGATCTGGTTTCCTATTTGTACTAGTTTTCGATGACGGAAAGTCACAAAACGATGGAACGAAAGCAACGTCATAGCGATGAAGGCCCAAAAGATATGCATGCGATATGAAAAGAAATAATATACAATTTCCTGATTTCTTTTGCGGCGACGAAAAACTTTGCGGCGACGAAAAAAAAAACGAAATATGTAAACATTTTCGAGCAAAAACTTTTATTAGAGAAAAAATTGAAATAATAGGAAAATATTCATTCGGGAAAGAAAAATGATTCCACTCAAAATGTAATCGATTCATAAAATCCGTCGGTTTATAAAGACCGTTTAATTCAAGATAAAATCGCCAACATCGCCATACATTTCCCATACAAGTTAATGCTCGCCAGTTAACATTCGGGTGCTTTGGGGCGATTTCCACGAGGGACACGATAATGCGGCCGAACGCGACTATGAAGCGCTAACCACAACCTATGCGCAATTGAAGCACAGTTTTACGGCCCCGTAATAGTAGAACCGGCTAGATTTTGTACGAGAATTTAATTCACGCGATGGAATATATGTATACGTGAACCAAATAAGCGGACAGAACGGTTTTAAGCAAATTCCACTCTAAAACCGATCCGCATCACTAAATGAAATCAAAACTCAATCACCTTCTCCTTTCCCACGCGTTATTTTTTTCCCTTAACTACACCAGCGAGCGAACTTAAAAAAAATTCAGGCATGTCAAAAAATCCGCCAAAGAATTAACTTCAATTACTGAAGCTCAGTGTTGCTCGAGTTTTAATCCACTCAACCTCCAAACAACATTCGAATTCGAAGAGGAAGAACGGAGCTATTTCCTATTGCCGAGATAGTGTGCTCAGCGAAGTAAAATGGGCCATGAATTGCGCTGGCTGAATATATTAATCAATGCCTTTCGTGCCCATTTCATTTGACTTTTAGCATGCAAAAATAGTCCTGAAATTGCGTTGCTAGGGCAGTTTTACAACGCCAAACCCTCGTAACCACGTAATTCGAGAGGCCAGCGAAAATAAGGAATACCATTCCGCAGCTACGTCATTTTAAATAGTAGACGACTTCAAAATTTGACCAACAGTTAAAAAGTACCGCACAAGCCACCACTAGGACCAGGCGGGACTCTGATAATAATGATTTAACCAAAAAAAAATAATAAATAACCAGGAAAAGCTGCAGGCTTCTTTAAAAACTGCTACAGACGAACATATAGCGTATCACAGCTTTTACACAGAATAAGGTGGGAGCCCCTAGAGACTCGTAGACTGTATGCTAGGCTTAGATTGCTTGAGACATTCAGAACTGGTGTGTTTCGGAACGACACAGAGATAATCATCATGACGTGTCACTACATCTCTAAATCTTGCAGAAGCGATAGATTAGGAAGATACATTGCCGGACCGTTAGGTATGTACTAGAACTCGTTCTTTCCGCGCCCAATAAGCGACCATACTAAAAACTGAGCTCTACTAAATACACTCCCACAATACACGTCACCATTTCTCCTCCCATAACCTCATCCCTTACATATTTACTCGGCTGGTGTCCTAACACCCACTGCCAAACGCGCATGCCGCGGCTCGTAAGGTAGTATGTAGATGTAGATGTAGTACATGTGGCACGGGGTGATTCCCCGCCAGTCATACAGCACTTGTTTATACACTTCGAATCAGAGCCTTACAAGTTCCCCCAGCCGCTGGGCGCTGACTTAAATCTTTCTGGAGTACTCATTACGAGACGATTACGTAACTTTGTCTCATTAATTAAAAATACTCACGCATTAATTCGGACGGTTGTACTTGAAATACTCGATTCAATTACCTATTGCCAACGTTTCGCAGTTTAATTTATACATCGTCTGGGCTTGAGATTGAACTATTGACATGAGTTTATGGACAAAGTAGGCTGAAGACAGTGTAATTATGCATAGTAACAGTTTATTGCTCTATATTTAACTTACACATTTAAAAAATATTTCCATTTATAAGAACATTTTACTCAGCCTGGGCTATTCATGAACACATATAAATAGCTTTGTCTCAAACCCTATTGATCCAAAAATTAAACTTAAAAACGTTTGTTCAGGTGATTAACCCGATAATTTCGAGACCAACGCTCCAAAATAATTTGCTCTACATCCAAATCTACCCGTATTTCAAATTAACAAATAATTTATAATTAAATCAGAGGAAGGGCATTAAAAATTTTTAAAAAAATTCAGAAGAAAGTAAAAATCATTGCAGAAGGATTTCATTTGAGGTCAAAATCTATTCGTCTCATAATTAATCAAATCTTTTAGCACGGCACAGAGGGAGGACATTAAACATATATATCATATTGCAGAAGCTAAATTAAAGTAAATGAAGTCCCAGAACTGCACAAGAACAATTTGATCACACAGGTAATCTATATATAAAATGTAATCATAATGGAGAATCCACTGCAAGACACGAGAAAATACATAAAACAGGAGAAGGACGAGAGACCAGAGGGGAATAACTTGATAGGGTTTTTGCTGATACTTCAACCAAAATCGAAGCTCATACACACTGACCTTCCAACGATCAAAGTCTGATTGGAAAGGAGGCTATTTTCTACGGCTGATAGCGTGCTAAGCTAAGGAAAATAGACCATAAATTTGGCCAGATGAAAATATAATTCAATCAATTCCGTGTCCATTCGATCTGACTATAGCACGCAGAACTAGACCTGAGCGGGACCTACCACTGGTGAACTAAATCCAATGCGAAAACTGTCAATTTTCTCTTTGATTTACACTCACGCATATTTATAAATAATATAATATTCACTTTGAATAAAGTTGGAATGGAGTTTGCACCCGGATTCCCAATAACCACTCAAAAGTGTCAAGAGAGTAATCTCATCATGGTAAAGATGAATTTTCGATGGAATCATACTGCGCTTATATGCAAAATGACCTCCTTCAGCCTGACCGACAAATGCTACAATTGTACAGTTAATCAGAACTGAAATCACATCATTTACTACTGGATGTATTGGATTTTGGGGATACGACCTACATCTAAGGTCGTTTGCGCCATAGGAGATAGGTAAGGGTGGAAGGGTGGATGAAAACCCGGCGTCGGCATTAGCTTGCTCTTAACGAAAGGCGCTAAGGGGACCACGGTTTAACGCCTCATCCGAAAGACAGAGTACTGTACTTGCAGTGCCCTCCACCAGAAACTCAAGTAGGGATCAGGTTTCCTCAGAGAAACATCCTCCTCTGCAGGGATTTGAACCCTGGCCGCCCATGTGGTTAGCCAGTACTCCAGTCACCACACCAACCTGATCCCCTCTATTACTGCTAGAATGGTTGAAACTTATAACATTCATTCATCTAAAATACGAAAATATTGCTGATAGAGAGGTATTAAATCAACCCGCAAACCGCATAGATCAAGAAAATAGTCCCGCTAAGATAGGTGGTTCATCATTTAGGGCATTGGCGTGAAGATGCTTGCAAATGTAAACTTTATGTAAATGGCGTAACACCATTTGTATCATAGAAATAAGAAAATTAACTGGCATATTTTGTATGGTCATGGGCCATGCATGCATTTGCATAACATTGGCATAAAGCATTCATAAACTTATCCCTCATCTACTGTCCATCAACTTATAAGTTAACAATTTTTAAAATATTTTTTAAATAAACTTTCTAAGAATTGTATCCTGACTAAAATACACATTTTAGGGAAATTTAATGAAGAGAAAAATGCAAGATGTAATAAATAACTCATCAGCTGAGTTTGGCAAAAATTACCCACGAAAAATGAAATAGTTCACCGAGAACAAGCGTTTGCTGAAATAACTGGTTAAGAATAGTTTGCTGCCCGGAAGCTTTGATGTCTGATATTTTTCTCCATGAATTAGCGCAACCATGGCGAGCGGTCAATGCAACAGGCGTGCGGGAGAAAACAGAACATACAAAAAGGGAAGCCGGATTAGTGCTCTGTGTCCCAATTACACGTAATCCTCGCTGCCGGACAGCAGCAAGCAGGCTTTGGCGCGCGGGCTATTCCCCTCCCCCCCCCCACATTCCGTGCCATCCCTCACACTCTCATATCGAAACACGTCCGTGGTTTCACACAGGTTCACTGCACGCCCCCCGTCCTACCCCTGCTCTACTTGGCCAACCACTCGCAAGAAAATTCACCCCTGACTACCTCTGTATCAAACAAACACCTCAAAACTATTAGGCTTTCTTTAATATTCAACATTTAATTGTGTGCAGTATAACCTCTCCGCCCAAAGGTCCCAATAGTGGTCCGTATAGGACCTCTAAAGGTTGATATGATATTGAGAAGGGACAGTAAAGGCTCGGGTGTCAAATAGAGGTCAATGAAAACAGCAACTTAAATTCTATAACACAAAATAAATCATGAAGTTAAAGCTTCTTTTCCAGTTTCCAAATGACTAGATTTACTATAAGTGCCGTTGACAAAATTAAAATCCTCTTATTTTACAAATGTAACCTGAGTTTATGTTTTTGTGGTGTGTAAATACATTTTAGCTTTTTGAAAAGCAAAAATATATTATAAGAACTTGGAAATCACATTGAAGGTTTTAAATGATCTTATTCACAAACAAAACACTAATACAGTTGTACTAAAAAATAAGGAAAACACACTTCATATAGCAGGTGACAGCGACACAATTTTTTAGCCCAGATAGCGGCTTACGTAGGAAAATTAATTTGATGTGATATATTTTCCTCTCAATTAAAAGAGTCAAAGGCCATCGAATAAAGAGCTTATATGCAGTTTAACGTCAAAAATAATTTTAAATTACTAAATAAATTGTTGACCTAATTAATCACAGTAGGATACTCCCGCTTAAGTTGTTAAGCCAGGCATCGCGCTGCTTTTGAGGGATATACGACACAAAACATGCTCAGTGCATGAAAATTTTACGACAGATCCAACGGATCAACTACACGCCTTTTTTTGCCTAGGTTGCATACACAGCATCCAATCAGAGCCCTCCCCCCACTCCAGTGCCCCTCTTTACCATGGAGAGCTTCCCAGGATTCCCAATCTTTCACTGCGATATTAATGGATCGAACGTTAAACAATGACAGGGGTTCAATGAAGTGATTTACGAATCAATGTCGATAAAGAGGCGAAATTTTTTCCGCTTCGCCCCGACAGTCAGGTACATTACCTCCGTCCCAGAAATATTCGCGATCTGGCCATAAATTTTATAAAAGACATGAAAGCACCGCGAATACGGTAATTCCCCCCTTCCCCCAGTAAATAAATGCCTCTCATTTGTCTCAATTCAAATGCTACAGATCACACGCTGGTTCCCTCATCCGTTCCAGCTCCCAACATCCTTCTCTCCGCATTCAGATGAATTACCCCCGTGTTTCCTCGTTTCTTCCTTTCATCTCCCAGGATATACGACAGGTCTCAAAGGAAGGAGCGAGCAATGGGGCATGAAAATACATTCCTTGATTGAGCCGTTTAAACATGAGTAATTTTGAATTGCAATAGAGCCATAAGCGGCAGTAGTTTATCCTCACCTTGAATTTACTAGCGTCTTCTGGAGCCCTGTACACATTTTCCAAAATATAAATGTTTGGAATGAGCATAACTGTTTATGATATGGTTGTACTAAAAGGAAGTTGTTTTGTGAAGAGATGATTATTTACTTCACCTGTTATAAAAACGGTGTATGGTTCCACTATCTTTTAATGCTGTCTTCCGGTATCGACGTCTTTATAGCGTCATTTTCAAGACAAACAATTTGTCTTTTCTTTCTCGCTAAAAGACCCTCCGATATAATTTTTAAAAATTACATTACATTTATTACATTACATGGAGTTCACAAAAATGTACAAATTCAATATCTTAGATATAAAATCATACTCTTATAAAAGCAATATAATATAAATCTTTTAAAATGCACACTATTAAACAACTTTACAGCTTCGTGGTCCATTCTAAGCCATTCGTGGCTTATCAGCAGGTGTGTTATAATTTTTCAGTTGTGTTTTTATTGATCACTAGCCTAAAATTAGCTCTAAATTCTGTATATAAATAACAATAAATAATTTGCAAAATACACAAACATAATTTATGAAGTCTTCTTTTATTCAAAACAAACAGTTTGTTAGTTTTGAAATGACGCTATAGACGTAGAAACCGGTAGACAGCATAAAAACATAGTGGAACTGTCCACCGTTTTTACTTTGTTATTCTTTCTCGTCGTTCCACAACGTAACGCCACAATTTATCGACTTGATTATTAATTTCTCTATCAGTCACCATATTTATTGAATTAATTTTGAACTTAATTAATTAATTTAATTCTTATTTATTTGACGCATTCTTTAACACTTGCTTTTTAGTGTTTCGTAAAGGTAAATAACTATGTACATTACCAAATCTGTAATTTTCACCATAGCTGCTATGAAGGCACACTCACCTGAAAAGAGGAAAATATGTATTGTAAAATGGAATACTGTGTTTCAATACGGAAAAAGAGAACACTTTAACGGAATGAGAAGGAAAAATAAAATTTGAAGGAAACGAGTAAAGAGTAAAAAAGGAAATGTCGAATTCAACACGTTTATACAGAGACGATTCGCCATATTGGATTTCTCTGCAGTAGAGGTCAGCTCGGACTGTGATTGTAACTTGAATATTCCGGAGGACTTAAAAGGCAAGGATCAACGAAGTCCTTAACTGGCCGATGAACTCATCTGACATGGAATTCTTGCTCTTCCCTCTCCCCTCACCCACGAATGTTTTAGTTAAATTCACATTAGTATTCGCCCCAGATCTTACAGTTACCGAAATCCTTAAATGCAAATCAGTTAAACAGCAGTTTTGATTAAAAAGTGAATACGTTACCCAAACTATTATGATAACCAAATGACGCACTTAAATCCAACTTATGTTCCTATTATGTTTCTAGCTATTTATGTTTCATACGAAGATACATTACTTAAGCATGCAAGATATACTTCATTTTCTCATCGTATTTTACAATAATTGTTTCGCCAAAAAATTGCAAAGTTCTTCTCGGAATAATCTCACGAACATCCGCGGAGTATTGACGCAACCAGAGTAAAACCTAATCTTTTAAAATATGCAGTAACACAGAAAATTCTATTTCCTTTATCCTTCACTTGAGAACACAAAAAAAGCTCCTTTAACAAAGGAAAAATGTAGCATAAACACGTTGTGGAAAGGTGAAAATTATATCTGTCTAAAATATTAGCAAGTAATAAAAAGCGTAATAAAAAATTTGCCAAGTATACTAATTAGCTTTTATGCTATGCCTCTCAAGAATTTATAAAATAAAAATCTTATGTGCGCCTCTACCAGGACATGTGTTCAGACGATGCATTGGCACCAAATGATTTTCTTAAAAAATATTGAATCCATCGCAATAAGGACATTTCATCAGTAATATAAAAGTCACTATAACCAGCATAGGCGACTGATAAGATAAAATGATCTGAAGAGTTATCGGCATTAATAGGTAAAAACATTCTTCTATTTTTTAACCACCAATTGTGTTAAAATAGGATGGTCCTTATTATTTTGTGATTCGATTTTATTTTGGGACACCATCTAAAGTTTTCTACTAGGATAGGAAAAAATGTAATAAATATCATTGTTATAGGATAAAGGAAATACAGAGTTATGGAATGTCCGCACTTTGCGGATATTCTTGGCGATTACGGAGCACTTGGTGCTTTAAACTGCCTTTTCTTTGATACCAACAAATTCCTATATATTTTATTTATGTTTCATTCAATTTTTTTTCTATTTCTGACCAGTAATCACCAAGATTGTGCCCAGAGAGCGAGAGCATGCCACCATATAAGTTACAGAGTGCACCTTCTCGCACCAACAGTCGATGAGTCCGCTGCAGTGAAACATACACTGAATGTCGTCTCCCAAAATTATTGCCTACACCGTAAAACTAGAGCGATTTATGGCATGGGTAGGGACAGAGAGATAAAGAGAGCCATAGAGAAATATTCGAACAGGGCCAAAAGGAAAAACCTCATAAGAAAACACATAAATTAAATGAAAAATGGCTTGACAAATGGGGGGCTATGAAAAAATAGGAAGCTAAGTGGTCATTCACTCCCGAGTTCCCTTCCTGCTTCATATCCGGCCCATCCTTGCGACCCCACACCGAATTCCGGACGTCCCCCAGTAAATGACCTTCTCAGCAGCCCTGATGGCGACACGTTTTTCCACCTCCGCTCTTCCCTCCTCCTCCACCGACTCCAATTCGTCTACTTCTTCACCCCCCACATCCTCATTTTTCGCCGGTTCCGTTTCTTCCCTCGGCCGGAGGAAACCCTTGACAGGACGGCGGGAGTATATCTTCCCTAAGACGAGACATCGCGTCGATATGTGAGGATGCCGATCGATAAGGTCGCTCCGAAGATAAAAAAAAGAACAAATACACATCTTCTCATGAAATGAATTTCTTTCTTTCCAGGGAACGTCACCGGATACCATGCCCGTTAATCAGCGACGCCAACACGAAACACTTATCCGTCCGCCGGTTGATAAATCGGGTCGAGCTCACGGCTTTCATTTCATTTTTGCCCGGCAGCATCATGAGGATGGCTGACTCATCCATCTACAGCAACAGTACTCAGTGGACCGCCGACAAAGAATGCGGGAGTTATTCCAAGCAGGGCAAGAAATCCCTACGATATACAATACCACAGGATTATATATCGGTCCATGCTCGCATCACATATTTCTTTTTTTTTCAACACCAATATGAGGATGACTAGCACATCCATCTATCGGAGCTGTAAACTACGGACTTCGTAGGCTTCATACTGAGAACGTTGTAGGGTACGATGGCACACATGCAGCAAGAAGTTTCCAAATATACTGCAAGGTGATAACCCCAATGACATTCGTGACTTTTATTTCAATGAGATTAGCTCATTAATCCAACGAAAAAGTACTGAGTAAATTACTGACTTATATCCCGGCAGTGTGCTATTCCAGGAAATGTGAGATATTTTTCACAAGTGTTCTACCGGTTAAGATTGGTTTTGTTGAATGTCAGAGAATCTCCTCCCAGTTTCCTTAACTTTCAGGGGCCTATCTCGCTCTAGTATATCATTTTTCGCCTCAGCATACGATCTACCCTCCTTCATTCTCTCCATGAAACCTATTCTCCTTCTTCCTCTTACCCGCTTTCCCAACATCCTTCCTTCTATCATACTCTTGAGCAACCCCTTGCCCCTATTACATCCTCCAGCCACCTAGTCTGCCAATCTCGAATTTCATTAAGAAGATTCCTCTCCTCTCCCACCTTCTCCAGCACTTTCTCGTTAGTCTTCCTCCCCATCCACCTCACCTTCAACATCTTTCTCTACACTCACATCTCAAATGTCTGCAGCCTATTCTCGTATTTCTTTCTAAAAGTCAACGTTTCTGCGCCGTACAACGCTACTCTCCATATCAAGTTCTCCACCAGCCTCTTCTTCACATCCTTACCCAAGGTCCTCATCATCAGCTCCCTTCTGTTGCTAAACGCCTCCTTAGCTAGCGCTATTCTATTCCGTATGTTTTTGCTACTATGCCCGTTTTCTTCTAGCGTACTACCTAAGTAATTAAAATGCTCTGCTTGCTCGAGTTTGTCCTCAAACTTCAATTACCAGCCTCGCTTTCTTTGTCCAAGATAATCTCATTACTTTTATTTTCTTATGATTTATCTTCATTCCGACTATCCTGCACTGCATTTATAAAGCATCTATCAAAGCCTGCAGTCTCTTATAAGATCCACTAACAAACGCATGATATTCTGCGAATCTCATCGACTTTACCAGATGCGAGAAATATCTAATCAATATAATGCTACAGGCTGATAATTCGCATTGTACTCATTACTTTAATGCCTGCCCTAGATCATTTTAAGAATTTCTACATCTACCAAAATAGCACTATATAGAAAATGAATAGACAGGAAGGTAGGGTATGGTTGCACATAATCATAATATATCCAAATTACATTTTACTTCAGGTTGACGAGTAGACTCGCGCCTAGTAATTCAATTAATTTTCTTTCCAATGGAATTTTAAATAAATTCAAAGAAAACTTCATCGGCAAAATTCTCTTCAAATTATTGACTATAGGCATGTTACGGTTCGCTTCCACCTAGGGCAATAAATTTCTTCATTTTTAAGTACCTACTCCTATTACTAAATCGGATTACACTCTTAAAAAATATCTAAATGAATCTTATCGAACTCATTACTTTTATATGAAATACGCCCAAAAGCATAGCAGCAATGAAAAAGAAATTTATACGTTGAAGTATAACTCTACATCTTTCCGATAGAGAGCGTGACAGGGTGTGATTGAATACAAGACAAAACGTGTCCACGAAACATATTTTTACGGGTATATTGTACACTACTATTAGACTATGAAATTAATCCTTTTTTATTTAAAAAGGATATATTCGTCTTGTATACACATTCTGAGAACAACCAACTCCAACTTCAGCATTCTTGGATAGCAAAGTTGCGGTACAATGAATTTTGTCAGTGATTTTAAGTACATATTCTACACAGCAACATAATAAATGCAACACATTAACATAGGAGTTCAAATCGCACAAAATGTTTTAAGTTTCATATGTGTATGAATGTCCATTAAGTATGAATGATGGTGTGAGGAAAATTGAGCAATGCCCTTGAGATACCCTATTTTGAAATAGCGGCATAGGGAAATTTATAGTAGCAAATCCCTGGGTCAACCTAAAGATCTAGGGGAAGATGAAAAACATGAAGCGTCCCACTGCAACCTTCCGCTCCATTCTGGAATGAAGCGCGGAAACACACTCAACGTACGGACAAACGGAAAGAAACAAGCATATGAAACAGTAACGACACACTAAACCCCACAGAGGCTCATTGAGAGGCGGAATAAAAAGGGAGCGAAGGAAAAGCTGCCGAACGAGGATAACTCGGAAGGCCCAGGACATTCTCGTGGAGATGTTTTGTAGGTGAGAATTCCTTCAGAGAGCCAGAGAGGAATTTCCCGCTTCTCATACCAACGTGCTTATAGTGTAGGAGAAAAATTATGCAGGAATGCTCGTCCATACCAGCATGATTTTTTTCACTAACTCGGCCAACAAACCGAGAAGGAGGCGCTTCTTAATGAAATAATTACGCAAATATTAAATGGATATGAGTAATAATCTATTTAGTTTATTAAACTCTATCTGTTAATAATCTATTTATGAGTGTGAAGAAATTTTAGACTCAAGTTCAAAATGAAGTAACGTTACAGGGATGTAGAAATAGACTAGGTCACCATTATCTTGATTTTCTAATACGTGTTTCAGTTCTAGAGGTTCACATGTTAGAGGCGACGAAAAATTTGGGTATTCATGAAGGGGTTTACTCGAGCCGCTTGCGAATTGCAAAGCAAATTATGACAGTTACATTCAGAGTGCATGATTTTTTTAATCAGACCAAGAATGAAATTTAAGTGAATTTCATAGTTTATTAAAATAATTCATTACAAATTAAGGCTGAAATATTAATTACATTATTGTAAGTGATTCAATCGATCAACGACTACTTTATGAGTCACGAAGGTGGCTAAATCTCCGATTATGCAGATAACACCATTGCGTTGGTAATAACTTTGGGGAACTTTTATTTATTTTTGAGTGAATAAATGAATTTAAAAGAAACAAAATTTAAAAAATATTTACGGAGATTTTCTGACTAAAATAGCGATTTTATGTCAGACGAAAATATTCTATTCTGATTTTACTTGAAATAAGTAATCAGCTTATAATGTTTTATTATTATTACATTTCCCATTACGCTTAAAATCATTTTCTTTATAGCGTGTGAATAACTGATTCAAATTCATGTCTACAGTTATTGTAAATATTTCCTCTGACAAATAGTAAACTACATTGCTCTAATCCTTTATCTTTCAGCTTTCTAACATTTTCCTCTTGTCGTAATCGTTCTATTTTCAGTATTTTATCGGCTACTATCATTTTCAGCATATTGATCTACCGCGCGACAAGTGGTTCACGCAAGGATTCTCAACGGGAGAGGGATCGCCCCCTTGCGGGCAAAAATCAAATAATGGGGATGAGACGATTGAGTCGCGGGATTTTTACTAGTATTCCTTCAAATCAGATCGTGGCGGCAATACCAGTAGGTGACATATAAATTACATTTACGGGCATCAAACCAGACATTAAAGTCCAGAGACGAAGCATCATGCGTACAGTTACATGGAACAAGAGGAGTTAAAGTGGAATATTTTATAGTTTATAAGTTAATCGGGTGATTTGGAAACATTTAGTCAAAAACTCTTTGAATGAGCGATAATTGAAGTAAGTGAAAAAATCTGGGTTAAATGGAGAAGATACTCCACGGAGTCTAAGCCAAGCATCATAATTAATTCATTTATCTATCTACTTGCACCAAACATGTTTGTTAATTACTCAGGAAAGATGTCTACGAACTTTCCCCAACAACTTAGCTGCTCGCTAACTTATTACTATATCAATGAAAAACCTGAAACTAAAGAGAAAGTATTTTATTTCACGTGTCGGTTTTGTCACAACATGTAATGTAGAGCTGGTTTTTGGAATTAAGGTGCGAGGGGTGGTGCGACCAAATGATTAATGGTTCAATCCCTGAGACATCAAAATGCAATTTCCCCACAGAGTAAATGAGGATGAGGTTACTTACCATTCACACTAAGCGTTCACGGAACTGAAAAACAGGAGTACAACTCCCCTAATGAGAAGGATATAACATAGCACATTCATTATTCTAACTCGTCACTCGTGAAGCTTAAATGACCAAATATAAGCGAAATTTGATATTTAGGCATGAAAAATGTTTTATTCCGCAGGATTTTTAAAGCGCATTCATCGGAGATGTTTTGAAAGTTAGTTTGTAAGACTTTGATTCCCGAAATATTTGCAAGCAATTAATATTTTGAAAGCTTTTTTCAGCAATGAAGTATCATATTTATGAGTTTCTTTTTCTCTCTCATTTTTTATCGTTTATTTTCAGAGTTTTGGAGATAAACTAAGTTCTAACGATTTCCAAAATTGGAATGAACTATCAAGAAAAACATACTATTTTTTATACCAAACACTTTTCTAGTAGCCAGAAGTATCCGTCATTAGCTATTTCTTCTAGAGTGGTATTATACAGCATGATGTGAGAAATACTCATTTTTTATTAAACTAATTGATTTCACATTGAACAGCACTAAAATAGGCTCAATCAAGCGGTATGCGCCAAAAGTATTTGTACTAGGCTTTAATAAGCGCTCAATGTGTCAGATTAAATAAAAAAGGCCATTTTTAAATGTCAACTTGCTTTTAATTACCTGAAGTTTATTGAGAAAGTTGATATTGCTTTGTATTCTAAGTTGTTTAATCAACTGAGATTTATTTGTTTTGGGGTTCTATTTTTTATATTTGCCTGTTCACCTCTAAAACCTTCATGAGATTTCCAGATTTATTCAATTATTAATTTTGCATGTAGCCTGAAATGAATTGTAGACTGTTTTTTTAAAGAACCTGAATCGTTTAATAACATTTATGTAGATTTTTTCATGCGCATTTCGATTATTTTGTAATGGAGTAAGAACGAAAGAAAATAGTGGCAATGGGAAAAAAAACTATTTATAGATTTCTCCCGGAGATTTACTTATTTTCATCACGGGAGGAAGGGGATTGCTTGAAAGAAAGTGCAACTCTTTCAAAAAGTAATGGGTTCGTTCCATCTCATCCCTTTCTTCTGCTCAGATTCTGCTCTTCCTTCACACTGACCGAAGGCCCAGAAGCCAAAAGAGAGTGAAAGATGGAATAAATTAGTGAAACCAAGAAGTTAGGAAAAATGACTGTCTGGTGAGGTTAAAAAGTTTGTTTCACACAAAATGAATGAAATTATCCACAGTTTTCAAATAAATAAATTATTTGAAGCGATCAGGATTCAAACACCGGTCTTTCATCGTATTTTGTGTATATCTCTGGACTTGTGCGCGTGAATGCGTACAATATCATTTATACATTTGGCAGAGATGGGGAAAAAGGTTACATTTTAGTAACTAAAAGGGTTGATTGAGGGTTTTCTTTACATAAGTACTGAGTGAACATAAAGAATCAGAATATCAGGAATTAACTATCCTTTGCCAGATTTTAAATGCTACGTTTTTGATGTTCATAGAGTATATGCCTAAAAAGGAGTAATATTAAAACAGGTTATTGCGACGTTACATTTTGGGAAATACATCTGCATTCTCGTATTTCAACCACGCCCGTTGTTTTTGAAGACAACACTACGGCGTTAAAATGTCCAAGAATAAGCTATACTTTTGTCTCTAAAAAAATGAATGCAAAAATGTGAAAATTCAAATATACACAAATCCATGAAGTTAATACTTAATCACGATAGCGAATTAACAAAGAAGAAAGAGTTGAGGAAATACAAAACGCACTAGCTCACCTCATTTGTTTTCTGCCCGCAAAAATCTCATTTTGTCCCTCTCTAACTACCATAAACCATTAAAACATCAATGTGCTGAATATGATACGTATGTACCCCACCGAGACGTTGCTTCGAGCAATGACCTCTAACGCTTCATTTGCATGACTTCCTTAGCATTAATTTTATATATTCCGCACCCTCAGCAAAATCTTTACACTTGTTCCTTTTCTATTTTGGTCATTCATATGGGCTCCCACTATAGTATTCTTTTGGAGTTCTTTTCAGGCAATCCTCTGAAGGATGAAAGACTGAGTGGATAGGGGTGTTTGGCAGGGTGGAAAAGGGTAGGTGAGGACCCACGTGAAGGACTGCCTTTCCCGAGTGAAGAATCGCGAGATGAAAAGAAATTCTTAGCGAGAAGGGCACAAAGGGGACGAGGGGTCGAGTGGGAGAAGGGCATGCAGGGACGCACTCAGGGGAATCCGCGGGAATAGCATGTTCAACACCACCGCCTCCGGACACGAGAATGTAGAAGGGATCCATTGGTCGTCCAATCCTAAGATTGGGTGACTGCAGCCCTCCACACTTCCATGTTTCATTCTAGTTCCCTTACCTCCCATTCCCTGCTCCCTCTAAGTTCCATTCTGCTCATTTTATCAAACAGGAGTCAAATACGAACGATATTGGGACTACTTCATCTACATCTACATACTACCCCGCAAGCCACCTCAAAAGGCGTGTGGCGGGGGGTGTTAGGACACCAGCCGTAAAAAAAATAAAAAAAATAAAAATAAATAAAATAAATTAAAATAAATAAATAAAAATAAAAATTTAAATTTAAAAAAATAATAATAATAATAAAAAATGTCCACCTAGCATTTATTAAAGTCCTTAATTGTTCGGGGGAAAAACGAATTCCCATACCTATCCGTTCGGCAAAATATCTCTCTTAATTTATCGATTCTGTCGGACCTGGAAATATAATGTGGTTCTAATATGATATTCTCCGTGTCGCTCTGAAAGATATCCATTCTCAATTGCTCAAGCAATCTTAGCCTAGCACGTAGCCTCCGAGTCTCTAGCGGCTCCCACCCTAAATCGCTCAAAATCCGCGTAACGCTTTCTGTTCGGCCGTAGCAGTTTTTGACGAATCGCGCAGCTTTCCTTTGTATTTTATTAAGTTCATGGACTAGGTATTTCTCCGCCGGATCCCATATGCTCTCTGCATATTCAAGGTGTGGCCGGACGAGTGCGAAATAGCACCTCTCTTTCACTTTCTCATCCGAAAATCTTCCCACAACACGCTTGACAAATCCTAGCTTCTTCAGGGCTCTGCAACAAATATTTCTTATGTGTCCCCCACGATAGGTTCGAAGTTATCGTAACTCCCAGGTATTTAACTTCATCTGTCGCATTTATGCTAACGCCATCCACAACATATACATGGGGATAGTTGGACGACCTACGCAAGAAATGAACCGCGGTGCATTTGCTCACATTAAGTTCTACTTACGGGAGACTATCCAGAAATGAGACATCTTTACCTCCTGAAGATCTCAGACTCTCCCACATGTAGGTGGTGCGAGAAAGTGGATGAAACAACTTCCCACTTACTATGCGAATGTCCAGCCATAATTAGGACTCGGAGCAGGTATCTGGGCTCTCCATTCTTGGAGCCAAACGAAGTAGAGGTAATTCTTATGGGGGATTTTCTTGCTTTCAGCAAAGCACACGGCTTATAGGGCTACCACCAATAGGGTGGCTGGCACAATGGACCAAATTGGTCTAAGTGCCTTAGGTACTACAAGTAGTAACTCCACCAAAGTTCTAATCTAATCCCTTACCTCTCGGTAGCTCTTCCTACGTACTTTCCTCTTTATTTTGTCCATGAACTCATTCCTGAGTCGCCATATTGGGACTTTTCCCTCTATTTTACCTCCAATTGCGTCCTTCAAAAAACCATCGTGTCTCAGAGTTTGTTCAATCCATCTGGTTCTTCTTTTCTGAATGGTTTTCCATATGGTCCTCCTTTCCTCTTTTACTCTTCTGTCCACTTCATCATTTCTTATTTTATCCGTCCATTTTATCTTCAGCATCCTCCTCCAGCACCACAGAGTGCTATGCTCTACTCGAATGTTTTCACATACAGCTTCCCAGTTAGCAGTTTTAGCTTTTTTGCACACAGCAACTGTCCTCCTACCATAGCCGCTTTCTTAGCTTGGGCTATTTATTTATTTACTTATACATATACGGGCTTCTAGTCACCCTTTTACAACATTTAACGGTACAAAATTTTCCAAACGCATCATATCGTACATCGAATGGTTGTACATGTAATTAGTCCTAGCATGTGGAACATTAAACAATTCGCTTGATGTCCGTTGTACTTCTTCCGTCCCATGGATGGTACTTCCAAGATAGGTGAAGGAGTTCAATTGTCCTGATTCTCTCCTCTCAGTGTAACTTCTGCATTCTGGCTCTCTCTTCCACGCACTACTATTTATTTGCTGGATGGGTGGTAGAGTTATAAAACTCAAGAAATAGCAGAAAGAAAGGAAAATAGATTTATTAGCTGGTGAAATATTGAGATTCACTTTGGGCAATTTAAACAAGATTTTTTCTAAAATCATAATGAAAACCTTAACTCGAATAATTTTACGAAATTTAGTTTGTTGTACTTAGCATAGAGTAAATATCAGTTACGTTACCATTACAAAAACTTTGTTTTACACGAAAGAACTCCCATTTATGAGTTTATATTGATGTTTGAGTAGTCAAATTAACTATTTTTTTCATACCGAACACTGAAACGTCTATAAAACTGAAGGTTATTATTATGTATTTTAAATTTCTTTCCTCAAAACTTCCTCATTATTATAGTTACAAGTGTCCGGAGTGTACAACCGAATCATATTCCGTGGAAAACAGCTTCTGTTTCTGGACAAATACCTTGAAAAGAAATTTTCTTGGTATTTTCGAATCGTTTGAAAGATCTTTTTTACCTTATTTTGATCTTATTTATAGGAGTTAGTGTAAAATTATATAAAGAAAGGACATATCGCACAACCTTCAAGTAGATGGAGCAAGGCATCATTTTAAGTAAAACGCATTGACAACACATATTTATCTTGCTATGTACACCATAATTTCAACTAAACGCTCTCCTTCTTGAGATATTTGCTGGAAAAATAATGCATTTTCCACGAAATTTGGTACGATCATGTGACCCATTATAACTAGACTTAGAAAAGTAAGTTCTGAGGCTGAGACCCGCCGATCTAAAATTCTACAATTCTTCACGACATTCTATTGACAGATTACCAGTAACAGTTACTCAAATGCGATGTCTAGCAATAGAAAAAGTTTACCAAAATACAGTTGAAATATAGGATACTTTGTAGAGTGTTTAATACTTATTCTCATTCAACCAATCGGAGAACGTTTTGGTGGATGCTATCGTGCGGAACGGTTTCAGTAAATACTCCTAGCGATCTTTTCTGGATACCAATTATTTCACTCAATTTCCCACTCCATCTAAATACATTTATTGATGCCCCCCACTCTAAATAAAAGGCAATGTCATATCCTCTCCCTCATCATCCTGACAATCTTCCTTTCAATGTTCCTTACCACAGAACGTTGTCTCTTGTTGTCATCCGCACCCACATAATCTGCCTCCTCACGATTTCCTTAAAATCCTTCTTCTAAAAACTATGCCATCACTCCCATGTTCCTTTTTCTTAAAGCGAAAATAAAATAAAAATACCTTAGCTCTCGCATTGTCATTCTCATTTTCAAGGTATTACTTTACATTTTTTACATATATTTTTTTTCATTTTCATTTTATTACATTTTACATGCATATATTACATACATTTACAAGGTGTAACGGCACTACTTGAGAGCTCCATTCAAATTTTTTAAATTCAAATATTACCGAATCATCTAAGCTATTTATTTATTGCGTAGGTATAAGATATGTACCGCGCATCTATCAAGACTAAGAGCCTAAGGCCATGGACATATTTTCAAGGTTCTGTAAGAGGAATAGCAATAATAATTATAGTGACACCTTCTGGGGGTATTACAGTATGCGTTGCAAGCCAAACAATATAACAGATACGTAGTACAAAAACCACTGTTACGGAGTGTCCTTTAGTCACAAATTGGAACAAAAATTAAAAATGACGCCCAAAAATATGAAAATGTCTTTTTAAGCAAAATCATACGCAGTGGTCAAATCAAAAGCCAGCCAAAGCACAAAGCAACCGAGATGACGCTGACAGTTTCTCCGACAGGTGATTGGCAGGAAATTTGGGAGTAGGAGTAACGTTAAACAACCAGCGAGGCGATGAATAAACTATGATGAAATTAATGGAAGCAAGAACTAGTCCAACTCCGGATGGACTGACTTTTACAAAAACAAGTCCATGAAAATTATAACTAAAGAGCAAGTTCTACATTGTTTTCCACGGAGTAGGGAAACATATATGAGTCGTGCTAGTATTCTAAATTAAGTAATACATTCTTATGAGCCAAGTTATAAATTTTATTATGTTGGATACACATTATATCTATTACTTATCAATTAGTGGCTGTTGTTGAGATAAATTACCACCTAATTTCGTGGCTGATTGATAAAAGGTAGAAAAGTAGATGCTACACTCATTGAATTGAGCGAAAAATAATCTCAAGCACCTGTATTCACTTTTTACCTCGCGCATTATAAACACAATAAGCCCCTCCATCGCCAAAGGAACGAAGAGATTAGCGAAACGCAGTGCGCAATATCATTCCAAATCGCGACTATTAATGGAGAATTAGTATTCAACGATTCAATTTCCGTCCACAGTAATTTGACGGGCAGGGTTTCATCGAAACGAGTGGATTTTCCGCGGCTTTTCGTTCATTTCAACATGTGGACAATTATTCCATCGGCACAACTTCAACCGACTGTGAAAATATTCGCCAATCCTATTCATGGACGCTTTTATCCTGGCTCATTAGTTATTCTAGACGGCCGTTAAAACTGACGCGGCTCAAGTGTTAATTGGATTTTTAGCGCTTCAAAACGATATGAATGTCGTTGATGTGCGCAATATTTTTGTGTCACCGAGAGAAAAAACCTACCGATTTTGTACTTAGTAATGGTACTCAAAATGTTTTCACCACGACGTAGCAGTTATAGAATCAGAATTAAATATTTATCCACGTCATATGACAGAGCAGAAGATAAGCGTGAAAAATAGTTCTTTGCTGGAGGATTCCGTAAAAATATTTGTATGACGGCGTTTCATCCACATCACCAATGAAAAGCTGGAGAGAAAATCCTGCCCCAAGTGGCCATTAGGAATGAAAGCAGCCATGTACAGGAAAAAATTACGAATAGAAAACAATCCCTCCATTTAAACAGAAAACAAAGAAAAAATCTATGGAGAATGACCAATTTTGGCCAATATTTAGATCGAAGTTTTGCAACGGTAAAGTAAAATGAACACTCCAATCATTCATTGACAAAGGATGTGGTACGAAGTTACTCACACGAGTGCATATTCACCAAGGGTTGAAAAATTAGCCATGAAAAAATCGTTTGACTTGATCAGGGTTGAACCCGTACATCCCAATTGCCGGTCAGGATGACATGATAAAAGATGACGTATTAGGAAGAAGATGAAAATGGATGCATATGGAAAAGTAAGTGATAGCACAAACCATTGGGGCTCTAGGAATAATAACTTTCACGGAGTGAGGAAAAATATTAAACCATCACATCAATAGGGAGACGCTGAATTCATTTGAATGAGTGGGGATCGATGGAGGCACGATTAATCAAGCGGCACACATGAGAAAGCAGATGGCAGCAGAAAAAAAATGTTTTACTCGCTATAAACCAAATTTGTAATGCAGCCCAAGACAAAATCAATATGCGTACGGAACACTGAAATGGAAATTTAGTTCGAGCAAAACTTTCAAGCCAGAAACAATTTTTGTTTCCCAATTACGATTCCAAGATCAACAACACGATATAAAAGCACGCCTTTAGTCGTATTCCGACACCTCCAGCAATTAGGAGAATCAGGCTAAAACACTTTTTTTTACAGAGGGAAAACCTAGTTTCCCACAAGCTTCTCTTGAAATCTGACCTAAATTACACCGGAAAAAACTTGGAAAATGACTCATGAGTCAAAAAAACGCTGAAATTTTCGCGGAAATTAAAGCGCTAATTGCCTTCGGTTGCACCCGTAAAAAAATAATTAGCGGGACCTGTCGTTGAAAAGAAAAATCTCTTTGGATACGAGAAAAATGAGAAACTGCCCACAGAAAAAAACATGCACATTTGGAGACCCGTGTGGTGTAATCCTCAACGGCGTCCATCTTTCGACGATTTTGCTAACGTAATCACCGAGCTGGTTGTGACGAAATTAAAATCCCGCCGGACGCCATGACAACCAAATGAGACGGTTGGTGTGGGGAGTGGACGTAAGCCAAGGGAAGACAGGGAGAGAGGAAAAGAATAGAGGACAACAGAGGAGAGAGAGAAAAAAGAGGGAAGAATAGCAAGAAGAGACATGAAGAGTGGAAGGGAGAGAGAGAGGAAGTAAGAGAGAGAAGTCAACAAAAGTCTCGGAGCGCCATGCATTATTCATTCCTTTTACGCCCCCTGAAGGCGACGCCCCTAAACAGCCCATGGAAATAAATAGGAGGGGGTGAAGAGGGAGGAGGGGGAGGGACTTTGATGGAAACGGGCGAGATGGGTGGGTGGATGGGTCGGGTGAGTGATGGACGAAAATGGAGGACAACCCAGAACGGAAGCATCGGGAGTATGAGGGCAGGGTAAAAGGATATACTCATCGATAGATATAGAGCGTTTCACATTAAGTCGACAGTATGGGCCTTAAGTTGGACACAGATGCTAAACTTAGGCTCCCTAGGCTTACCTTAGCAACATGAGGCAGGCAACATTTTTTTTTAATTTGAGGTTTTAAATTGCGTAATAATTATATGAAAACTATTACTACACCACATAAAAACACTAAAACACGACTCTGGTTTCAATGCGTAAGCATCCTCTTCAGGTGGCACGACAGGAGCTGGTGACGATGCTCAAGCATTGAAACACGTGTAGTAAAATTTTCCATTAAATATTTGACTTCTTCCAAAACCGCTATTAATTTTAAGAAAATATGTCTCGAAAGAATGTGAGCCTTCCGTTCGTTCTTGTGTCCTTCTTACTCCACTATAAAACAGCTCACTACCTTTCCAATCGTTTGAAAACTTTTGCAGAACCGACAGTTTACTGATTATTAGGTATTGCGATAAGTGTAACATTTATCTGTTTTCATAGTTCAGAAATCACATGTACTATGCATCGCCAAATATCCGCCGTGATCTATGTATTGGAAATTCCTCATCTTTTTGCGCAAAGCAACGCTGGATACCGCAACCTTATCACATCCCATGAATAATGGATTGCATTTGGTGGCATCTATCTCGGAAAATTACAGATGTAATGGAATCATCACAAAAATGAATCGTTTTGAAGCACAGTGAAGTTAAATTTATTGTGCTATACGAGAAGCAATATTCCTCAGAAACTACCTTAATACGGTGCAGCACGGCCGGTTATCATCCAGCAAGGGTGCGTATTTTTTCGTATCGACGCATGGTACAGCATATAGAGACCAAAGAGGTCAGGAGCGGTAGGAGAAAAAGTGATGAAGTGGGAGGTAGAAAAAATGGAGGGTGGACTTGGAACGGAAAGAAATGAAGGTCCAAATTTTTTTCCTCACATAACGCTATAAGCACGATTTTCCGCGAGCAACTCTCGGGAAAAAGGTCGCACAACGGACGCTGTAATAAACCCCAATTTGGCCAGGGTGCGGAGAAAAACATGATTTATACCCTCGTTCCCTTTTACACGGGTGACTTTAAATCAATTTTCTGAGTCGCCCGATACACATAATATATAATATAGACTCGTGGGCGTGTCCACTGCAGCAGGTCTGAAGGTTATCGAGAGTCATGACAAGGTTGCTTTCATTCCTGTTCAAGTCTTTTGAAGCGCTTGTCAGTCCCACATTCATATCCATTTGTGAAGTCTGCTGCGAAGGAGGATGTATAATGCTCGTATATCACGAAGGTAGATTTTGTAATAAATAGTCATGGATGTCGATAGGAATTTAGGTGCCATATTTTCCCCGATATCATAAAGGTCAATGAGATAAGAAAGGAATCAGGGTATGTACATACGTTAGAGATTTAAACAGTATCATCATTAAAAGTCATTAAAAATCTGGTTTGCTGTAGCTTTCCATTCCACAATCACAAGACATAACCACTTAATTCCCACATATACTTTCTCCACATGGCCCTTAAAATTAGCCTGCTTTATTCCATTGCTAGCCGTCCTCTGTTCTTCAATTCATTAATATCTACGTCCGTAATTATTCGTCCTGCAAGACTTGACTACGTTTGATCCATTTCAATTTTCATTTTATTTCTATATGTACCATATTTATTGTTAGACTACCACGGACAAGCTTAACTCCCAACACGGTGATGCGTGCGATGTGTTCATTAAAAGTTTTCCGAATTAAATAAAAAATATTAACACCCGTTTCGGACCTCGAAACAGGCGTAATGGGACGCAGGGCTTCCATGCGCGCCCGAGGAAACCATTTATGCACGGCCCTCCCTGAAAGACCCTCTCTCCTCCCTCACCCCTTCTCCAACACGCCAATGCACCTCCCTCCCAACAAATCCCAACAGCTGTCGATAGGAGACCGGATTAAATTGGCTTCGGATTATGGAGGCTCCCATGTTCCGCGCTCGTTGTTACGACAAAAATGCGGTGAAAAGACTCGCCCTTAGGGGGAAGGGGACACTGTCGCTTCGGTGGAATTATTACGCTTCCTAAATGACCCGCCGCTTTTTCTTCATCATCCTCGCCTTTTCAACTCTAGCAGGGATACAACAAAAATAAGAGGAAGCCAAAGAGAGTGTGGCAAGGGGAAATCCCGTAGATTGGAGAACCTTTGTAGGAGGAGCGACACGATATGGCAACCGCACACTGGCCAGGTGATTATAATCCAAAAAGAGACATATTGGGTACACGTGCGATACATTTCATACATCACTTTACGCACAATAGCAATTGTATCTACACTGGTGATGAGACGGCCATTATTATCAAGCATTCTTTTCTCGTATTAGTCGACTGCAGCCTTTCATTTCATACTTTTCCCTGCTGACCCCTTATCCTTTAGCTATGCTATTTCATACTCTATTTAAACTGACCAAAGTGTGCTTCCCTCGATCTTCTTTGTGCAACTTTTTTTACTATCCACTTCTTTGTCTCCATACTCCACTTTCTTTGTCATTTCTTCTTTCTTCACGAATTCTTTGTGTCTAAGAGTGTGATCTAATCACCTGGTTTTGATCTTAGTCTTCGCAAAGATGCTCCACATGCTTTTCAATGATGACGTCTATCCAATCCATCTTCATTGGCAGTGTAATGAGATCAAAGTTAATAATTTCAGCCTTATAATTAAGGAATTCCTTCATTTAAGCGCAAAGAAAACGCTGTAATCCCATAAAAACTTTTTTACTCACGACACCGTCGGTATCGATACGGCACATCATCATCAGGTGATCTTTTCACTCAGACAAACAAGCCCAATATTGATCGTATGGTTTCATAATGGGCTAATAAATGTTCTAGAGGAGTTGCATTCCGTACTAATTAGTATAAAAGTAAAAGTTCAGATCCATCCTCGTCTGTTTTAGGATTATTCCGGTAATCCGGTTTGATAGTACTTACTTTATAGTACTCATAACCAATATCTATTAGCGTTATTTCCCTCATTATATGTTGATTGATATAATGAGATATGCAATATGAGTGTCATTCATATTGACCAGTACATGCCTATTAATCATGTCACGAAGTGAGATACACAATATGTAACAGGACCTCATTGTATAAATTATAAAAGTAACACAATGTGATGAATATGAGTTCAAAAATTTTAGGAGCAATTAGATGTGGACCTGTTTGATAAGTTAATAACTTTATGTCATGGGACGAGATTGAGACTCTTTTTAGTCTCCCCTGTGAGCAGTTAAAGTTCATTTTAAAAATATAGGAAGATTAATGAAGTCCATCCTTCGCACCGTAACACGATATAACAGGTCCAATATTGCACTGCCGGGACGAGCATAGTTAAGCGGGCTCGGACAGAGTTAGGGGAAGGGTACATTAAGTGAGGGGAGCGACACACGAGGCTTTTTGAAATGCACACCAGGGAGAGGAGGGGACCTGGGTGCAGGCGCCATCGGTGCGGAAAATGCTCAGCTCGCCGGCGAAACATAATGCGCGAAGGGAGAGGGTTTGGGGCGCCATTGGCCTTGGGCGAGCGCGTGTTTGTGTGTGTGTATATATGCGAGCGAGTGAAAAGGGTGGACCGACGACACACGGTGACCGGGAACACCGGGGAAGGGAGTGGGTGGAGATTCCCTTCCCCGTGTTCCCGAAGGCAAAGGCCCCGTGTTGGAAACTGCTCCCTTTCCTTACAGCAGCCCCTCCGCCGGCCAATAGACAGCCACCTGCTGTCCCATCCCTCCTTCTCTTACCACATACACATGACCCTGACGGAGTGAGTGCCTGAACCCTTTTTTCCCCTCCACGTCCTCACCTCCATCCAACGCGACGCGTTCCCCTTGCTTCACCTCCCGACGCTTTTATTTTCCTCCTGTTGCTTCTCGTTTCGCCCTCTCTCTCTTTCTCCCATAACCCTTTTCATGACCCGGCGCCTCCACTACACTTCTCTGTCGCCGGCTACCTTCCGTCTCACCCACGCGAACTCTCACACCAAACCCAACGGGGTTCCACTGGCCACCTCACCAACCGTGTGCCAACGGGGCCCAGATGAAGTATCCGACACTTGGCACATGTTCTTTTTCTGCTGTAAAACCAAAAAATTGTGGAAGCTCGTCTGCAGGAATTTAAAGGAATTACCAAACATCACTTCAATAAAAAGAAATGACTTATATGCCATTTTTTCATGAAGTCATCGTTCAGTAATTAGACTTAGACTTGCCGACTTCATCCTGACGGCGGCGAAAAGCACCGTATACGATGAACTCAACCTGCTCAATAGAAGAAAATAGATACAAAATATATAGAGAAAATGGAGAGAAGACTGCGACGGAGAATGGAAGAAAGAGCAAACCACAAATTAACAAATACGATGAAAAAGTTTCAAGACACATGGGAAGAAAGTAACATCTTAACAACAGAAGAAGGAATTTTCAACGAGGAAATTTGAGGACAACAGTCTACTTGACATGGATAACCCCCAATCCTGGCGGACGAGGTGGCTCTTCGGCACCGGGGCTAGGTCTCAAGAGATTGTGCTATCCAGCCCCTTAAGATCCACCCTCCTGACGCCTTCCAAACTACGAGACCATCTCGGATCGAGACGGAGAACGTTAAAAAAATAATATATAATAAAATAAATAAAATAATAATAATAAAAAAAGGGACTGTAAAATAGAATGATGATGATGACCTCACCAACCAACCCCAACCCCGTGATTCCTCACTATCTTTTATCAACATAGTCCGCATCTCATTTCTCCTTGAAAATTTATAATTATATCGCTTATCACATCATTTTGATTACACTAATCATAGTTCCCCGGGCCCCGCAAGTTCTCGGGACGAACCTGAGGTTAGCTATATCAAATGTGTGAAAAATTATAACATAATACAGCAACTTCAATCACTCAGTTGTCAGTCGCCCACGCATGTCATTAAATTTCAGGGTCAGTCTGGTATGAACGCCACATTACCGAATCTGATATTGGTGACAGTGTATCTAAATGTGCCTTTGTTTACGTCGCACTATGTACCTGAAACGAAAATTCGAGTGCCACCTAAGACTCGCACTCCATTTTAAAATAATTTTTTTAAGTTTACCGCGTTTAATTCGCCTTTATAATTCGCATAATGAAGGTACTGCCCAAGATCACATATACCAATGCATGGTCTAATTCCTCTGCAGCATACCCTTCCGACTTTTCTTGGAATCAATTTTGTCTTCAACAACCTAGCCAAAAAATCCAATCCGATGCTATGCAGAGATCATTTCATCAAAAGTACTCCGTACTTGGGAAGGGCGTAAAACTCCGGACCTCTAGATGCCTTTCAATGAAGAATTGGCAAATTCAAATCCCGGGTTTCTCCATACCTTCCATTCATTCCAGCAAGTAATGTAGGTTTAAATATAATTGAGAAGTATTGATGTCACAACATCATCCTGAGACGAACTCCGTAATCGATGAAATTGAAACCAGTCAGTCAGTACCGCCTTTTGAGCCAAGCAAACGAGGAAATAACCCTGGTCCCCGTATTTTGGAGATACTTGAAAATACACGATGAAAACATATCGCGATAAAAACCTGGTCTGACTGCCATTTAACGGAATCTGATATTGGTAACACAGTACCTTAATGTGTTACAGTTTAGGTCTATCTTTGCAAGAGAAACGGAAATTCGAGTGACTCTTAATCTATTTTTCAAATCTAAAATTTGTTTTTTTTTGCTATAAAAGACCCCGTAAACAATAGTAGCCCAGGGTCGCACAAATAATAGTTACCCGGAGCTCCGCAAGTTCTAGAGACGGATCAGCGGTAAGCTGTATTCAATGTGTAAAAAATTACAAACTAATACAACAATCTCAACCACACAGTTTTTGGTCTCCCACGCTTGTCATTAACCAGCTAACCTGGCATAACACCACCACCAGCATATATCGTGTGATAGGTACCCGAACCCTGAATAAGCACCAACAGTGGACGCTACGAGCCACTACAAGGGTGCCACGAGAATTCCAGGGTACTTAAAAAGCTAGGCATTTGGAACGTAAGTTTCCTGATCATTGAAATATTTACTGAACGTATTATAAAGTGAAATATATGTAAAAATATTCCGTTGGTTTTTCGTTCAACACGAGGCATCTTTTCGTCCCATAATCGCTCGAAATGCAAGTAACGTACACAAAAAATACTCAAACCCAGTGAAGTGTCATTCATTGGTCGTTCAATCCTAAGATTGGTTGACTGCAGCCCTCCACCCTTCCCTATCAAATGCTAGGTCCTTTACCTCCTGGTATCTCTTCCCATGTACTATCTTGATTTGGACCATGAACTCGTTCCTTGAGTTCCTCTGGGGACTTTTCCCTCAATTTTGCCTTTAATTATGTTCTTCACAAATTCATTGTGTCTCAGGGAGTGTCTATTTCATCTTGTTCTTTTTTTCTGTATGGTGTTCCATATGGCTCCTTCCTCTTCTACCCTTATGTACACTTCATCATTTCAGTGAAGCGTAATGATATAATATATATTTGAATTGTCTCGAGAACTGATATCCAGAATAACACCGATAAATATTCACGGCTTACAATTTAGAAGCAAATGGATTAGTTTCCTGTTTAAATTAGACAAAACATACAATTACTTAGCCACTAAGCATAAGATACCAAATAGAGATAGAAATTCATAAAAGCCCATGGAACTGAGGAAATATTGCTTCAAGTGAGTGTCTGACGTATAATCAGTCACGTTCAGGTAATTTGAATGCGAAAGGGGCGCTGTGAAGCTGCGAAAAGGGCTAAATGGGTTAGATTACAGAAAGGAGTGCACGGGAAGCAACCATAGCCGATGCAGATATAATCTGCATGCTCCGCTTGGCAGACGACCAAAATTGTGTTACATCGCGGAGTTGATCGAGTCACTTCGAAAGCGTTCCGTAATTGAGAAATTGCGTTAACGCCACTCTTGAGCGCGTGAATGGTTTAGCGCAAGGGATGAGCGTTTCTCAAAAGATTTCATTTTTATAGTTTCCATCAAAAAAGCCGGCGTTACTCTTCCCACCGGTGCGCGTTAATCACTGTCAATCATTTTCCACTCACTAACTTTCGTCCTTGACCACCTGAATTTCCAATTCGGACAAAAAATACCACAGAATGCACTGAATCCTCTATGGTAATCAAAAATCTATTCCTTCAAATTTACACATAGCGCGATAGATACTTTTGACATATTGTGATCAAATCATTGGTCATTGTGATTTTTTACTTTTCAATGACCAAAATTCAATTAATACTGACGACTATATGAGGAAACAGCGACACCACTTGGACATAACACTATTGCGCTCGAGAGGAGAATCAAACTACAATTTTGTGGGGCAGGTTTTGTACGAAAATAATATTACCTATTATTTTTTACTTTTTGCTCTATTTTTACCTATCAAAAAGGCCTGGTTTTTATTACATCTGTTTCAATATTACCTCACCATAAAAACCGAGATAGGTACGTGCTTTCACTGATAAATCTCACGTCAAATTGGATGCCTCCTCTAATAAACAAGCCCCTAAATCTCAGTCAACAATGTTTGAACGAAAAGTCTATGCCATACTGCAGTTAACTAAAGCCAGATATTATAAAACCGCACCTTAACGTTGCTATAAATTCAGAACCTCCCAGCATTGAGTTTTTAGACATAACCCCTTCATGCCTAAAGTCCACTCGTGATAATTATGGCCATTTAGCTTGTCTTTATCACGAAGCTCACTGCTGCTGGTTCCGGCGTCCCCACCGTATCGCGACATTTTCTCGACGGTCTTGACACGTCTTCTAAGAAATTTGAGAGATGTGCCTTGCATATAACAGGCACTGGCGAGTTCGTTTCTTCAGAAATTATCCAACCTGAACTTCAATTTTCTTGTTGCCTCTTCTCCTGGGCCCATAACCTAACCTAACCAGTGCCCGATGTCCCACTCCGTCTAGAGGTCGACAGAGGACCTAACCCAGGTGGGGCCACTCCGAGGATGGCTGTTCCAGAGGTCGCTGTTCCAGACCCAGACTAACCAGGGATAGTCGCTCCAGAGGCTACTGTCACTGACCCGGGTCAACCAGAAGTGGCTAATCCAATGGTCATTTATCCCGAGGTGTCAGTTGTAGAGGTGGAACCAAGCCAAATCAAAGGGTCTGTAGTGGAGTCGTCAGCCCAAGGGCTCAACCAGAGGATGTCCGAGCGCATACCAAAACCCAAGGTGTGCGGATGGTGTCTTGAAGCCCATGCAGTACTTCATGGTGAGGTGGTCATTCCTAAGACTGTCAAGGAGGCATTGAGTAATGCTCAAGCAGTTCAGTGGCGTGAAGCCATGAAAGAGGAAGTTGAAAATTTGTGTAGTCAGCATACTTGGGAGATCGTTGTAAGACCTAAAGTGTTGAATGTTGTAGGGTCTAAATGGGTTTTTGCCATTAAAAGAGATGAAGCTGGTAAAATTATGAAATATAAGGCAAGGCTTGTTGCCCAAGATTTCAAGCAAATCTATGGATTAGATTATCACGAGACATTTAGCCCAGTGATTCACAAAAAGAGTGTGAGGATACTATTGGCTATAGCTGTAGAGAATGATTGGGAAATTGATCAGCTTGATGTCGTAGATGCCTATTTAAATGTTAAGCTTGAGAAAAATGTTTTCATGGAAGTCTCATCATATATGGGTGAAGTAGATTATGATAGGAAGAAGTATATGTGTAAACTAAACAAAAGTATCTATGGCCTTAAGCAATCAGGAAGGAATTGGTATCATTTTTTGCATGACATTTTGTTAAGATATGGTTTACATCAATGTGTCAGTGATAAATGCATTTACAAAATGCCTGAACTTATTGCTGGAGTGTATGTTGATGACATATTGGTGATTGGAAAGAAAGATGCTATTAACATTTACAAAGGATATTTAGGTGGAAAAGTTAAGATCAAATATTTAGGTCCAGCTAGCAATCTTTTATCAATCAGAATCAGGACACCTGAAAGAGGCATTGTCTACATTGATCAGGAAGTTTATGTTATGGATATTTTGGAGGAATTTGAACTCTCAGATTGCAATGGTGTAGGATGTCCTCTTGCAGTGGAAGTTTTGATGGGAGAAAGAGATGAGGAAGATAAAGTAAATCAGTATTTGTACTGTAAAGCAATAGGATGCTTATTATACTTGAGTGGTTGTACTAGAGCAGACTACGAATTTACTGTGTGTATTCTAAGTCAGTTTAGCAAATCTCCTTGTTCAACTGACTGGTCAAATATTAAACATGTTTTCAGATATTTGCAAAAGACTAAGTGTGATGACTGTGTTATAGGAAAACAACAGTGTCATTACAGCTTTATGTGATTCTGATTGGGCAGGGGATTTATCAAGTGGTTAATCTATCTCAGGTTATCAAGTAAATTTGGCAGGAGCTGCAATTTCTTGGCGTAGCAGGAAGCAGCAAAGTGTAGCTTCATCGTCTAATCATGCAGAGTATGCCGCATTATATTAATGTACCACTGAGGCAAAGTGAGTACTAGACTTACTGACCGAACTACATCAGGAAAAGTTCATTACTTTACCATGCACAATTAGTTGTGATAATCAAAGTGCCATTTCAATTGCCAAGAAAGATGTAGTTACGGACAAAAATAAACATTTCATAGTAAATTACCATTACGTAAATGAAAAAATAGATGAGGGCATCATTGATGTAAAATATGTGCCATCTGCTGGAAATACAACTGACCTTTTCACTAAAAGACTACCAGGTCCAAGGACTTTAATATTATCCAAGGAAGTTGGTATCAAGGACTTGAAGAAGTGTGGAAGTTAAATCGGCAGACTCCCAAAGAAAATGTTCACGTCCAAAGATTTTTTGTGATGTGAGATTATGTTCTGTTGTGCTCACTATATGATTTAGTATTTCTATGCATGTTAACTTAGGAGGTAAAACATATATCCATTTTCTTGCTGGTTTTAGGAATATGTATAATACTATTAAAATAAACATTGTCGGAGAGGTGGTGTTAAAATTAAGTTTAATTTTGTTTGCGTGCGGCCAATGTTTTTTTTTCGTTACGTAATTGTTTGTGTTCTCCCAATATTATGCATTTATTTTCCTCCAATAATACGTAATACGTCACGCACATAGTGTTAAGCACTACTATTGCGTACACTAAATTATGGAGCCTTTAAGCGCTAGTTTCCACCCGAGAGATAGGGTGGGACCTTCTGAATCAAGCATCGTGAATTGGGAGGGTTTTTGAAGACAAAAAAGGACCATTTCATTTCCTGGGCACCGTGAGTCTATGACAAACATGAGGCAAAAAACACAGATACTAACAGCTAAGCGATCTAGGTACGCATAAAGACATTCTGTTTCAGCTTTTACGCATTTGGTCCCATTGAGTATCGAGGTCATTTTCGTCATGGTGACAGATGAATAAGTAAGCAAAAGAATAATTATTTGGGAAATTGATGAAGGATGGAGAGAAACCCGGCATATACATCAGTCTATACCCAACGAAAGAAGTCAAAGGGTTCAAATTATTTCCTCTGCTCTTTTTTACAAGGCCTTACTAAGTAATGTGATAGAAATTCTTCGCGTTAATAGCTGTAAACGCATTCAAATCACTACCGATACACTACTTACGGTGCGAAAATAACCAACCATTCGAGTTGCTGATGAATTAACCGGTTGCTTTCTGAGGAAACAACTCTAGTATATAATCGCTATTCTTTCATCGACAGCAAAATTTCAGAGGAAGATTATAATATTTCCTGGTGAATTTGTGGAATCTTCATTTCCTTCATTTGATATAACGCTGCAGGAGAAAGAGATGATGCTACATCACCGATAGGCATCGTCAGATACATAATGAAATGAGTCACATTAATAAAATTGCTGTGGGAAAGTATGTTGTTCCTTTAAAAAATTATGGATACCAACACTTCCAGAAATTGAATCCGGAAACGATTGAGTTTGTTAGAAAGAAGTAGACTGTGCTTATAATTACTCCTGAACGTGATTAACCGTTAAATACCCAAAGGAGGTGACAAGTTTTCTTTTCTGGGATCAATGTAGAGGGAGCACTGACTGATAAAATTTCGTAGCATAATTAGGAGAGGAAGTAAATAGTTCTCCAGAAAGTAGTTGAATGCGCTTATTACAGATAATTAACAGCACAGTTGCCATTATAATCTGTAAAATGAGGTGGCAAACCATCTTACAGCGGTTAATAAAAAGAGAACACTGATTGAGAGTTTCTAGGAAATGAATAAAAAAGGGAGTTGATAGAGCTGTGTGCAAACCTCTACACTAGGATTAATAGCGATGTGTTTCTCCCAAGATTTCACAATCGCTAATAAAAAAACGCCCTTTCAAACCCATCTCTTTCCCCAGTACCGGCATTTTCCCCTAATGTCCTCTCTCTCTCTCTTCCATTCAAACCCTATACGACGCAGTTTCGAAGCAGTAAAATCGAGGATTTCGATCCGTGGGACCTCAAATTATTCGTCTACTTCCATATACCCTCTTTCCTCCTTCCCCATGGCTCCCCTCGTTCCACTCTCAAAATCTTAATGGCCGGCTCCTCCCCAGCTAGGATGCGTCGTAATAGAATTTCGTCCCGGGTGCCCTCGTCCATAAACGCCACGACCCCAACTCCTTATTTTCCCCCGAAGTACCATAAAATAAAAAAATGAAGGTTCAACTCTACGGGGTATCCCGAAAGTTTCCGCAAACGAGGAGGCATATTGCGAATAAAAAAACAACCGACAAGGACACCAGGGACCAAAATATCCCTCGCATAAAAAACACGTATATGGAGAAGAAATACCGAGAACTTGATGATGGGTGCTTCATTTTCGGTCTAAACAGGCCGTTTTTTTGGTAAGTAAAATGGCAATACAAACGTTTTTAAAAAATGAAGATTCAAAGAAAGCAAAATTTAGCTTTTATCTGGTTTCTCCAAGGTGCAGAAATTTATACGAAAATCATCTTGAGAAAAAAAACGGCAGAAGCTGGAAATCAAACCACAGACTCTTGGCTTGGGAAAGGAACCATGTGAAATAATGAACATCATTATTCACCGAATGATTTTCTAATGTTTTCAAACTTTAAGTAAAGGATTGATCGGATTTGTGTAATGGTTGGAGTGGGGGAGACCAGGGCTGATTGGGTACAGAGGCATGTTCGTACCTTGAGGCTAACTGGACAACTAGGAGAGCGAGTGCGCTGAAACTCTACCAGTGTCTGGCATTTACCACCCCCCCCTCCACTCTAAGCACTGCCTGTTGGCTACTTGTCTCCATTCGGGAAAAGGCGTACAACGTGTGTTTTTTGATCCGGATGGTTACATCCCTCTATGTTATTTCCTTGTTTACCTTGAGTGAACTAACTTAACTAGGGTATCAAATATTGCATAATTTTTTAGATTAAAAATTTGATACAATTTTATATGTTTAAATTCAATGTGAGTATAAAATGGACCACTTTATACCACGTTAAATAAAAAAATATGGTGAAGGGCTTCGTACGTACATTGTATAGTTAGTCAGAAACTAATGGCCATTAAATGTAGCAAGATTTTCTTGCTATAAATTTAAACACATTGCGGATGTTCTTGCTATAAATCCGCTAATTTTTCCATTCCTTCGTGCTATCCAAAGGAATGAAAGGAAGGTAAATAGATCACCAATACGGTTGTTATTCCGGTTATGAGGATACAGTTTGATGACGTAATGCCCTCTCCAACCACCTCAATGGTGGAAGTGTTAACAACACATCCCCTTAGCCTTCATGAAACAAACGGATTATATGGCCACTTGCGCGGAGCAATAACAACTGCTATTAGCCAACCGTTTAAGGACCCCTTGAAGGACCCCTTGTCCGTGTCGTTGCATTGATGTTATAGGACTTCAGCAAAGGAAATTGCGTTTGAAACCTGCCATCGCTCCTAAAACACAAGCCTAATTCACCGATTTGATGCCAGGTAGAACAATTAAGGCAAATTTAGTAGTTTCCGTTTTCCATTCGGAAATGTCGCTTCCCGTAGGAAATATACGACACTCGTGGGAATGTAAAGGGAAAAATGAATCATGCGCGGAAGGCACCGAGTGAAACCATTCCACGACTTAGCATATCTCTAACAAGTTTGGAACGTGTTTGAATTAGACCCTGTTCATGGAGGTCTTGGCTAAGTAATCATAACCATTAACTCATGGAGAAGGATATAATAACAGTCAAAACATGCCCATCGTCCGCTATGATAGCCGATTGAATTGAAAATACCAATCTTTCACGAGGTGGAGATGGTTTTTATGAAAATAAAGGATATGGAAACAGGATGATCGCTGAAATGCTCCCTTCACTATGATGCCTTCTTGTATGGTGATAGTCACTTTGAAGGTATAAGGGCAAGAAGACTAAAATAAAAATCGTGCTTGGAGACGACTTCTGAACTGATTTGAGTCTTGCTCATCCATGCAGGACTCTGTGCGGGTGGAACCCTATGTTCCCTAGCACTCGTGGAACCAAACAAATGAAAGCATCTGACTAAAATTATATGGAAGGAACCAAAAGGTTCTCCTCACAATGGACCGATCCAGTCTGACACCTTCACAGGATTGGATTAGGTATTTGGGGAGGCGACCGGCAGCTAAGGTAATTTGCACCATATGGGACAGCAAAGGTAAGGAAGGGTAGATAGAAACCCGGCGTCGGTATTAGCCTGCTCTGCGGCGCCAAGGGGACCACGGTTTAACGTATCATCCGACAGACATACTACTGAACTTGAAATGTCCTCCATAAGACACTCGAGTAGTGATCGGCTATTCGAGATGGAAAATATTCTCTTCTGTAAGGATTTGAACCCTGGCCGTCCGCATGGTTAGCCAGTACTCTAGCCACCACACCAACCCGATCACGCCTTCCAAGGAGAAGAAGTATATCCTGGAGAGTACCCTAAGAATACCCAGAAGGAACTATCCTCTAAATAGCCCTATCCAGACTCTGGGTGCCCCCAGCTATGGAACTAAACGTTTAATGTCGTCCCTTGAATATCTGGGGTGGGAAGGGTGGTGATATAGCAGGCTTCTCAAGAGTGTACTCTAAAGATTTATCAGGCGGAGATTTGTCCAGGAAAGGAGGCATCTCTGACTCAGGTGTTTCTGCAAAACCTAGAAACATTATAAATTGACCTATGGGAGATATCCTGGAATTCTGCCAGGTCATTGGTCTCCAGGGTAATACAAAAAAATAAGTGGATGGCATGATGGGGTGACAGGTTAAAGTTACTTACGGTCAGTACAATGGATCTCATCTAAAAATCTAATCGATCAGTCAATTAATATGACAATGATAAACCAGGTATCTAGAGAATTTCACTTTCTCCCGACAAATGACTGTTGTGAATTCTTCTCGGGTTACCGTCCGGGTAAGATGCTCCATCTTCTCCAACGCCGACGTTTCGATGAATGACTTATTCATCGTAAACGGCCCTGATGACGATGGTAAAGTAATTCATCTAAACGTCGGCGTTATAGAAGATGGAGCATCTTACCCGGACGGAAACCCGAAAAGAATTCAGTGCACGCATCTAGAGCATTCATTCCACTACACATCTACATCTACGTGATATCCTGCGAGCCACCACGAGGGTGTGTGGCAGGGGGTGAAGATCACCAAACATGCACTATTGACATGCAACTAGGATATTTAAGGGAGATATGCTAGATAATAGGGTCACATGGAGCTAGATGGTTAGTATCTACATAATAAGGAAGGGATTATTGGTTGTTATTACATGCATCATGCACTACAGACTACTCTAACTATATTTCACTTACCTATCCCTTTGCTACGCTGCCTATTGTTCTCTCTTATAGTACGTGGGAAAAATGACATTTTAAATCTATCGGTACGACAATCTATCTCTCTAATCTTGTTAATATGATCAAACATAGCATAATACGCAGGGGATCTCAATATATATCTAACGTCATCTGTGAACAACTCTGTTTCGAATTTACTTAAAAGGTTTAACCTAACATACTAGCCATCATGAAGTCAATTTTAATTGCGTGGCCAAAGCTCCACAAAATTACTTTCGTTGATGATTACAAACTCGTGTTTAAGTTGAGAACGGTTTACACAACCATTACGAAGTAATCATATAATGCTCAGTTGATAATAACCGCAAGAATATAATTTTTGGGAAATTGAAGCTGCTACATCGCTAAGTTCTGGAAATAATCCATCCAATTCGAGCGATATATTTTGCACGATATTTCAGCCGTTTTTCACACCTAATTCTACGCTAGATTATGCGCTCCTAGCGCATTATTGTCATTTTTCTTGTTTTTAAAAATATTGCACGTTTTATGCTTATTTGCAGTTCCACTATAATTCTCAATTTCAGGAGGGATTTCAGAAGGGAGGGAGCAGGGAGGGATTTAATCACTTAAAACTTCAGCAATAAGCCGATTCCTCCGTGGGCTGCGATTAAAATGCATCCCATTTAACGAATTTTTTTCACTCATAACAAAAAAAAAGTCTCCGGTTAAGAAAAAGATTTAAAAAATGGGTGCAATATACGCGCTCAAAGTGATGCAAGGAAAGGAGGCATTCGAATCGTCCTTCGGACCATATCCTCTTCGCAGAAAAGGATGCCCCGCTCCCGCCAAAGGAATAGTCGACAGGGACCCATTGGGAAATCTATTTAGACGACGATAAGAAACCCAGACAAGCGCACTTGGAAAGATTTCCTGGGCTAAGGAAGGAAGACAGGTGAGACGAGTGTTGCTCCGCACAGACTTCTACCGCACCTTCGGATTCTCGCCACTTTTTTTTAGAACTCCAGTTTCTTCCGTTGCTTGGCAGCACGTGACCGATCAAGTTACCGGACACCAACTCACCGATCATCCACAATAGTCAAGTCCGATACGGAAAAAAAGAGAATTGGATCCGAATGATCCGCAGTTTCCCTTTTTGCCAGGAATCGGTATTCCACTGAAAAATTCCTGCCTCTCTTGGGGTTTGAAACCTGAATCCTTTGATCAGTACACCAGACAGTCCTGAAGGGTTAAGTGGTATCTAAGCACGATAACTAGTAGTGTTAAGTTTGCCATATCCAAAGAAATGCGTTGATGGCCGTTCAGGAACATAAACAGAGTCACTATATAGTGGTCTCTCAATTTCGTGAATTCACTGCTATAAACTATTCGTCAGGACTGGGATACGAAAGAAGACGCCACACCAATTTCCTTAGATAATCAAGCCACCTAGTTATCCTCATGCAATACAAATTTGATATAGCAGCGAGGAGATATCACAAATACCACACAGAGCAAATACTGGTCCAAGCAAATGATATTTTCCATCTAAATCTCTCACAATTATGAAATCGGTGAGTTCCGGCGTGGCTTCATGGAAATTAATTATGATGCGAATAACACTTGGAATTTGTCCACAATTTATTTCATTTAAAATTAACTTATTATTTTGCAGAATAAATTCTGGAAAAATACCAAGCGTTCTTTGCATCACTCTCCTAATTATTTCATTCCTCCATTTAAAAAACCCGCTGTCCCCCGAAGGTAACCAAATAATTCTAATGCAAGCATCTTTAGGAATGTTTCAGATGGCACCATTAATGTAGTTCCTCCGAAACATGTCTTCATTGTCAATAAACTCATATTCCATCTACATGAGGAAAAAATTGTCTACCTTTATCCCTCGTTGATGGTATACACCTGTTTTCACAAATCCTTGATTTTCCAACTAACAGGTATGCTCGATAAAGATTCGCAGCAACTGAGACACATGTACAAGCGATTAATTTTTTTATCACAGTTTCGACATCCATTGTAATCATAGTTGCAATAATTTTAATAATCTTCAAGAAAATAACTGAAGAAATCCTAGAAGGTGACCTCTTTTACGTTCAAGAAGAATCGCCACAAGACAAATACAGCGAATCATGCTACTAAAATTAATTGTGCACTTGATTTCAGATGAAATACACGATTGGGAGAGGTGGAATAAATCTAAAAGTCAATAGATCTCCAATTTATAACCCAACAAGTTATCTCTATAAAATGAGCCAAAACTCAAACTTAGTACAAGCGAGGGTGACCACTCTCAGTAAGAGGCGTCCTAGAATAAGGTTCTAAGACAGTCTATCCCTGCCTTCAGGTAATGGGCGTCAGTTCAACAAATGCAGTCCTTCGATTTCTGTAAGGGATCGTTGTTTAAAGGCCAATTTTATCCATGTGCTTTCAAAATACATTGTTCCTACATGAGAAGTTCTAATCAGATTCCAATTGTTTATTAAACGCATACTTAATTTTTAGGATTATAAGAAGAGAATTTTTGCCCCTTGTGCATATTGTGCGAAATAGCACATAAATTTTTGAGGACGTCGATGTTTTTCTATTAATCTTTCTACTACCTTGTATCTGCAAATTTAAAAAGAAATTGAAGTCAAAAATGAATCCTGTAAATTAAGCTGATTTCATTATTAAAAGCATACTACTTCCATCATCGGTAAAAGACACTGCTGTGACCGAGGTTCAATACGGTCAACGTTTGCTGTTTTATTGCCTGCAGAATCGTATCAGGTCATTGAAGTTACAATCATACAAATGTAAAAATAATATAGTTCTCGCAAAACTAAAAACTCTCCCATTTTATTGAAATGCAGAAGAGCTCAATGGGAAGTAAAATTCATTATGTACCTATCCAGAATTCCGATGTCTTTGTAGCTTTAACTCACTGAAGAAAATCAACTAACCAATTTAGCTTGTCCATTAAAACACATTCAGCAGACGGATAGGTATACCACCTTTCTTCAACTTCATGAGCTGCTTAATCCGCAAACAATAATAATGCTTTAAAACAGAGAGGAAATCGCTGACACCGACAGATTATATGGTAATTATGATACATAGCGAGAATGAATTCTCAGACTTACCTAAAAACATGGTTAAAAACCTTATGAAAACATCTGAATTCATTCAAACAACTCATCCACAGTCCTATGGTCTCACGTTCTATTCGTGACAGAGAACGAAGTTCATTGAAATTATAGTAATTTCATTTGTCGGAATTATTTTGTGCAAAAAGCAGTGTGAGGTAATGAAAAACTGGGTCAAAAGAAGTTACCTTTTCCAGTTTGATACGTAGTACACACTGGATGAAAATTACATACAAAAAAGCAATTCAATAATAAATGATACTTAGTAAATAATTATCGTAATATCACTGAACTGCGAAATCAGAACGTCGGTGAATGAAATCAGCCATAAAAAATTCAAGGAATGATACATATTTAAGTTTTGTATTCTTTTAGGCACAGGGTTATCAATTCATCAAATAAAATGAGCAGCTCACATATAAAAAATTCTGCTAATGAACTCGGAATTAAATAAATACTGGCCGGCACTACACTATAATCATTACTTGTTTGCGTTCCTAAATGACAGAGTGAAATTAGCTGTCACAGACACTCTCAAACGCATTACCAAAGTTTAGATACAAATTTAACGAGCGTGCTTTCGTCCGAAACACGATCGGAGTTTAATTACCACTGATTAAGCTGCAAACACGCTCCGCACGTGACGCGCCTAGCATTTTATACGATCGAGACGGCAAAGTGATTACAATCACGATTTCGGTTTCTCGGCTCCAAAATTTTCGGCTTCCCCGGTTCCGTAACGCCCTCCGCGTAACGCCGTAGACATGACCACGGAGTGGCGGCGGTCCGGCTTGCGGCAGCTGCGGAGGGGGGGCGGCGGGCACATGTGACAGCGGTGGCGCCCCGTCGCCGCAGATTACAAGAGAGGGGGTGGCGCGGGGAGTCCATCTTTTTCCCTTCCTCCCGCTAACCATCTCTCCGCCCCACTCCGCACTAACCCAATTCCCTTCCTCCTTTCGTCTTTCGCTTTGCATGCCACTTATGTTCCCACAGCTGAGGACCCATCACGCCTCTGAGGAAAATAATGTTGACTCGCGTGAGAACAAAACCCCGACCTAACTTATGGCCGGTTGCAAGGATATTTTGTTAAGTAACCAATAGTTGTGAGATCCATGAAGTTTAAGATCTCCAAAAAATGCTCGTGTTCAAGGAACACATCTACAAGGAACGTAACTTATTTACCAATAGTTAATAGCTTCGAATATTTTTATCTAATCTCCTACCGCCGGATAAAATTTATGAAAGTTTAGTCTATAAATAATTGCTAATGTACATAATAATTAGTCACTAGCAGTAAATTAACTTTTCATTAGTCTCCAAACCTATATTTTATCCAGTAATTAAATCTAAAAGCGCTTCATTTTGCATCCGCCGTCTTGGCTACTTATTGAACTCATAACTCCATGCCAAAAGTTATGAAACCAATAAATTTATCGAATGTTTCTGCAACACTTATTGAATGGTTGTCATGTATTATGGGTCCCATAACTTAATGGAATACATATGTGTCGTACCTGTAACTGGCCATCAGAAAGATTCCACCGTTATTCAATGTGTCAAAACAATTAATTTATTCGACATTTTTGTTCATTTAATAAAATATCAGGCATTTAGTGATGACCTACGTTACCTACTGAAAACCAAAATAAAGGTTATAAATCAGCAGATAATTCGGCGTATCTTATCATGTATTATTAATCGAGCAATCCTTTTTTTATAAATGTATTTATGATAGCATATATGAATGAAGGGACATACAATTGTTCTCAAAAACTAACGAACTGTTTCTCCTATAAGAATTTAAGAATTTAGGTTGCGAAGAATCTTGAACTTCCTCCGATAGTAAAAGTGTTGAAATCAGTGCATAACTTCATCTCAAAAGTACCTGCAATGGGGATGTAGGGTTCAAATTTCCACGATCGGAAGGCAGAAAGAATAAAAAATTTAATTCTTGCACACAATTTTGTTCAATCGCTCTGTTTTTGCTTAAAAAATTACGGTTTTCATTACAAAATTTTCAATTTTTCTCCGACGTCAGCATTGGTAGGTATATTTTCTTTGCAACCTGAGCTATGGCTATGAGCGGGAAATTTTGCAAGGGCGTTTAGCGGCTTATCTTATTAAATGAGCAATATTTGCAGATATGCATGAATATATATGTGTATTTACATGGGCGTATGAGTATGCAAACATTTCCTTGAAAACTACCAAACATACTCTCCTGAGAGTGAGTGTTTAAGGGTTATAAGGTACGGAAAATCCATTGGTTTAAGTTATATTGTCGTAAAAGCTCTCAGCTGGCTTGGAAATTACTAATTTTGAACGGATTCAATGGCTACGAACATATTAGCCATTATTATGAAAACGTAGCTTTTGTCACAACAAGACAATTATAACAAAAGACTGCTAAGTAAACAGCTCTAATAATTAATGAACCCATAGATCAGCACGAGAGTCTCTTACTGACGTGAGTTTTTTCTCGTAGAATACTAAACGAGCAGTAATTGTATGAACATACATGCTATGTATTAATTTATCGAAAACGGTAATACGATATACCTGGATGTTGGCAATTGAGGGTTTTGCGGTACGAGATATTGGTAGGGTTAGGTCCCACATTTGCGAGAAATTAATTTTTTTGCACAAATAAAAGATATACATAGACGTCTACTTCGGTTGCTTTCGTTTGGCTCTACAGCCATGCTTTGTCAATTCATTCGTTAATTTTAATTCCTCAGATGCTCCTTGAAAGACCTCCAAAAACGACGCGTCTGTTATTTTAGCAGACGATTACAATTAAAGAATTATTCAATAACTTATTATATTCTACACCACTACGTGGTCAGGGTATATTGATTATGTCACAGCAGAAATGTAATGCATTGAAGGAGGCGTGGCAGGCATGGAAAAGTATGTATAGAAATATATAGAAATGATCAGCATCACTTCACGAGTCAATCTAGCTATGTCCGTCAGTCTGTCTGTCCGTCCGCCAGTCTGTCTGTCTGTCTCTTCGCACGATAACTGCCGTAAAACTTAGGGGTTGACGAGAACTACTGAGAGGTGGGATGTACTCACGCTTTGACCTGAATTGGTCCGAATTGACCCTCCATGATCCCCGCCTCAAGGACGTACTTCGGCAGACCACACGGCGTCAACCCGTAAAGTGAGTCAGAGAGACACCTCGTCCCAAATATTTGGGTAACAGGCTCTCTCGGTTCACAGAGATGTGTGGTATGTTTTCGCGAAAGCGTAACCGACGGTAACTCGTCTCTGTTGTTTTGGGTAACCAAACATATACGAGCACTTCGGGGAGGCGGAGGCCCAATTGAGGTCCTTTTGACCTCAATCCGCCTCATTGGTGTCGGACTCGAAGGGGCTGCGGTTCTGTTAACCTTCCCTTCCCATCCCTTCCTTCCACCTCTTCCAAGTCCCTGGGTATAAGCGAGAGCTTGCAAACCGGGGACGGAAGTTGTAATCCTGCGGCGAAAGCCGAAACGCCTGCCGTAAAACTTGAGATAACGAGCTGAAATTCGGCTCATAAGCCTCTAGTAGTCTAGAGACGGGTTCTCAAATGGGTGGGATCGGACCAAAACCACGTCTGTTTTTAAATGATAGAAAATAGAAACTGGTGTAGGGCAGGGAGGCAACAACGGGGGCGGGCATGGGGGGCATTTCCCCCACCAAGGGGGGATTTCTGGGGGGGGAAGGGGGGATTTCTGGGGGGGCTAGCCACCCCAGAAATCGGAAGTTGTGGCTCACTTTTTAATGGACACTGCCCGATTTGCAAAATTATTTGCGCCTTTATCCCTTAGTGGGTTGAAATTTGCAGACTCTCAGACCCATTTGGGTGAAAATTTATTTGCAGATTCTCTTCCCCCCCCCTCCCCAGCTTGGCTAGCTCATACAGATTTTTCAAGGAGTTTGCCCAACACACGATTCGGGGGGTTGTTGCGCCCCTGATGTAGGGTATTTAAGCTTCGGCAAGGCCGAAAATAATTTCTTTTCTAGTTTTATTATAGATTAATTATCGATTAGGCCTATCAAGGACATCATTAGTAATACTTTGTAAATTAATGATTAAATACATAAAAATGCTTATAAAGTTGCATCACATGGCATTAATTTCCATGTAATACATTGGGTGTACTACGCAGAGCTCGATCTCCCGACGCTATATTTCAATGAGCACTTTTTTGCTTGTTGTTGGAACCAACTGCAGCGCCAGTTTTATAAATTTGCCCTATATATTATTTGCATAATTTAAAATGGGACTTAAAATACTGCAGTAATTGACTAATAACCCACAAAGAAAGGTGATAAGGTTTCCTATATTTTATTTCTATGAAATTTATTGGGATTTTTTTACTTCGTATTAACATTTTTCCACGAAAATGTCATTTATATGGCATTATAAATTAAATAAAGCGCCCACGTATATTTTTATCTCTTCCCATTTTCCTTTCACCTGTCTTTCCTACTTTCTTCTTTAGTGCCTTTATCCAGCAAGGCCTTTTCATCCCTCTTACACACGCATCGTCCCACACGTAACCCTTACCTTTTTGAGGTCGTGAGATATATTTATGTCCAATGAGCGGCTCGTTTGGAAGGCACGGGGCCGAAGGACAAGGGTCGAGTGGTCGGACATAGGTTATTGTGGACCCCTATCACAAAGCAGTGGACAAGGACCACCAAATAGCCTTGACAGCATCCTCGGCCCTTCAAATGCCCTTTGACGATCTCGGAGGGGCATCATGTCAAACGCCGCCCATAGAAAGCGAAAGACTTTTTTCCCTTTTCCGACTCAACCCAAATTAAGCATCTCAATACAATGCGTACTCTAAAAACACGCATTTATTTCAAAGCTAATGATGTAGAATTTTAAGGAAAAAGCCAAAACTAATGCTTTGAGCGAAGGTTCGTTTCGTTTCAAGTGTATCCTCAAACATCGCCACCGTTGTACTCCATTAAATTTGACTCGCAAAATAAATTTTATGTTTGCCACCATTTCAGGTTCACAGATGGATAAAGGTCGATAGCACCCCATCCGCAGAAATCTTTAAACTTGAAAGCCTTGGGGACGGCTATATGGGAAAGAACTTTAAAATGTTTTAACTATTTATTTATCTGGTATATATTCTATTTATTTATTAGCAAATAATATGAATTCAATATCCAATAGTGAAAAGGAAATGCGATTCTGGGGAGTCTTCAATGATGGCTTAAACATGCTAACGCAGAAGGTCTAAAATATTTATTTTATGTGACCATTATTGCAAATGAATGTGAATCAGTAATGTATAAACAAGGTACCTTATTTTTTTTATGAATTTCGAGCAAGCGAGTCCATCATTAATATAATTTTTATAATAAAATTAATCACAGTATTGCCATACTTAGATGATGACTATTATTGGTTTTGATTGAATATGATTTGATGAATGCTGGTTAATTAATCAAATGAAAATGTCATATTAATTATCAGTGATACTCAAAGTCTGACTAACGACGTAAAATAATACTCAACAAAATATTATCCGGAAAATATTTTGTTTTTTCGTGCACAAAAACTCATTAAATAAATTTAAATCAATACACGATGCCCAGTCAGTAAAGCAATAATTAGAGGCTTCATAAAGTTATGCTCACATAACAGATATGATTGCAAATGAATAACCAAAAAGGATGTCCTAGATAGGATACCAGATAGGTAAGCAAAATGCAGCAACGCATTTAAAGGAACAGTCAAAGAATAGGTTTAATTAACACAATGTATCAAATACATTTATCTTCAATCAGTTTATAAATATCCCGTTTATGTATATTTATGACTCTTGAGCAATTATGGGGGATTCATAAACCGGAAATGACTGCTGCAACATACTCATAACAACAAAGAAAAAGACACCAATGTATTAATTAAACTATTGATAAAGATTTAAAATCACTCGGAAGTAAGATTTTATGATCGTCCTTGAATGCGCTCATCTTAAAAATGTGTGCCAATCAACGGTGCTTATCACAGATTTCTTAATCGATCTAAACAGGCTCGTTATAACAACTGATGGTTTCAAATGCATGTATTTTATAATGTCAGGTTAATATTTTTCCTCTTCATGGTCAAAGTGGTTTGGATTTGACACATTGCAAAGGATAAATCCACAGCCCTTCAAGAAACTACGTCTCGACCAGCGGCAGGTGATCCCACGTTTTCGCAAGAAGCAAGAGGAGGAGCAAAATGGACCAAATTTTTCGAACTTATCCCTCTCGCGTTCACGGAAAGGGTCTCAAGTGCCCACACGAGCGGCTGATGCAGCGTGCTAAAACGAACACAATCTCGGGTCTTAAGAAATCGGTTCGCCACCTGGATAAACTTCACCATCGACAGCGCCATCTCCACGGGAGAAAAACGCAACATTTCACGGAATCGAAGACACTCAGGATCAATATTCTTTCACCCTTCTTCGGCTAAGGCCCACGCTGTGCTTCGCTACGTAATATTAAATATGATTCTCGGGTGACTACCGCATAAAGTACATTTCTTCGACGATATTTTGCTTTGTTTCCAACAGAAATATTCAGTATAGGCCAGATTTTTACGAAAAATATTGGATAGGAATTGCTTTCAGAACGTTGATTGAAAACTAGACTCAATCTTTTATGTAAATTAAAAACCGATTCATTTTCAGACGAAGTTTTCAATATCTTACGAACTCCAACGTACCACGGTAGTCAGATCATAAGAATAAAATAAGGAAAAGAGATTGAAGAACTGGAGGGATTAAAATATGGTATTTATCATCATCGGTGAGAGACCATAATGGCTGCGTTTAGACTTTGACCGGTATTGTAGCTGATTAATTCATATGCACTCTAATGCATGTTTCTAAATATGCCGAGAAGTGCTAACACCATGTTTAACAAGTTCCCATACTTATAAGTTTTCATAGTTATATTATAGATTATGTTAGTTGTTTCTGTAGCATTTGTAGCATGCCAATTATGTGGTGCATATTCGTGGAAGTTAATGTCTTCACTGTAGTTCATGTTGGTGATAAATCATCCCCTGCTAAACACCCTGGTGGTGGCTTGCAGCCTGGTGGTGGCAATACGTAGATGTAGATGAAAGAGACGTAATAACTCAGTTAGTCGTAACTTAGTTAACTTGTCCATGCTGAATTCATCCAACAACTGGCCTTCTATATGAAAAAAGTACAAATAAAAGAGATATGTCACTAATGGCATGTGGCATGAAGCAATTAATAAAAAGATTAAAAAGAATCGACCCAAAAACTCAAGTAAGAAAAACAAAAAAGGATCAAAGGGGAATCGTTCTTCTCATGGGGTTTACATTTTCATCGTTCCGAGCATATAAGTAAAGGTTAGCTGAAAGCCTGATAGAGATAGCGTAGCGCTAAGTGCTTGTGAATCTTGATGTCTAGCGATAGAGGACAATGGCACCTACCATGCCCAAATAACCACCACATACATGAAATAACAATTTGCACAAGATGTCCAAATGATATAACAGAGAAGTTATACCTCCGTGCAATACCCTAGGAACCTAAAGTCCTCTGGTCCAAATAATAGACCCTAAGTCCTATTGAAGTCTCTTCCACTGTATTTTAAATTTCTTAGATAAAAATATGGTTAAAATACCATTCCTCGGCTGAATTTTAACTGCCATAATAAAGTCGGAGTCGAAATTTAAATCATAGCATTGTAGATTGCGTTAGATGTCAATGAACCTAATATCACCTCATTTGAATGGACCTATTAGTACCTCAATGAACCTATTCTACGTCAAATTTACAAAGATTTTGTTAATTTATGAACATATTACCTTTGTCAAATGTTTGGGGGCTAGGAGGTAGGAGTAAAATTTGTGGAGGCGAGCGAAGAGAAAGTTGCTCGTCACGTGACTTTCCAAGAGGCAATCAAGGTACAGTGAGCGTGGCGTAGAGCCTCGAAAATTCAGTCGCTCTCAGACCTCCGTTGTGTCAACTTCTAGATTCTGCTTGCTGTGTTGCCAAACCTTATCACCACAGGACCTCTTTCACTGTGGGCCGCGCGATTTTCCCGGAAAAGGGATAATAATCTCGGCAACATCGAGCTAGAACCTCTCCCTCTCGGCGGCAGTTCCCCGCCCCCCTCCGGCGGAGGTCACCAAACAGTTCTGGACTCGCACGAACGGCGCCCGCCCCCACAAATTTCAGGCCTGCCTCCCAGGTCTCAAGACGTCGAAAAAGGTTAGTGTCTCATCGTCTAGGTCCAATAAAGCCTAAAGTATTGAGTCAAATTTCTATGAATGCAATAAGACACCATATTCAAATTAACCATAAATGGATTCAACTATACAACAGCTGACCAGAAGATACTCCCCATAATGGAAGCGAAACTGTGGTTCAACGAAGGAGAATGGCGAAAAATATTTTCCGGAAATCATTTTCCATTCACACTTCCTCTCCTTCGGCTTTCACCACTCTCAGAAACCCTCTCAACGCTCACTTTTCGCAGAGGAAGAGAGAGATTCCTGTTCCAACCTCCTTGCCTCCAAACTCCTCCCAAGAACCTCCATCCCCCCTTCCCCGTCTATCGCGAGGGGGGGTTGTGAACACCCCCGTCCTTCCGCCACCCACCCTTCCGTCATAACGGCAGAGCACCGAATTGAGTTATCCGCTTCGCCTTTGAGAGAGGAGAAGATTCGGAATGGGATTCCGCGAGGGAAATTGCCATCGTTCGCCCCCTCTCCTCCGCACTCTTCCAAGGAGTGCTCTTCCCGCTTCCTCCTCACAAGATCCACTCCAACGCCCCGCCCCCGGGTTGGGTGGGCAGGTGGGTGCAAGCGACCTTCACTCCACCCCGCCCATCAAAATCCCCTTTTCCACGTTCACCATAATTCGTCATCCGCGACGGAATCTTCAGCCCTCCTCACTCCGAAACATACCGCCCAACCACCTCGCGCTAACTAGGGAGGCACGTCGTGGGGGGCAGGGGGGAGTGAGTTTCTTCTAAACAAACTACCACTGCGTTGATGGTGGAGGAATTCCGCGGACAAAAATATGAAAACCTTTTCCAATTGATGCAAAATCTGATATACACGCAAGTTTTTGAGTGCGAGAATAAATAACGTAGCCTTCGAGATGTACATGGATTTGATTGGGTACTTGGGGAGGATACCAACAGCTAAGGTCATTTGCGCCGTAGTGGACTGGTAATGGAGGAAGGGTGGATAGAAACCCGGCGTCGGCATTAGTCTGCTCTTAACGAATGGCGCCAAGGGGACCACGGTTTTGCGTCTCATCCGACAGACAGAGTACTGTACTTGAAGAGCCCTCCACAGAGATGTACAGACATGAACCAAGGAGGCTGAAATGCCATGAAGAGGGCATGGCCGTGGACTCTCATGGATGAAGGCGAAGCAGGAAGAGAGGAGTGTTGGAAGGATTTTATGCCAAATAGACATGACCTATCAGTCACAAAACAGCGCAATACCCGTGAATCTTTACTTATAATTAACGAAAATCAAATGCGACTGCAGGAAACGCAAGGCAGTGTATGTCCAAAACTGTCCGATAGTATTTGCAGCATTTGCCTTAAAAATCAAGCAAAGTAATAGCACTTATGTACCTTTGGAACAATCATGTCGAAACACCCGAAAATGAGGAAATTCGCCCTCGACTACTCGAATTTTGTTCAAACTTGATTCTGTAGGGAATTAAGTGATCGGGTAAAACAATAGTAATTTTTTAAAATTACCAATAGTAGCTAAGATATAGTATTTTAAAGTCGAGGGAATTTCACGTCACACATGTCTGTAAAAACTTAAAGAAACGTACATTTTTGAAGATTTATCGTTGTGAGAAATGTTTGAAAATGTCTTAGACAGGGAAGCCCTTCACTGATTTTTGCATGAGAAAATTCGTTGCAAAGATTAGATTCTTATTGTGGCGTATAAAATTTTTGTGAGGGAAATATTGCATTTAAGAAAAAAAAATTCAAATGTGTGCGGACAACCCAGCCAGGGACAAAGAAGCAAGGTGGTATCACCAAAATACGACCACGTGTTTGCATAAATCAACTAAACAACGTCATGCTGTAACTAACCAACAGTTTGGATTTTTTAAAAACTCTTATACCCTATTACTTTGGACGTAAATCCCAAGAATTTTAGAAAGCTTGAATGATATCAGAGAGGTCAAGGGCGACAGCTCTGTGATTTGACTAGGAGTGACCCTTACAAGCATTCTTGCAAGTTATCCTCACGTGTTTAATTCCCTTGCGGTGATAAAGGAAAGAATGTTCGAAAACAGGTAACTATGGTGGTTAAGGTAAAAGCCGGGTAATGTTGCGAGTATGATTAATCGTAACTAATATCCTCAGCTATTAAAAAACGTAAGAATACGGAGATACAAAATAAAAAGGAAACAAAATCTAAAGGTGCTTATTCTAGGGGTAAAGATTTTTATTTTGTAATTTGTATAAACCATATGCCTCTCGAATTAATAAAAATGTGCTGCATTACAGTGCAGGAACTGTACTATGGTTAAAATTGTACTGAAACTGTACTGCATTACAGTGCTAAAAGTGTATTTTTGCAATTACTGCAGCGTAAAAATATTCTGTAACGTGGAAAACTGTACTGTTTGTTTCAATTTAAGTGCAGTTTTGAGCACTCTTCCAGTATAATTACTGTAGAGTTGGAGAACCGATCCACCTTAATTACAGCACAACTCTTCTCTCTGATTATTTCAATGGGTAAAATCTTATTACAAAAGCTCGTTTTCCACTTTAATCAGAATTCTATAGCTCGTTAATAATTTCTGGAAGCATACCAAGGAGGTGACTAAATTGCGGAGTGGGCTGTACTGCAAATGTTTTGAATCAGATTACAGGAACTGTGCTGTTGTTTAAACTGTACTGAAACTATCCTGTATTGCAGCGCTGGAAGTGTACTGTTACCATAACTGTACTGCTAAAATGCTGTGCAATGTTAAAAGTATATTGTCTGTAATGAAATCAACATTGGTAGTGAAGTCCTAAGATTGGTCGATTGAAATCCTCCACCCTTTCCTATCCAATGTTAGATCCGTTACATGCTGGTATCTCTTCCTATGTACTTTCCTCTTTATTTGGTCCCTGAACTTATTCCTGGGTCTTCCTCTGGGAACTTATCCCCCAAATTTATCTTCAGTTATTCCCTTCACAAACCCATTGTATCTCAGGGTGTGTCCAGTCCATCTGCTTCTTCTTATCTTTATGGTGTTCCATAGGGTCCTTTCCTCCTCTACTGTTCGGTACACTTCATCATTTCTTATTTTTTCCGTCTATTTGATCTTCAGCATCCTCCTCCAGCATCAGGTTTTGAAGGCTTCTACTCTTTTCTGGTCAGCTCTTCCATTTGTCCATGCATCCGATCCATAGAGTTCTAAGTTCTACAGGAATGTTTTCACATATTGTTTCCTAGTGTACAGCCCTGTCCTCTTTGAGCACAGCAGTTGACTTCTTACCATGAACGCCTTCTTAGGTTAGGCTATTCTCCGCTTGATGTCAGTTGTACTTCATCCATCCCATGCGATGGTACTTCCGAGATAGGTGAAGTGATCCACTTGTTCTAATTTTACTCCTGTCAGGTTGACTACTACATTCAAATTCTCTCTTCCGCATACTAGGATTTTAGTCTTCGTCTGATTTATTTTCATGATATATTCTTAAAGAACTTGGTCCATTGCGTGTAGTAACCTTTAAAGATCCTCGCAATTTCTAACTATGACTGCGATATTGAATGAAATATAACTTATTTAGGTACTCAAGGAAAATAACTGTGTAGTAACTAAGTTGGATCTGTTCTCCAACTGCAATGCAACTGTAATATAATGTTTCCCCAATTGTACCGACGGTTGCTGTATTACAGTACTGGAAGTGTACTGTTTCAATTTAAGCCTTTAGCCAATTAAACCCTTGAGAACTCTTCCAGTCCAGATATAATACGAATAGAAAAGAAATCTCTCTTCTACCGCACATTTTTTTTCCTTTGAGAATTAAAATGGGTTCAAATTCATTATCGAGGCTCGTTTGCCACTTATGCAATTACATATACACGTGAGGTGCCAATTTTTGAAGGCTTTCTAGGTCATGGGACATTGAAACACTTTGAATTAGGCAGATTTATGAAAAATGGAAAGGGCCAAATTTTGTATGACAATAAGAGATGAGGGGAAATAAATTTTTTCTATCTGACGCATGGAAGATTTTAAATCTCCACAGAAAATGGAAGCTTACGATAAGTATTCCGAGGACGGCTCCAACTTTCATACGTGCAATTGGGATACGCACTCGATTTTAGCAACTTTTCTCAGCATTATACGCGTACTCTCACTCGGTGCTTCGGAAATACTCCCGACTTGAATTATACACGGTTGGAATTATTCAGCGTTTGACTCCCTGAATCAACTGAAGTGCTGCATTTTAGTTCGTGCCTGGGATCCATGAAAAACTTCAAATTCTTTCTCTATACCCCATCCACGTGTTTCCACGCATATAAGACTTCTCTCGGTCCCCATCCCCCGCACCAGCTTCCCGTTTCCATGGAGATGAGCAAATTCCTGGAAACTCAAAGCCGCACAAAAGCCAGCGAAAATCCGCCCCGTCGATACCCATTCCGCCATCACTACCCGTGGCCGAATTTCCCTTTTCCCTATTAGATTGTGTCGCTCATTGAAAATCTCTATGCATCCTCTACGAGGCGTTAAAAGTGGTGAATTTATGACTCCTGCGACCCGGTCCGTGGTTTGAATGCTTATGGCCCGCAATATCGACGCCGGCTGACGGAGCGGGATTGACTCGCCGCGTCTTTTTGGCGGGCATTCATCAATGCCGACTCAAAAAACGCCGTGATACCCGGTCTCATTGTTCCCGCAAACATTTCAAAACATGTGTTCACCGTCAAGTTTAAGTATTTTTTGGCAACGGGATGGACTTAAAAAAAATAAGAAATTAGGCTTATTCATAAGCGACAGCGCTTAAAAGAGGTAGATTAGCTGGACGTATGTATACGATGGCACAGGTGGAGCTTTAGGAAGCGCATTCATGATATCACTGAAAGAACTGAATGCTAGTATTATGGCAGAAGAGAAGATAAAATCATTTCTCCAAGAAATACAAAATATTCACGCCTTGAAATTTTTAGCAGTGATTTGGGACGTGGGTGTAAAGTTTACGTGCAAAATGTAGCATTATTTTAGCATTGAGACTAGTAAAAATGCTCACGGTATTTACAATATGAGTGAAAAAGTATACGTATTACTGATGATGAGCCTTATTTTTCTACAGAAACTTTCAATACAGAAAATTGCAAAATTAAAGTATATTCTTTTCCCTACAGAAATGTCAAGTATATATTGACTGCCATTTTCACCACTTTATTGAGCCATGGGATATATCTTAGACCATGAAATTAAGCAGATTGATACGCGATGAATGTGTATTTAAAGTGTGAAAATTGGCACATTTTCTAACGGTGACAAAAGTAAATTTTCTCGTGGTAATGAAGATATCATTGAAAAATTGAATAGCATTTTGCTCAAAAAAATGATAAAAACTTTTCTCGATGCAATTACATATACACGTGAGGTGCCAATTTTTGAAGGCCTTCTAGGTCATGGGACAATGAAACGCTTTAAATTAGGCAGATATACCTATGAGAAATGGAAAGGGCCAAATTTTGTATGGCAATAAGAGATGAGGGGAAATAAATGTTTTCTACCTGACGCATGGAAGATTTTAAATCTCCACAGAAAATGAAAGCTTACGTTAATTTTAATTTACAGCAGTTTTTTGTCCATGAAAGCAATCTTAAAAAGGTGATACATGATAGATTTCTGAGTATGACAGAAAAACTGCATGCAGCCACTGTGAGGTCAATGCAAAAGTTATTATACCCTGAAGTACCAGATGGCTATATGACATTTACTTAAACGAGAAAACTTCGGAAACAGAAATCAAGTAACAAGTGGATAAATATAAGGTCGGCTTTACTAGAGAAATAAATAACAATAATGTATGAAACAACAACATGATTTGTAGTAGACAAGAAAATAAATATGTACTCATTAGCAATTCAATGACATAGGTACATAGGAGTTCTAAAAATATATTTGTAAATTAGAACTTTGTTAAATTAGGGGGAAACTCTTGCAGTATTTTCTGAAATGTTACTTTATAATACTTAAGTCTCAAAAGAACATAAAAACTTATCAGTCTTAAAATAGTGGCCCTAAAACAATTATGTTAATTTGCTATTCACAAATGGAAAATAAACTCTCTTAAATATCAGTCTGTTATAGACGCTGACTTCTCTTATATGTGTTCCTACGGACTATTTTTCAAAGCGTTTCACTTCAAAATTCGATAATTTTTTTCAAAAATGCATTTTCTGGAAAATGTATAGCTCAATTAAATTGTACTTAAAACATTGTAGCGTCTGTGCTTGTCATCAATCACGCATGCTTTTATTGCTATTATACTGGAACAGAAGAGATACGACATGTAAACTGCAGTTAAATGTACGCTGGTAATTTTTTGCATATTGTTTTCTACAACTAAATTTTATGCCACTAATGTTTGTAGGCTCACAACTTAGTCAAAGCTGTACCATTCTTTAGCTCTATATAAAAAACTGTTAAAAAGGAGAGGCGGCAAGAATAAATTCTAATTATCTTGAAAAGCACGATGTTTTAGCAAGAGAATGCAGCACAAAGCATCGGCGCCTCAAATCATCATAGAATAGCTAGGCGAAGAGAATATATTTTAATGAAAATATGACCGCTTGGGAAAGGAATAAATTCCCAGGGTTCTTCTTTCCTAACTTCTGGCGCCCGGGGGCTCATTCATTTTGTATCACAGGTGCCTTCGCCCAAAGAGCCGGAAAGAGCTGGGCTTTTCATGAAATTAAAAATATAACACTCCACACAGTTCAACGGGGAACTTTTTTCCTCCCTTGACTCTCGACGAGCCTCAGTTTACATCCTCCACCTTTCCTTGCTTTCGGCTCCTCTCCTCCTACTCCTACACCCTTCGCTCCCCTGGTCATCCTCCCTTCCTTCGTCCGGACACTCCCTGACTCCCCATTCCTCTCTACTTCTCTCTTCCCCCTCTCTGCCCGCGCCCAGTGCACCACATTACAAACATTCCCCAGAGATGTATCTCCCGCGAAGTATTTTTTTGGCGCCTCGAAGTAGAAGGAGAAATCCGCGAAAATTTTTCCACCATAAGAACGGAGATGAACGTTTTATTTCTTTAGTATTCCACCGGCTAAGGTGGGTTCAAACACAAGTAGACAAATATTCTTTAGATTTTATCATGCTCAAGCCCTTGTCTGCATTTAAAAATTGTTATTTCATCTCAGGGAATGTCCTATTTGTTTTCATCCCATCTATAAAGTCTAATCTATTCCTTCCCCTTTCATTCTTGCCCAAATATTTCCCTCTATTAAGGGCCTTCGCCCGTCCTTAATGGAGGATAATCAAGGACAATAAGAATAATCAAGAGAAATGAGGAAGACCATAAAATCGTGGGTAGCGAGTTCAGATAGAAAAAAATCACTTAAGGAACAATTGTCATGGAAGAACCCGAATAAGTATCACTGATATCAATAGGTATAGGGAAGCCACGTTGACTTTTGGTGGGCAAAAATTTTAATTGAGGAGGGCGACAGACAACTGCGGTAACAAGTAATATGCGCTTCTGATGAGAGGTGGGCTGGTTGACATATGCGGAATTGTTACCGAGAAGTAAGGAGCTTCTAAGGGACACCCAGTTCCCATTATAATAAAGCTATCTAAGGTGTTCACAGTTTTTAACCCCATGCGTCGTACAGAACCATTAAAACAAATCAAATGCAAAATTTTGCCAGATCTACGTACTTTGAGCATGACTGTGAGAGGATGAGAGGCACACCAGAATTAACTTTTTTTAAAGTGATAATCTATGATCAGGTGGGTAGGGCATTGAATACGAACATTAAGCTTATATTACTATGCATATATGTTTCATGGTAAAACTTCTAGCCCACATTAACGATCCCTTTAATTCCAGAAATTTCTTCCATCACTTACATCCATCGACACATTTATCCTTACTCATCCATCTCCTATACTGGCAAAAAATTATCCTCTCTTTTAATAAATGACGAAGTAACTTCACATCTTTCATTCTTTTGAGCAAGTTCTATTAGATGCAGTTTTCGACATTGATACAACGTCCAATCTATAAATTTGATATAGCGCCTCAAACAACCCTCATTTGAACTCGAAAATAATCCTTATCTACTATTGCATGAAATTCTGCAAACCATTTCCAGCATTCAATTATAAATAGATAGTTAATCGCCTAATGTTTTTCCACACATACATCCCACGGCTATTTTCCCCTTTTTGAATGTTTTTCTGGTTATGAATTTTTATTTAACATTACATGAGATTTAAAAGCTAGTTTTCTATATCAAATTACAGGTTTATTTGTCCTTTGGTGTGACATTTTTGGGTAATACTAATGCTCCAGAGAAGGCCTTCTCCATGCAAAAAAGCGTCTTTAAAGCCATGGCAGCAGTATCCATCAGGACTCCAGGAAATCCAACTCTTTCTTACGTTTAACATAATGATACTACCACGTTTATACATTTTTTACCGTGCGTTATTTGTAAAAATGAGTCCTGGTTTGTTTCTTCCTAATTCTATACATGATCATTTCACTCGTGGAAGAGATGATGCGCATTTGAGGTGGGAATCTTGTGCAAACTCTAAGAAGGGTCCAAACCACTCAGCCTCCCTTATTTTCAACAAATTACAACTGAAGTACTAATGTAAATTACCAATTACCAATGTAAAAAACTGTAAAACTTTTTAAATTTGAACTTGAGAAGCTGCTATTACACAAGTGCTATTACAATGAATGAATTTATGAGAGATAATTTTGTAATTTGAGTTTTAGTAAGGATTGTATTTGCATTATCTAAAGGTATATATTGCCTTGTTATCTCTGACCATGCTCTATGTCTCTTGCTGGACCAACAGAACATTACAGAACTATTATTATTACGAGATGTTATTTCGCATAATTTCCTCCACTTACATTTCAGTCTTTTTGAATCCTCTTTATTCAGACACGACGCTTGAAACCATTCATTTCTGTGTTCTACTTGAATGACTTAAACGCCATTTAATCTCATCTTGGTTTCCAGATACACCACATTCGTAAAACCTTACTATCAAGTTGATAGTATTCTCAGCGTCCTCAACACTAACATCATTTAATCACTATAATAAGAAAAATAAATTTAAAGGAACTATTCGGCATCCACACACTAGATTTGAAACCATTCATTGCTATGTTCTCCTTGATGGAATTTAACTCCACTTCATCTTGTCTTGGTTTCCAGATACCTTTCTTTTGTAAAACCTTACTTTCATGTTGATAGTAGTCTCAGGGTCATCAACACTAACACCATGTAATCACCACAACAAGAAAAATTAAAGATGAGCTGAATTCGGCGTCCACACTTATGCAGAGCTTTCACAACTATCCTAGGAGCAGCTCCGCCCAAAGAGGTGAGGGCTTCCTTTGTCCGGCCTTCGTCGTCGCTCTCGAGACTTCAACAGCCAAACAGGGACTTTCGAGGGAACCAAAACCCTCTCCCGCTACTCCAGAGAAGAAGGAGGACCGAGACACACTCCTCTCATGCACTGTGGCGTTGACGTCGCAGAACTTCCATGCATCAAAAGGATCCCTCGGCTTTTGTGGGGACATCTTTTTTTTCGCGAGAGAGAGAGGGAGGGAGAGAGGAAAAGGAGGTAGATGGCACACGGGAATGGCAGGGGGAAAAATATATATTTTAAAATCTTACGCGCCTGATTTTTTTTCTGCTCGGCGAAAAAATAAACCGGAGTGGCATAAATGGCACCCATTTTCTTGCCTCCGCGCTGAGTGAAGCTTTCGCAACCTATTTTATCTCTCTCAACTGAACCACTCCACGTCTCCCCAAACAACCCTGGCGTCATCGTCGGCGCTGTCCTCCTTCAGGGACTCTTTCAACCTCCCTCTCTCACTCTTAGAGAAAAAAAATAAAATGAAATAAAAAGCCGCTTCCCCTCCACTTTGGGAGGACAACATCAACACTGGTCTCCACCTCCCCCCACGTCCATCATAGGGCTCTACATCTCCCACCGCCTCTCCTTCATACCTTCTCACATTGCAACGAGCCCTACTCCTGCCCCTCTGCCATTCACCAACCCTCTCTCATTAGCCGCGACATTCATCCCTCACGAAGATCGATCCTCGTTCGGAATATAGTTCCAACGCGTCGTCGATCCACTCACACCTAGGGATGGGCGCATACGGCATTTTTGTCGGCAGCAGAGGCCGATTTGGCGGCGGAGTACGCGGCGTAATCAACGAGGTGACCAATTTTATCCTCTATGGACGGAATTATGAAACATCAGCGAAAAAAAAATACTGCTACTATATTAGTTTTTTACATGCGCTATTTAAGCATTTATCAAAAAATGCAATCTATTTCATGAAGACATTTATTTTGAAATGTGACGTACTTGTAAAGCATATATTTAATTTAAAATAATACTTTACACAATTAAATTTACGCAAGGTTTACTTCAACATTGCCTTCATAACGTACCTTTTTTAAACTTCCCCAATTTTTTCTTCACATGGCAGATGAAACTATTTATTCGGAGGTGCACCAGGCACGGTATCGTCTGTGAAGAGCGTCACACAGTCATCCATTCAAATTGTTTGACAAGCCACCGAAAGAGACGTATTTTTCCACGCACTTAATACAAGACCTTACAATTCTGTCTAGCGCAGTAACTAAATGGAACAACCTCTTTGAAAGCAGATATTTTAATGATTTTGAAACGTAACAAATTTAACTCGCTCGTCCATAGAGGGTTAAGACTTTCTACTTTCCGAGGGGGTTGCATTGAAATCGTTCGAGATATTATCAATCACTTAACTAAGGATCTACGCGGTGCAACAACAAACAGATCGAGATTTTGGAAGGAGATCTTTAAGCTAAATGGAGTTGCATGTGTAATAACGAGCGGAAGGATACCAATCCGATCGTTTACTGAAGTGTTCGTCCACCTTGGACGTCTAATTGTGAAGGATTCTTTGATGCCTGTTCATGTACATATATATACCTCCACTTGCGATATCGCCACAGCAGAAGTTGGCCCGCATTGACTCGGGGAACGTGTGATCACGCACTTTCGCTACATACAGTTAAATATATTAGTTTCCCAAACAGCCAGTATTATATCTTCAATATATTCGACGCTTCGAGAATTTACCCTCTCTTTCAACATGTTTGAACCACTCATGTAGAAATTCAAGTGTCTCATATACAGATTAGACGTCGACGCTAGCTGTAACGTTGGCGAAACTGCTGTCCGTTTAAACGAATCAACGTGGGAAAAACCCGAATAAACTGAACTCAATATACAGATTACATAGTCTCGCAAGAGGGATATTCAATCTCATCAAGGATGCATACTTAAATGTATATAATTCTGCTTTTTGTTACCCATTTCGCAGAAATTGTATTGAATTGAATCGAGTTAATACGACCTCTGATTACAATCATGCCAATATTTTTTATAGTTTTCGGCACGGCTTTAAAAATATAGGCGTAAATTATATTTTAACATGTGATTTTAACATCCTTGCCTCAGTATGATACCTTGACATTATTGAAAAGCCATTAAAATGGCCTAAAATGAGCTGTCTCACGTTTAGCAAAAATATTAGACAGATAAATATAACACCGGTAATAAATAGATATAAGATAAGAATTATTTCAGTATAGAGGTCATGTGCTATAAGGCTATATGTTAAAATGGTATAGAGTTACTAAAAAACCAAATCGGTATAATTCTATTCATACACCTTTACATTTAGATATCACTAAAAGGCAAAGATGTGCAAATCTGCACAGGGACAACAGTTTCTCCAGCCTCTTTAACTCATTTTATCACCGGACGAAGAATGGGAAATCGTTTTTTATACCATACCAGGTCACCTAGGGTTGAAATTTGCCTAGCAATAAATCATTTGACTTGACAGGGTATCAAACCCGGATCTCCCAATTGTCGTTCAGGTGTTTTAGCAAGTTATACCACCAAGTCATTTTCCATCCTCGCGTATTTCGAGAGGTGTTTAGGCGAGCTAGAAATTTGCGTCTCAAGTCCACATTGCGACCTTGAGGGAAGATGACTTGGTGGTGTAACTGTCTAACGCCCCTGACCGGCAATTGTGAAATCCAGGTTCGAATCCCAGTCAAGTCAAATGATTTACTGCAAGCCAAATTTCAACCATTGTTGTATATGAACCCTAGCGAGGGACTTTGTACCATATCGTTTGTTCATGCATTGATTGGAAATTCATACCAGGTCGGTTACCACGTACAGTTATGATCATTGGTTCCTCATGGGTACCAAACTGAAAAAAAAACACCATTACATAAGATAATTATGACTATAATTAATCACAGTAATGGCAATTTTCCACTAGATAAGGTTTAATACGACCAAGATCTAGTCGAAAATTGCCATTTCTATGATCCATTATGCAGAACTTCCAACATATCACGCCTGTTACTTCTCTCGTTTTTGTAATTATGACTATTTTTGATTGTATTGAAGATTAACCAAATTCTACGCTACATGCAATCGGAATTGGCACAAAAATGGCAAACTTCAATCGTATACACTTCCTCAAACTTGATAGAAGTTGTTGTTGAGTAATGAGATCAATTTGGGCCTCGCCGTTTTCAGTTACTACCCGAATGATCATCCACCATGAGTCATATCACACACCAGAGGAAATTCCGATATGAATGTTGATTTAAGCCCTCTGAAATTGATTGATTGGCTAATGAGGGGAGACAAATGGATGCAATAGGGGCCGACACGTACCTACCTACGCAGCATGCTCCAGCCTCTGTGATGTGAATAGTGGAGATTATCGATAGAAAACAAAGAGAACGTCGTTCTTTCGAACAAGTGAGCGCTGCGTGAGACAAGCGATGAGACCTGTCAGAAGAATTAAGTTTTATATTTTGCTCGCTTGTTTTTCTGTTGCTTGTTTTTGTAGTTTTGCAGTAGCAAGGACAAGTCTCGCACATTCTCTTTATAACTTTCGTATGCCTTTTCATTTATGTTGTTTAAATACTCTAGCATTCAACTCCTAAAATATTGGCAGCGTTCCTGTACTGCAGTGCATGATATATCGTTCCATGAACTCAATTCATCTCACTTCGGTTATATGCAGGTATTTTTGCTAATACACTCACCATCTGCCCTCATAAATAGGTTCTGCATGCGTTTCTTTCCTTCAAATCAACTTAAGCGTTCTTGGAAAACATTCTGCTGCAGACATGAAATTTACCAGAGAAAAAGGAATAATTAAAAATTACAGTTGACATTTTATTAAAAAGGTTTTATCGAGTTTTTCCAGTATGTCTGGATCAAATCCTGAAATTTAAATTTAGCCTGCTTTCCGATAACGTAGATATCTGAAGTTTTGTTTATCTACCCACTTTTGGTGACAATACAGCAATCACTTTGAATAATAAAGACTAAATGACCCGAGCGAATATTTCGCACAGTATGCAGCTTCTTCCTGTTTCATCCTTCCTTCTTCCTCTTCTTTTACCTGTTTCCTCCCATGGACAATTATATGTTATTTATGTTTATGTTAGAGATACATAACGTAAATAGTAAATGGTCACGCTGATTGCATGTAGAATGTAATCAATCTGAACGATGTGTTAATAGATGCCGCCTCATACAGTCTTTTAAGCATGTAACCATTGCCAACATATTAGTTGATTATATTGTCAACAGATGGCGTTGTATCTTTTTTTTAACAAAACCGTTAATTTTAAACAAACTGTCTATTTTTCATCAATATCGGGGAACATAAGCTTTAAAACGATGTTTGAATCATTAATTTTGATGTACAATTATGGGAGTTATGGCGTTGCGACAAAAAAACACCTTTGAGAAATAATATATACGGATGTGTGGAGTCGATATACCTCGAGCGAGTAATCAACATGGAAAAATGGAAACTTTTAAGTCAAATTAATGGGTAAATAGTGAAATTTGAGATTGAGATTGTATTTTTCGTCAGAAGCCGGTGCCTCAACGTTTAAAATGATACATCATTTATAACTGTAGGTGCAGTATTGACGGAGTATATACGGAATTACAGAAAAAGACCTTTCTGTAATAATATATATGATAATTTTCAGTAGTCAGTCGCTAGTGTAGTGTTTGTTGTTGAAAGTAAATTCTATCACCGTGTTCATGTTGGTGAGAAGTCACTCCCAGCCAAACACCCTTGTTGCGGCTTGCAGGGTAATAGGTAGATTTAGATGTGGTGTCAGGCGTGACTTCATGGAATTTACTAGACATTGTAAATGAAGTATCTTCGTTATTCCACATAAATTTTCTTTAAGATGACCCGGGCTTCGACGTGGTACGTCATCATCTGGTTTCCACTTGATGATGACGTGTCACGTCGAAATCTGGGTCGTTTGAATTAAAATTCATGTTAAATAACATAGTTAATTCATTAAAATTATTGTATTTATATTAATTAACTTTTATTTAATTATATATATATATATATAATTAATTATATTATATATAATATTATATATATATAATATATTATATTATATATAATATAATTATATTATATTATATATACTTATTATATATATAATTAATTTATATTAATTAAACAATTAAAATATATTATTAAAAAATTCAATTTAAAAAAATTGATTAACTTTGTGTTTACTTAAATTTTCTTGAGTATGAGCTGTTTGCCTGTGTCAAAATCTTATATACAAACTTCAACATACCTCCCGATCACTTAAAGCTCTAAAATTTTGACCATAGATTCAATTCCGGAAACAATACAGTAATTAATTAAAATTGCCACAAATAAGTTAATCACGAGTATATACCCGAGAGTAGAACCATCAATTACGGTGCCCCTCTTCTCCACAAATGAGTCGTTCTCCTCGATCGTTGCTTTCGTTCCCTCACTGATCCGTTCCAAAGATGCGTTCATCCGTTAAGAAAAGGCGAAGCGTTACTAACAGGCCCGAATCCAAATAATCAATTGACCGACATTGGGTTTGGATGAATTACAAAAACCAGAGCTTTAATTTACGAAGTTATAATTTCATTACAAGTAATTAGCACCATAAAACCTTTAAATGATAAAACCTTGTTCCTTAAATAGTCTGTTTTTACTGCATGTGTTATTTCCTCTCATTTTGTCCAAGCCATACTCAATCACTTGACTTCCCTAATCGCTAAAGATTCAACCTTATTATGCCAAGCCTGCTCCATTACTTATCTTCCTATCCACAGCATCTCCCCCGATCCAATCAGCGCCCTCAATAGCAACGCACAACAAGGAATTGAAAATAAAGTCACGGGTCACATTGCACATCCATATCAAACTTCTGATGATAGAATCAACTCGCAACTTGTAGGTTAGAAAAGGTTTCTATGGTAGAGAAGGATGTGGAGCTCCTAAGCACGGTGTTAGAGCGCAGTTCAGAGTAGATTGAGGTACAAACGAAGTGAGATGCCCGGCTGGAGGGGCACATCGGCAGGGACGGACGATGGGAGAAAATGAGGAAAGTTGGATCAAATGGTATACGAAAATTTTTGGTATTAAGGAGGGTAGGAAAAAAAATCCTGGCTTCACAATAGAGAATACCTGAGTAAGGGCATCGTGCGACCACTTGAGGAGACTTGAGGATTAGGGTGCGTTTCGAGTTGATGAGATGGGTGGCTGGACGAAGTAACTGCACGCAGCAGAGCCAGACTGTGGGCAGTTTTCAGGGAGTCTTATGGCTTTAAAGGAAACCCATTACAATCAAACTTAATTACTGACAGCAAGCTAAGATATAAAACAATATTTATGTGCAGAATTTTGTCTTCATCTGTCACGTGGATGAGATAAAAACTTCATTTTGAGAATTTAATTACCAACGTTTCAAGTTCAACAACGGTCAAGACCAATTAAGTGGAATTATGAAACAATAATCATATGAAAATTATTTCAGACCTTCTCTCTAATACTGAGGAGTAAAATTGAGAAGAAAATAAGACATGGGTGCTGATTAGACAAACACTTTCATTACACAGATGCATTTCATATGGCTCAACTTATACCTATATAGTGAACTAACTACATATAGTGGATACAATTTTTCTCGGGGTAAATGATACGAGTAGTGTGAAACCATAAAACGCGGTAGAAAACCGTCAAACCCTCAATCCTTAATTATTTCTCTCACGCGGAGGTCTACGATGCCGTTGCTGTATTTTTTAAGAAATCTGTGAATGTTGAACACAAATTCTCTGGCGGTAGTGATCGCAAAATGATGACACAAACGATGATTCACAAAATCTTCCAGGAAAATATTTTCCAGTCAAGGATGGATTTGTAATCTCTTTCTTTGAATTTGTTTGTAATGTTTAACTGTAACCCATTCAGAACTTTGAGCTTTGGTAAATAAAGTAAGATATTTCCAAAGATCTTAGCAAAGATTGGAACCGTACCATAAAGAGCTATTAAACACCGCCATAAATTAATAAAATGATTTTTCTGATTGGATCTTTGATTTCGTAAGTAAAGACAATGGATTATATGAAAAATTATAGTAATTTAAACTAAAACCACATAGAGTACTCCAGGTAAGGAGAATCGAATTTTAGGATTTCAGCGCCAGGATAAGTGCGAAATTAATCCTTTAAAGAACAAGGACCTCAGCTCGATCACTCGGTGGCCCGCCGGTTGGTGTCGACTCATAGACATTTCCAAATAATTCGCGAATATTGTCACCCAAATTCATCATTTAGTGTCCGAAGTCCTTTTCACAGCAATCACTTGAAGACACTATCTCACTATCATTCGTAGGGATTTTTCAACTCCGTAGTTGAGTAGTCCCAGTAGTCAAAGTAGTAGTACATAGAGCTCTCAGGTAGCGGCTACATAGTGAGGCTTTGACTCTCAAACACAGTGCTAGAGCCAAGTGCATAAAAATTTCTCACAAAAAGGTAGCATCAGGTGTCGTATAGGTAAAATTTGTTAATTTTAACATTTGGATTTGACGAATAAAATATTATCTACATCAATAATTTATATCTATCATAACCGTCAATAGGTTTGAGAAATGAGAAAGTTATTACAATGCACACTATTTCATTCTTAGAACCCAATCTTTACTTCCACGCTTTTTTTACACATTCCCATTATTTTTCACTAATTCTCAAAGACTGAATCCCAAAATCTTTAAAGCTTCAGTATTCTATTGACAGTCATTACCCAGCACCAGATAGTCAGACACCCAAAGATTATTAGAAAATTACTCACAGAAAGCAAAATACAAGTTTACCATTATGCAAAGCAGGCATAAAAACAAACAAACGATTATGAAAAAAACTGGCTTACATTCATCATTACTCAACTTTTTGGAGGCTTCGAGCATTGTTAATGGTGCCATTATTAATCAGTGCCCTTTTAAATTTGCCGGTTCCTTAATCCTCATAAATTTAATGAATGTGATCAAGCCTAAAATAGATCGCATTCTGAATACATTGACCCTCAAATTTCTCCTGCCACCCGGTTAGAAGGTGGAATAAGGCTGATGAAAGTTGGGTAATGCTTCCGTGAAATAGTGTAAGAAGACGGCAGCAACGACATGAACCCTTCAGAAGGAACATCTGAGGGCACCGTTATTAAAGAGTACACCATCTCCCAAGTTCAAGAGCGATGTGATGACATGCTGGATCAGAGGAAGTTTCTAGGAACGGAAAGCATAGGAACACGCCGTCGGCAACATAGATACCTTAGTGGAAGAAATATCCAGGAAATTATTCGACTGCTTTCGTCATAAACTCCGACCGACAACACTGCCTCACGGCATCAACTCTGGAGGACGATATGAAGCGAGGTCTCTCTCGCTGGAAACGGGAGTATATGGCGTTTATATGACTCAGTCAATTCGACGACGCCGGTCCCTTTCGACGTATCTGAGCTGTGAAAAAAAGGATCTCCCAGCCTTCCTTGGAACTTATATACATATATATCGGGAAGATTAATCTGGCATTTTGATTCAGTGCACAAACACTCGCGGGAATGCAAGGAGAGGAGATGTATTTCGTCTCCACGGAACAAATCCCCTATCCCTCGAACTTCTCTCGGAGAGAAAAGTCTCTCAAGAACGGTTTCGTAAATTTGAGTGAGGGGACGTCGGAGAAGGCTGGGGAAAAATGTCGAGGAAGGGTTGAACAAAACCTAGAGTCGCATGTGCTCAACCCTAGCTGACAGCTTCATTTTTCTTCCGCTGTTCCCGAGTTTCATCCCCCTCAGGACACCCTTTTATCACCTGCTCCATTTTCACGCACAACCTGTCACACCCTCTCTCTTCCCACTCCCCACATTTTAACCCCTCGGCTGTGGAGCGGGTGGCCCAGCGCATTTTACCTCGCGGGATTTCTGTGGAACCCATCCCAAATATTCCCGCACTCTCGCGGGGGCCTGAGCCACCAACTTTTTAAAAAAAGCTCTCTCCAAAAAAGCCCATTTCTACCACGCCCCGTGACATGAAATATCCGATAAGTTTTCCACAGTTGACTAATACTTTGTCACGGAAAAATTCAATGGGTTAATGCTGTATTCACAAGGGAATGGATTGATCTTTTGGTCACTGCTTCGAGTTTGTTCTCATGAGTAATGCATGTAACCTGTATCATTAAGAAAGGATAACTTGAATTATTTAATTAATTATCAAGTACAAAATCGTACTTTTAAAGAGATATTCATTTATGATGTCAACTTTGCCTAATAATGATATCTTATTCCTTATGGATTTTTGCTATAACTAATAGATCTCTACCCTGTCCGAGTTCCATTTGCTTGATTGACGTTTCTTCTGTAAAGATGAGTTTGTGAGGACGAAAATACAATAGAGGAAAGAAGAAAAAACAATAAAATTAAAAATAATCTTTATTTATATCACCGGTAGGAATTGAGGGTTGTTAATGGAACCAGCCATGGGAGCCTGAGTTGCCATCAACCTACTTAAACACTTTCTAAGACATTAAATTTTTACCGTGCCCATGTTAAGGAGCATGCAAATAATTTTCCACAGAATGGTTACATTAATATATTGGCAATCGTGGGTTCAGTGATAATCGTGAGTTAGACAATTAATCTACCATAGAAGCAAAAAATAGGTACAAATAAACCAAGATTGCTGATGTACTGGCTTCTAACCCAGGATTCAATCTCCGGCAGAGGAAATACTGGGTTCAATCTCCGCAAGAGGTAGCAAACATTTTTCATTGGAAATCAAATCCATTTTTTGGATACAAAGTGAAGAACGCTTCCAAGTCGATTATTGAACTGCAGCGTTTATTATATCACGTGATAGTAACAAAATGTCACATGATTTCGAAGAAGTATTGCATGATACACAGCCATTTGATACTTCCCAATCAAGAAAATCATCGATTTATAAATAAAATAATGCACAATCGGCAAAATCGCGCGATAAAAGGAGTGTTTTCGCATCCGTTTGTAACTTCAAATGGAGCGTAAAACTGTCATCACATTCTCTTTTCACGAGCGTCACAGAATGCGGCGGATTAGAAAAATATTGGTAAAAATTCTAATGTTTTCAGGCCACACCTCGAAAAATTCCTTGGTCACTCTCTTTGGTTACCGCATGAGTTGTTTCCTCATGAAGTTTTTTTTCACGGTTCCTGTAAGTGATGTTACGCGTATATTATCATAGGAAAGATAATCTTCTCCCGTTTCCTATAACAACTTATTGATTTTCAAATTATTGAGACTAGAGTAAGCAGTGAGACGTTATTGCGTTTCCTATGAAACAAAACGGTGAACATCGTTTTTATTACATAATTACATAATTTTTTCGTAAAAATTATTAATTATAGCGGTAAAATAATTCCTGCGTTAATCAATGGATTTAGAGTTATCCAAATACGATATTTAACAAAGCTTTTATAATGCTAATTGAAATAAATCATCTACGTTCGTATGCGTGCTCAAAAATAAAATCTTGCTTCCTATCGTGCGACCATAGAGAGTTCTGCATTGAAGTGAATTGAGTTTATTTATCCTGGACAGGCTGAAACGATTACATCTCTTCTTCCCAAAACCCTGCACGAGTGAGTGCGTACATTTGCTACTGAGACGTATCCAAAAATCGTAATGGCGATTAAAATCCATAATCCGACTCACCGTTTTCGCTCCATCCTGGAAGGCTGAGAACAATATCTCCTGGAAGATGAACTCTCTGCGAGGGCGCATATGTATTAAATTTTTCTGTGAAAATTTTTATGCGTACGCCAAATGGGGAGATATATCAGCTGCCACTGGAGCATCAAAGGGTGGACAAAAAGGATTATGGCCGCTAAGGAGCACGTTTGGCCCGCGCCAGCTCACGCAGCGAACTTCAGCTATGTGATGTTGATGGCTACAGAGGGACGATACTACACCAGATTTGTTCGAGAGTCTATTGACATGGTGAAAAACAAACAAAATTTTAGTGTAAATTTCTCGGGCTCGCCACCGGGTAAGATTTTTATAGACAGCCGACGTTTCGGGTTCCGACTCGTCACCCATTCTCAAGGCTAATGATGCTTGTTTAAAAAAGATTGTTTAATTTGGCGCTAGGCGGGGCGGGATTGGTCGAGCCCCGATTGTTGTATTGGAGGACCGTTGACCAGCGGGGACTTAGCTCTGGCGTTCTGAATTCTTCTCAGAATTCTATTCCAAGAGCTGCTGATCGTATAACCAGTATCCCGGTTGAAATTCTTCCTCTCCAACCTTATCTCTATCGCCTCTTTGGTTAAGCGATCCCAAAATTGGCCGGATCGCCAAAGAACAGTCGTGTCATCCCAAATGATCTTATGGTCCCGACTCAGGCTATGCTCAACTACTGCTGATTTTTCCGGTTGACCAAGCCGGAAATGCCTACGGTGTTCCTTCAGACGAGTGGATATAGTTCGCCCAGTCTCTCCCACGTAGACTTCACCACATTCACATGGGATTTTATATACCCCCGGAGTCATGAGGCCAACTGGGTCCTTAGCACTCACAAGGCGGTCTCTTAAATTGGCCATAGGTCTATGGATGCTCTCGATATTGTACCTCTTCAGAACCCAATTTAATTCGCCGGGAAAGTGTAAAATCATACAAACAAAATTTTAATAGAGAAGGAGGATACTCTCTCTCAACAACTTTGAAAAGAGAATATTCACAAGATACAAGACTCAACCAGTCGCGACCCAAAAAATCGCCAATCGGGAACTTGGTACGACCATACAACCCCTTACATAGCATAAGCCGAAATTGGCATCAGCACTTCTAATGGAAAGGCGCTAGCAGGATGACTGGAGAATCTGTCGCCAACCGCCGACATCTATATCTACATACTACCCTGCGAGTCGCCGTATGGGCATGTGGCAGGGGGTGTTAGGACTGTAATCGTTAATTGGGGGTGAAATGGTGACGTCTATTATGGAAATGTATTAAGCGGAGCTCAGTTTCATTTGTGGCCGCTTAATGTGCGCGGAAAGTACAAGATTTGTACCTATCTGTTCGATAGTGTATCTTATATTTTATTGCTCCTGTCAGGCCTAGAGATGTAGTGAGGCGCCATGATAATATTCTCTATATCGCTCGGAAACACACTGATTCTGAATTTTTCAAGCAGCCTAAGCCTAGCGTGTAGCCTCCGAGTCTCTAGGGGCTCCCACCTCAATCACTTTAAAAGCTATGAAACATGTGTTTGCTCGTACCAGTTTTTAATGAAGCGCGCCGCTTTTATTTGCATTGCAATTAATTTTTTTTATTAAATCTTTATGACCAGGGTCCCAAATGATCACGGCGTATACGAGTTGTGGCCTAACCAGAGCGAAGTAGACAGAAAAGAGCGAAGTAGACAACGTCACGAGGACGGAATACCGAAAGCCGAGCTGAATAATGAGAGACGCCACGAAAACCTGAGAACCCACTTCAGGAACGTCATTCAGTCCCATTTAGAAAAATAATCTTCATTTTAACAGGCTACCCATCTATTCACTAGAGATGGAATGATCTCAGCTGTCGGTCGCCTCCTCAAGGAACCCACGAATGAGACGTTATATATTTAAGACAGACGAGCAGAGAGCGAGGCCAGACCCAAGATTCATGACGAATCGTGGAGACGATGAAAGGTGACAGCTTAATGCTCGACTAAGTAATCAGAATAAGTGGAGACAGAGGTGAAAAAAATGAAAAGATTTTTAGTTTCCTTTTTGGGGACAATGAGGCATCGCTCTCGAGGCGGCGCCGGGGATATTACGGAGGCACCTCTCGAAAGAAGATATCTTTGCGCTCGAGCGATCACGAAGGCAAAAAAAATACACTGATGTTGAGAATGAATATGTTTTAAATCAAAAACTCATGAGTAAATCTTTTTTTATCATCATCAGTGTTCAAACATTAGAAAATTAGTTTACTGTAGCTCTCATTTTCACGCTACTCTTGGCAACCCGCTTTCATACGAAATAATTCCTTAGTTTTACATACTTCAAATCGCTATTTTCCTTCTTTAGTGTTTTACTAGAAACCCCTGATGATCGGCCAATGTATTATGCCCTCTATCTTCCTTGATAGCTCTCCCTGTTCTGATTGTATACCATTATTCATCGTAGAAGGCTATTATGCCTCATAATGGGTCCAATTAAACTTGATACATGCATAGAGGTATTGACTGGGACCAAAAAGTAATGCTTCGCGGGTCTACATCCAGATTGAGAGATTAGAAACGAAATAAGTGAGTTGATTAAATAAAAAAACCGGTCGCGAAAAATAATTAGCGGTACCCTGCGTTGTATAACCTTCCTTGGTCAGGATGGCGCTAAAGTGCTGCAAATACCCTCTCAGGGTACTTGTAGCTTTTTTGTTGGCATATTTATCCACAACAATCAGTACAGAAACACTTTTTACATTTAAAAACTGGGGGTATTTACCTAATTGGCGCCGTAATGTGACGTGGAACGTAACAAGAAATCACCACACTATATTCCACATTTATAGCAACTCACACTTCTTTGTGATCATTAAAAGTACACCGACGCAACCTTGTTACTGAAATGACCCATTAAAAACTAGGAGGATATCCACCCTTTTGCAATCTTCTAACTTCTGCTCATCGATGATGAGAATGATACCCGAGGACTAGTCGCGAAGTCGGAGTCCAAAATCCGTTTTCGACAATTTCGTAAATTAGCGTGTCTACAGTGTTCGGCAAGGGGCAAACACAAAGACAGTGGGTTTGAAGGAGAGGGAGCACTTGCTCGGTCTCTGCGTTGGCGTTGTACGGTTTGGATTGGCGTCAAGATCCGGGTAAATTAGCTCCGAGGACGAAAAAAGGAACTGAGAGTAGAAAGATAAAAGGAGAAAGACCGTGGAGGGTGATTGAAGGGACGAAAATCGAGCCAAGTTTAGAAGATGGAATATTTTTCCACGCCCGTAAATTGGCGGTTTGTTTGGAAGGCAAAAACTTTCATGCCAATTAATTGTGAACCAGGAGAATGAGCGAGAGAAAATTATTTTTTAATTTTGGTAGGAGATAGAAAATAAAATATTTTTAAAAAATATTTGAGCTCCAAGGGCATAATCCAGGGAGACATTCTTGTCAGATAGGAAATCAAACATGGTGTTGCCTATTTCGGAATTGGCAAACTAGGCTAACCAAAGCTTTTAAACTGTCACGTGTGATAGTGGGTTAGTGATGATGAATGGCGGCTTACGGGCGTTACTTCGCGAGAAGATGCTCATAGGCGATAACAGATTTTCCGGCCGTGCTCGACTCCATTTGTAACCAGAAGAAATCCCCAGGGAGGCTGGAGACTCTGAAAAAACATATCGAGATATTCGCGGGGAGACACTCTCAAAAGCAGTTATTGGTCGAGTAGAACCCCGAATCGAAGCAGTGTTCTTACTTTTCTGAAGATGCACGTTTTTCACAAAGTTAGAGCCAAAAATATTTCTTACGTTCAACAATGCTTTGGTATTTCGTCCGTAGTTCTGATTTCCCTATCTCAATAATCTAGTTTGGATTCCAAAGATTTAATGAATTTTCCTGTAGGATCCATGTCCTCTCTTTGATATCATGTGGGGTTCACTGCAGTGAAGTATGTATACGGCCCATTTTGGGCCCTTTCGGGCCTTTCGCTTGCGCCTAAACCTGTCGCCGGGTCTCCCCACTAACCCTCAAATAATCTTCCAAAATACGGATTACTCACCTGTCCTAAATGGCGTAGACGACCTCAAATATCAGTCATACTCCCTAATAATTATCCTAATTTTAACAAGTAATTTTTATTATAGAGCACAATTCTCTTCATGAACTAATGACGCGCTCCCCATAAATACATTCTAGAATATTAATAAGATGATGTCAAACCACAAGGCTTCAATCACAAAAATATCTAATTAAGAGAAAGTATTAAACTTCAATATTTTTACGAGCAGAGGAATTGTGTCTATTAAACCTATAAAAGTTTCCATGAAAACAGTCATATGTAATTATCAAGTGAAGAAACATATCCTTCCCTTGAATTAATTGCAGTGAAATTCTCATATGATGGCATTCTATCTATAAGCAAAAAGCTATAGAAATTGATGATGGAAAAATATTTATTACTCTGCTTCCCCAGGGCAGGAAAAATGACGCGCAAAAACTTTTACCCAATCTTGCTCGCTGAAACCGTTAGAAACAAGTTTGCATCTGAATTTAGCATACGTAATTTACAGTTCATCACTTTTGAGGGAGAGTTTTTCTCTTAAGAGGACACATCATACCCTTCGGTAAGGAAAAGTTCAGTCGAAAATCCACAAGATGGCGTCACTCGCACCCGATCGAGGCGTTTTAGCGTCAGGAGTCTCGTACTCCAGGATAACTCTCGCACAAGGCAACAGTCGTCGGTAAGTTTTAGCCAAGTCTCCGGCGCGTAAGTACAGGCAGCGGTTATATAAGATTTGTGAAAGAAGACTGAACTAATTGCATCACCGTCCGAGCACATCATGGCAGAAAACCATTCAGTTAGCGTGTCGAAATATACCAATTACAGATTATATCTTACAACCGTGACGGCTGTTACTTAGCATTCCGATAGAGGAGGGATTGATACATCTCCATTAGTTTTAGATATGTCAATAATAATAATAATAGTTTTTATAAAAATATACCCTACATCTTGCCGTTTCCGGATGGTTTAATTATGCTCCGGGATAAAATTTTCATGTTTCAGATACGAGCCTCCCTTGGCAAAGGTCTATTATTTATACTATAAAAATTTCAAGTTGATAACGTAAGACTTAAACAAAAAATCTGGGGTCGGAAATCATCACAAATCCGACCTGTCGAGAGGGTGTGATGCGTCGCCTTAAGATGGAAAAAATTCGTATGAAAAATCACCTACATTTAAATGTATTTGAATGTGAAATGGAAAAACATTTGGAGCTGAAACGAGGGCCATCTTTTGATATTCTCTCCAAAAGACATAAAAAAGTGAACAAGTCCCATACAATCAAAGCTTCCGCAGAAATATTGATGCTGTTATTTTTTTAAGCTAGCACACCGGTTGAGGCTGGGGCAGAGATTATATTACACGCATTTACCTGTTATTTTAAAACAGTTGGCACCCACTTACGCACAATATTTTCTAATTCAGATCGGCAAAACTCAAATATATTCCCCAAAAAAGCCGATACGATTTTTTTTCCTTTTCCTTGCTGCACCCTTTGAGCATTACGAACGTTATTTACGTCCTCGTGCCTCCTCGCCATCTAGAGTATGTTCGTACATGCACGTCTTTCAAATTTCCGCTGGAGCAGTAAAGTTTTAAAGTTCACGCCTCCCATTCAGATGCATCGTAACATGTTTTTCTATCCATTCTGGTGGCTGGTGAACCCAATTATCACCATTAAATATCTCTGAAGACTCCTGCCACCTATTCTGTAATTCTACTAACTACGTTCATCCCTAAGTACGTGCATATGATATGTAGTTGGTTCTGTTGTCGGAAGTTATTGCATTCAAAACTGGTTTAAGTCCTATTCTAAGTTGATATTTTTATTCTTATATCACACTATTTAGGATCTTGGTAAATTTGTTGTATTTATTTGTTTTGCTTGTATAATGTATCACCTTATTGTTTTAATTGATTGTTTATCAAACAAACTTGAGCTCAAGGTGAAAACATTGTGATTAGATGGAATTTAATTTTGTTAACACACTCCTGGGATCACGGAAAACGAAAAAAACTCACTACTTAGTGACTTAAAACATCTTCCTCCATCACTACACCGAGTATTCCATCACTCTCCATCAACTAGTCCACCCAAAAACGCTAACTGAACTAAGTTTTGGTTACAATAAAAATTAAAGAACTTGCACAAGGGATAAAAGCAAAGGAAAAGGTCTTAAAAAATGGTCGACTTCCTGAAATAACATTCACGGGACGTCTAAAACACTCATTGTAAATAAAATTTAAATACTGATGTTTCCACCCCATTATTATTGCACGAACGTTTTATATAGAACGTTTTAAACTGTAATGGAGAGAGGAATCTCACGAGGAAGGATGGCGAAATTTACTTAACGGTTGCTCATGTAACCCGTAATGAGGTTAACGGCAGTCGATTCCACTCTCTTTTGTTAACCTTTCGAGGGGGCTCGTGCCGAAGTGCAAGTTGGCTCCATCTCGAAGTAATGGAATTTCTGGGCCAATCAAGCGACTGACTCGGGAGACATGTCGAGGCTTGTGTTGCTGGGAAGTGAAGGAGGAGAGAGGGGCAGGTAATTTAGTGATGGAGAGAGGTGAGGGAAGATCGGCTTCATGATGGTGTAATTGCGAGCCTAGAAGAACGAAATCGAAGAGCTCATCGACAGTAAAATTCAGTCGCCGGTTGTTCAATTAAGAAAGAAGGACATCGTAAGAGCACTCTTGGGCAGTGCGCTCCGCAATCCTTGTCCATGAAGTTGGCTGGCGCCTCGAGCGAAGAGTTTGATGGTTTTTCAAATACGTCGGAAAATTATTGGAATCGCATTTTATTTTAGCACAGATATTTATTCGGTCGAACTCAACATGCAATTCGTACTGGAAATAATACAAAATATTTACTTAAAATTTTTGTCTGAATTAAAGCATGCTGTAACTTGAGATAGTGATAGTTTTCGGCAGTAGAATTGAAATTTAGGGAAAATATATATGACTCCACGTGACACCATGATATTTTCTATCCGCCATTATAATGATGTAGGAAGTATTATTTCGCGTTCAAAAGAATATCTTTGTATAAAAAAATCGAATAATTATGAAAAATTTCTCACCGGAAATAAGACCGTGACTTAAAAAATCGTTGAATTTCCATAACGCCGAATTATTGACATGAATTTTTCCTCTCTTAAATTCACGCATGCAGAGCTACTAAAAAATCTGTGCACACACAAAAATCGCTTCATCCACATCGCTAAGGGTGAAATTTTGTATACTCATATTGTGTTTTTTTGTTGTTTTTACTAGTTAGACTGACAAAAATTGTTGAATAAATTATTTGAATTTGACTAGATCTCTGGTAAATAATCGAAATACATTTGCCTTTAATATAAATCTAAGTATAACGATATTGTCATACCAACCGATTCAAGACATTGCCATTCACGGAAATTGGCAGAATTCCACATTTCGATTCATTGGCTCCTAAAGGTACCACTTGACAAGGCTGAAATTGACAAAGCAAAGAACATAAATAAGCGTATATCCTGATAAAACGGTTATTCACCAGAGAAATAGACAAATAAATTAGAAAAAAAGAAGAAGAAATATTTCGTAAATCTAGTATATTCTGGTGTTAACTGTAAAATAAATTATAAATGTAAGATTAAGCCCCACAAGATACTTAGGTAAAGCTAAAGAAACCATTTAAAGGCATTCTCTAGATCGAAGAACGCTTGTATCATTCAAGTCGCCCAAATACTTGGAAAAAATATGCTGGTACAAAGTAAAGATAAGGTGGATGTATTGTACATAGGAAAATATTAATTCACGTGTAATGATTCTGATGAGGTCTACATAAGACAGACTGCTGGGAGTTTCTGAACAAGAACTAAGGAGCACTGCAATGCTTTTAAAACAGTCAAGGCAAAAAGAGTAACTTTGCGAAACATCTTTTCACCTGTGACCACAGAAGCGATTTTAAAATGAATGGGCTGTGTTTTATAGATACCTTACGTGAGCTTCACGCTCTAGAGTATCTCAAAATTTTAAAACAATGTCGTGACCAAGGTTTTAATACTATCAATGACTTTTTACTTCCCGCCACTTCACCTTTCCTATACGCCATGGTACGACTATTCCACCTCTCTCAAATTTGTCCGTCCCCCTATCTCCCTTCCCATTACTGGTAATATATAAGGGAGTGTGATACTGTTTTTAATCACCTGATTATGATGCTTAGCCATTGAAACCCGGGTTGTGGTGGGAATTTGAATTTTTCTGTGGCCTGTAATAGTTTCAAGAGTCAATAAATATTGTGATGGAGTATCACAAAGTCGGCGAAGACCGAGTTTAATTCAGATTGTTCTGTCAATTTTTTTTAGTTCTCTCCCCCCACAATTCCCACCTCAATAGTCCGGCGTCATTATTGACAAATTGATCCATGATTCAGCGTGAAACGATACTTTCCTATCCAGGTTGGGGCCATACGATCTCTTGCACCTCTAAAAAAAAATACATATATATAATCATGGCTCCAAATTTAAAAAAAATAAATCCATGGATGGATAGAATCGTATAATTCACGAAATATAATGTTCAATATAAAGTAACAACTGAGATAAAGACTAGTTCTGTACCTACTCTGAACCTTGATTTGATGATGTAAATAGTTACATAATCAGCAATAGCTGAGAGGTTCCCACAAACAATGTCTATGAGTCTCATTAAGAAATTTTACAGCTAAAATTTTTCACTAATTTGCACTAATTCTCAATATTTCTATTCCGTACTAACTTGATAATTTGGGAAGAATTAATTACTGCTGAATGCGCTGGGTTAACGATTTACGAAGTGTAGTATTCTACTTCCCCAATCACTTTGAATCATTGAAAACTGCATACCTTGAATACGGAAAAATAATTTTTAAAAGCACTGCAAATTCTCAGCTTTCAGTACATTTCTATAAAAACTGATCGAATATGTGTCATTGAACATAATTGCACGCGCAGGCAAACGTGAGTCACAAGCATTCTAGCTATGGAGTTAAACGGCACAGGTGACCCTGGCTGTGAATGAGAAGGAATGGCCTTGTATCACCGATGTAAAATATTCACGCTGTCATCGAACAGCGCTATCAATATTTGCGTCTTAATTTGTCTTTAGTTCCATCGGTCAAATCGCTAAATATTTATTGCCCATTAGCAATGCCACTTCGTATTCAAGGGTCCCGAGGCCAGAGAGAGCTACCAATCCTTGTATGCAGAAGTTTTGATAGAACCGCGACGCACTGACAAATAAAAATTTACTATGCATGAAGGATTTCAAATTACCAAGCCACCTATGAAAAAAAGCGTATAAATTATTTTCAGCTCAAAGCATGTTGATCTTCTACAGATAACCCTGCAAAATATCAAGTAGCGTTGGATCATTGATAGAGGAACACATATTTTATACACTAGGGACAACTGCACACAAACGGATGTTTGCAGGCACTGCTCAGTTACATCTGCTCATCTCAACTCTTTCTTTAAGAAGTGGATCATTAAGTGGATTAAGAAGGATCTCCTTACATAGGCCACCTGCCATGGCTAAAAATCGGTAGTTATATGGCCTGAATAAATGTCAATGAACAAGAAATTGAGGAGCATACAATTTAAATAACAAGTGAATGAAAACCAAGATTAGAAAATGGAGGTGTTTGCAAATTAAATAGATTGATAAACACCAAAACACGATACTAAGTGTGAACTCTTCAAATGAAGTGAATGGGTAAAAAAAAACTGAACAGAACGCGTGCACAAAGCGGGTGATGAACAAATATGACAGTATTGAAAAGCAGTAAAAATGAGCCTAAAAGAATAAGAAATGAGTTTAAAAAGGTAAAAATTACTCACTAAAATAATGGCGATCAAGGAAAAACAAGGTACAAGTGAGAAACTGGAAGGATTTCAAGGAATATGTAAACGTGAGTAGAAAGGCTATGCAATAAATTTAAGGTATGAGTAGATTTCAATATTTTACTAGGGAGTTCATATCAGTTTCAGAAATGACTGCAACGATGGAATTTTTTTAGCTTTTGATGAAATAAAATTCATCCGACTTTTTCTACGAACGTATGGAAGCATTCTGTCAGCCATATCTGCTACTTAACCTAAGGGCATGATGAAAAACTTAATTACAATTTCAAGCTCTCCTTCACTCGGCGATAGACATCATCAGGGAAAAAATAGTTGGAATGGAAATTGCAGGAGGTAAAATTTAATTTAACGACGCTCCAACTGAATACTAACACACTCTTGGAAAATTATTACCAGCTGGAAAACAAAAATGCACTTTGAGAGCAAACATTTCAGGAGAGCTTTCTGAATCCAATTGAATTACGTGCAATCTCATCAGAGAGTGTCCAGTCCATTACAAGTGCGAGGCCAATGAAATTTTCAGAATAACAGAGTTATAAATTCAGTAGAGTAGAACTAAAGTAGAACTTCTGGCTATAATCCTCGGAAAATATTTATAAACGTGGGTCAAGAAAACGCATAAAAATCTGCGAAGGATGACATCGCGCGTCAATAATTAAAAATATGAATCCAGCCGTAACCGTGTGCCATAATGGAAAGGACTCTACCAGAGAAGAGGAGCGAACAGGAAGAAAAACAATTGCAGCTAAATTAAGAATAACCAGCGTCAATAACTGCTGTCGTACTAGACTGCATTTGAAGGAAAAAAATGCTTTTTTTCCAAGCGGAAAGTGTGCCCCATACATGTGGCAATTTGGAATCCCTAAGAGAGAAAGATGCCGACCTTAACAAAAATAGGACATACTGCATCAAATTCTGAAGTCAAGTAAGAAGAAACAGTACATCGAAACATCAGCATTTCCAATTGGAACTTTCCAAATAGGAAATTCAGGTACGCACTCAATAAATTCTCCGCCACATGAAGAGCAAGAAGAGAACACCCCTTTAATTTATATCTTAAGTAATATATTGACAAAATTACATATAAAAAGGAAAATTGAACAGTAATTATTGTTTGATTATGGTTCACGACTCCAATGGGTGCAAGAAAAATAACACTAAATACAGGGGTTTAAAACTACAATGAATGTACCAAAAGGGATATACAATTGGTCATTAAAACTCCATAGTACATATATAATTGCAGAAGACTACAGCAAGTCTAGCAATATAACACTTTGAGAACAAAATATTCATCGGATCGTATGGATACCAGTTTTAAAGACTATTTTTCCAAGGAAAAATTCCTTCTTCCGAACAAGGAATAGTGCCCAGTTTCAGTGAATAAATTACTCACTAAAGAATAAAGAGGGTTTGCTTCCTACCACCCGCAGTTGCCTCCATGGATTTTCCGGTAGCTAAAAGAAAACGCTATTTCATATCATGCGCTCATTGAAAGGCTGAATTTACAGGGTACCACTGGTCCACTTCCAAAAGCATGCCTGAACTATAAATAGCCAGGAATTTTTTAATATGAGCTCACACGAGCGATACTTGGACTACATAGAAAAAAATTGGCCCAATTCAAAGCCTAATGCATTTTTGTTGCAGCAAAATTTCAAACTTAGCTGCTAGGAAGTGATACGGGATAAAAAACAGAAGCTTAAGAAATTCCACAGACGTTGGGAGTACAAAGTCACTAGCCAACAAGCACGCTACATTAACTCTTTCCAGTCAACAAATTTTTTACCCGTTTTTATAATCTTGTCCGCACAATTTTTTGACGTTACCGAAAGGTCAACAATTTTTCCAATCGGTCATAAGCTACAGGAAAAATACCATTAATTATTCGATTTTAGAGAGATAAATTTGTAATTGCATAATTCATAGGCAAAAATGTAAAATATACTTCATGAGAAAGTAATAATTCAAACTCAATATGTCGAGTGACACTCCAGTTTGGACTTCCTAGAAGGAAATACACTTCCGAGTATATTTCGACATAGCACACTATAGGGTAAATAAACGTGGGAAAATTGTTTCTACATAATTTCATCGTATCTCCACCAGGTCACCAAATATGTTTAAGATGAGGAGCCTTTATGCCCATGTCATTTCGTGGGTTACCATTAATTGAATCACCCTTAGGAATACTATCAAACACCGCGCATTGTTCCTCGATTGATACAAGGGCCTTAAATACGAGCAGATGCGAAATAGTAAGGCGACAAATAGCAGGAAAGTTTTCACTTTCATGTAGATAACTCACATCGCTCAGAAAACTTCCTCACCTTGAGCACTGTCACGTCAGTATCTTAACCCTTTTAGTGCGGCATGACGTCAAATCACGTCATGGTTGTCTTTACGCTGGTGCTGATGACGTGATATCACGTCATGGGTACCGTGTTACAGCTTTCACTAGGGGGTCTAGAGAAAGTTCCCTAGTGAAAGCTGGAACACTAACGGTACCCTTGACATGATATCACGTCATCAGCAACAGCGTAAAGACAACCATGACGTGATTTGACGTCATGCCGCACTGAAAGGGTTTAAAATGGTGCTAAGTGTCGAAACCTTCATAAAAATGCCTAAGAGAGAAAGCTTTTCTGGAATTTCAATCAACAATGGAATAAAATGCTCATGTCTAAACGCCCATGAAAAATGTTCTATGAGGTATTGGGGATAGGGGATTATATTATTCAGAAAATAATAGTGAAAGTAGTAGACATTAAAATGGACGGAAAAAATAAATCCATATAATGTATATTAATTTCAATATCATTATCAGAAGAATAAAATCCCCCATCCTTAATATATAATAATATATATTTCCTCGTCGTCGTCCATAAAATGGACGGACCAAGTGAGAAATAATGAATTGTACAGAAGAGTAGAAGAGGAGATGACCATATGGAACACCAAACAGAAAAGATGAACCAAATGGTTTGGACACACTCTGAGCCACTATGGATTTGTGAAGAACATAATTGAAGGCAAAATAAAGGGAAAAGTCCCCAGAGGAAGATCCAGGGATAAGTTTATGGGCCAAATAAAGAGGAAAGTATATAGGAAGGGATACCAGGAGGTAAGGGAACTAGCATTAGATTGGGAAGGGTGGAGGGCTGCAGTCAACCAGTCTTGTGATTGGTTGACTGCAGCCCTCAGGTTAATGTCAATGAAGAAGACATTTAAAATAATTCCTAAGAAGACATGAAACAATCTATTAAGCTTATTAAGCATGCAATTATGAATCAATTAAGATGTGAATGGCCACAAAAAACCAATCATAATAATTAATCACTCCATTTTTGCATATGAGTAGTCAAATATGGAAGTTTTCCCAAGCAACGAGCATATAGTTTATTTAAAAAGTAAACGGTGTCACTTAGCCATGATGGAAAATGAGGAATAACCTCTGGCAATTATCTGCAGATCCTGAAGATCAAGCATGCGTCTGGCGAGGCCGTCTAACATCAATTTCTTTCCTTCTGCCTTTCCTCTTGGTCTGCCGCGATTATCACTACTGAACGGACTAAATATAACACATCACGTAGAATTTTATTAGCTTCAACTCCGGGACCATCCGCGGCGCGTCCTCTGGTTTTTTCGCCGAGTTTTGGCTCCACGGAATAGTAACGACCCGCAGTCCTCATCTCGACGGTCGCTTTGATAAGCGAGGATACACCCCACCTGGCACAAAGCCTAAAGAGGAATAAAATAGACAAAATTCGGACCAAGAAGGGGAGGGATAATTCCTTAATGTTTGTGTTGCCAACATTTTCCTAGAATCTCAGCCGTAAAAAGGAGAAATCACAAAAAACCTCTATTTGTTATTGTGTAAAGAGCAAGCCGTCCATCGAATAGGATGTGAGACCCTGTGCGCTTCTCGTTCAACGGGTTTTCCTCCATCCTTTCCGCATTTCCCAAATTTCCTCAACAACGTTCTCGCCTCTCATCCTGATTTGACGCCGGCCTTCCCGGATAATTAGTGATAATACTTTCAGGTCTTAAGTTAAAGCCTTTTTCGGACAAGATCTTGGAGTAATGAACACAATGATCACGAAATTATTAGGCTCAACGTAGTTTGAGCGAAATATCATTTTACCTAGAAATCAATTAATATGATCTCATTCTAAATAGCAATATCTCACCCTTCAAAAAATATCAAAATATTAGCCCCTTACCGAACTACTTGCGGGGATTTATTTTTACGAAAGATACCAGACCTTTTACTTGGAAATTTGTACTTGTATGCACTCCAGAGGGTCCTTATTTTTAAAATGGGGAATTTCTAATGCCTAGATCTCGTAAAAAAATTTTCGAAGTGAATTTCGTATGTATTGTCAGCTATTTTTTAAAATAAATCATTTAGTTACCGCAGTAATTTTATCAGGTTCATAAAAAAAACCTTCCGTTGTGGAGTTTAAATGTGCCGCGTGAAAAAAATGAGTCAAATTAAAGACTTATATACATATTTTTATTTAATAGCTTAGAATTACTATCATATATTAATATATTGTATCACCATTAACAATGCAATATTTAATTTATGCTTCCCACAGCCGCTGAAATTAATACAAATAATTCGAATATGGCCAGCTTTATGAATAGGGAACTATCTTCCTTAAACTACCTCAACATGGTGATAATGATTGATATTCATGACAACTTGAAATAGTAATATAACTGAGTAATTCTCACGGTAGACTTATCGTCAATTGATTTCATGGAAAAGGAGAAATCACCAGATAAAAAGTATTTGTACACTTGATGTTACTTTTGGGATGAAACCGGTAGATGGTTAGATACGATGTCGGTAACAGACGGTAGTAATGATGAGAGTTCACTAGAGTTATTTCATTCGGATTTCTCAACAAAAAGGTGCGCTCGTTAGCTTGCAAGTGACAGCATTACAACACGATAAAACATCCAGTGCCAAGCTATTCCGCTAGTCTTCCTTCACCTCGCCAAAGTGTCAACAACACACCACACCTCTCTCTTCCAAAGCTGCTCCGTAGAATTTCTTTCTAAAAAAATTCCAATGTATACGGAATGCCATCCATTCCTCTTAATCCACCGTCCAATTTTTTATCCCTATCGACTACGGTGGAGCTGGGGCGTTTTTTTCCGTCCGAAGTCGAGAAAGTTTCGAATTGAATCACACCGCTCTCCTTCCCCCGTCGCTGTTTCAATAACTCTCCCCTCTTTCCCACCCCCAACACACCCTTTACTCGGCCTTTTCGTTTCACCACGCCCCTTTCCCCCGGGCGGGCCAAATATTTTCCCCGCATCGGGTTTTTATCGCGGATTCCGAACCCCTGATCCTCCCTGAGTGCTCTTCTAGCGAGCGAGATGTGCCCCGGCCACCTCCTTTGTTCAGGGGAGTTCCTCTGCTTCCACATACACTGAGCCGTTCTTGACCCACCCCTCACTCTCAAGCCAATATACCTTAGCGAGCGTGAGATACGCACCACGCGTCCGTGCATACTCAAGGCGCTCCATGGCTCAGAAAGATGGGTATCTGGGAACGGTAGGGATAGATTTTATCGAAAGGAAAAGAGAGAAAAGGGATAGGTATAGATGTGCCACATGAAACTAAGGACAATGTGAATACCCAGCGTAGAAGCATTCAGTGTGACTTGAAAAATGATGCCGTTTTTTTATCGGAAATACATAGCGTAATGGCAGCTTTCTCAGCAAATTGTGCAGGTGAATTCATCTCGGGATTCCAAACGGTCAAATGTTTGCACGATGGCTGACCTTACGACGGAAGACTTTCCTATAATCCTCGAGGATTTTGATGCCGGTACGCTAATGTTTGGTATTCTTAGGGCCGTATTCATAGTCGTTACCTGGGTGTCCCCCAGGTGTGGGGGAGCCCCTTGGCTCAGAAATAGTATTCATAGTCGTTACCCAGGGGACTGTTGTCCCCTAACCCTCCCCCAGGCCGTCGATTTCCTGGGTAAGGCATGAAGCTTATCCAAAGCTTCCCTAACACAGTACTGCTGCCCCCGCGTGGGATGAATTCATACAACTGTACTAATGGCAGGACACGATAATATCAACAACTTTCCATAGTAACGTCTTCTGTTTACAAACACGGGTACTCACTGAACTAATCTCATATTCCTCACCATTCATATCACATAAATATTCAATTAATATTGTAAACATTCTCTCATATTCCTTCAATCATTTTTCATCAACATTTTGTTACAGTATACTGTATTATTGTTTATAGCGTGCTTGGTCACGGTGAGAAATGAGCATCGAAAACATCGAGAACCATTCATCGAAACCGTTCATATGTATTTTTGCGTGGGATTGTTGTCAAATCTCTTACCCAGGTGTCCCCTGGCTGGGTGTTACCCAGGTAAGGTTTATAAATCGCTCAGTGTAGGGGACCCCTAGGTGTTACCTGGCTAGGGGATACCTAGGTAACCCCTAGGAATACGACTATGAATGCGGGCGTTAGTCTCTCATTCAGCATGATTATTGTTCTTTCGCTGTCTTCTTCCCACCTTTTTCAGGATTGGTACCAGGCCTTGCTGAGATGGAATACCAGGCAAGGGACTTCATCACAGGAACCCCTGAAACCGAATACTGAACAAAGGGGAATTCAAGAAACAGGCGGAGAAGAAAACAGCCAAACGTGAACGATCATAGTGAAGGATAGAGTGCAAATGCAGTGCAGAACAGAGAATCGGTATCGTGAGGCCTCAGGATATGGAAAAGGTTTTCTACGAAATGTCAGTCATCACCAGGTGGGTTACCAGCGAAAAATACTCCAAAAATCGGAGAAATTTTGAGTGCTAACACTTCAATGAATGAGTATACGATACCAGGCCGATACCGCAATTATTTTATTTCCTTAGGTTATTTCTATCAGATGGATGGATTTGGCACAAGACGATATGCACATGTACCCGAGAACGTCATCAGTATGAAGAAAATAGGTCTTACCTAATTATTGTGGTCATTTAGGTGGCCAACTGAATTTGGTTTGTCATTGCCATTCAATTCTTAAATTTTTTAATAGGACACCATCGGTGATCTAGCAATTTTGCAAACAAAATTCATTGATGAAAAAGCCGTTCAGAAGAAAAGGGAAGAGAGCATTTTCAAACCAAGCATAAAATAAAATTCAACTAATCCACGGAAAATCGGATCAATAATAAGAATTTTTATAAAACCATCAACTCAGCAAACATTCATCACGATCCATTGTGGTTTCCGATAACAAGTTCATTTCTTCAAATTCCACAAAAAAGGCACAAAAATTTAATTTTTCTTAAGTGCGACGGTTAAGGGAGAACAAAGCAAATAGAAAGCAGCTTTGGCTCAGCGAAAACATTAAATTGCGAAATTAAAACCAGTCTCTGATGTGATGAAAAACTTCTTCTCGGAAATCTCATTTCAAGATATAAATAAAAGTGGAAGGAAATGTAGCTATATACCTCAAATGTTATTGCAAAATTTGGTATTTTTCAAAACGCTACTCCATAGTTTTTAACAATATGTTGATTGAGGTGAGACAAATAATATCTAGAAATGACAAATTCATCATGCCAGCAAATGCAGATGCCATTTTCAAATCCATTTGCCTGTCTATACGGATAAGAATACACAAAATACTCGCGGAAAACTACAGATGGACATCTTGCTTCCAATATCAAATGAAGCCGTAAAATTTCATGTCATATATCAAATGGAGAGGGAAAAAAAACATCCGAAGGTCGATCCATTTGACGTGAGATAGGACGTAATTGGCATCAATTTCATTCCCATAAAGCCACTTTTCTTCCCCCTATTTTTCCCTTCTCAATACGCTATCACGAAGAAATTCTTTCCCCTCTCGGAGTGAGTGAGAGAAGTTTTCGAGAAGATCCATTCCATTTACTACCCCCCCCCACTCCTCTCAACCCTCTCCCCCACCCCCCGAGAGCACTCTCTCCACATCCACCGTAAGTAATTCAATACCTACCACCTCTTCGACGAAGCTGGGTCCGCATCCATCTCTATCCCCCGCCACTCTTTTTCCCGTCTGCTTACCTCCCATTTTTTTCTTTTCCAACGCTTTCTTACACCTTAAAAACCTCTATATCCTCATCGACCGGCATTACGGATTGGGCCACGAGAAGATAAACATCCGAGCGTGAGAATATTCGGCCTTCCATGCGGATAGTTCGCCCATACGACATCGTGGAGAGGAACGGAACATAACGGAACATCCACATATCTACAGACAAATATTGAGATCGGTCCTTTCAGAATCAGTGATATTCTTCTCCTTTTGGTTACAATCCTAGGATTGGTTTGCAGCAAAAATTATCCCCCATTCTACCCTATCCTGGGCCAACAACGTCATTAGGTGGTACGAGGTACATCCCAGCTCATCCAAAATCTGTCCAGTGTATTCCAGTCTAGGCCTGCCCCTATAGTTCATCCCTTCCACTGTGGCTTCCAATATGTTAGGGAGATGCAAGATATCCTGTTTTTCGGAGAATATGATCGATCCATATTGCTTGACTTAGTTTCATTGTCCAGAGCAAACATGGCGCCTCCCCTATCCTACTTATCACTTTACTATTGGTGACTCTCTCTACCCAGGGAATCGTCAGCATTCTACGCTAGCACCACATAAGTGATATTATCTATGCAAATAGAGGTGGTGGAGTTGGAATCTAAAAAAAATAGTTTTCGAAAACATTATGGGAAATCGGATCAAGGAAATGAGCAGCCTACCAAATGAAGCAGCTAAGACAGGACATTGTATACAATTAGCTTCATACGATACAGGGCATAAACCAAAACAATATGGCACAATTTTAGTAGATTGCGTAGTTCAGCAAATCCCCGAGCAGCTACACTGCGAAATTAAATCTTTACCCAGTAAACAAAATGAGCTTTGGTTCCTAGGAGTAGAAGTTAGCGCACATTGGAGGACATCAGCCCATTTTAGCGCACACGGATGGCTATGAATTGAACGATGAGCTCCGGGGAAACCATCGGTAATCTACCGATGGGTAGTATTCTGCGGGTGCACACAAATTACGAAGAAATATTTTGTGTTAAGTAATCAAGTGTGTTAAAAAATAATATTCAAAATACATGCTTGAGGTAGTTTGAGAAAACATCATTTCACCTAGAAGTCAATAAATTTTGTCTCATTTTCAATAAAAATATCTCACTCTTCCAAAGATACCACAATATAAGCCCCTTACCGAACTTCTTTCCGAGATTTTTGACGAAAAATCTCAGTCCCATTACATGGTACATGGTAGATATATGCGCTCCAAGGAGGCCTAATTTAAAAAATGAGCCGTTTTAAACACGTGTCTCAAAATAAAGTGTGTATTTTTATGTTTTCTCAACTACTTTTGATGATAAATCATAGTCACCACAGTTGTTGTGCCAGGATCGTAAAAAACCTTACGTTGTGAAGGAGTTTCAAATGTACCGCGAGAATAGCATGAGACAAGTTCAAGATTTAACGTAAATATATTTAAAAAATTATTCTGAATATCATTCATATGAAAATATATTATAGCACCATAAATAATGCAATATTTAACTCTATAATATTTTTATTTTATAGCTTAGAATTACAATCATATATAAATATACTACTTCACCATAAAAATGCAATATTTAATTTATGCTCCCAACGGCTTCTGAAAGTAAAACGAATAATTCCAACATGATCCTCATTATGAGTAAGGAACAATCTCGCTCAAACTGCCGTAAGCAGGCGTCTCACGCTTCCTATTCCAACCTTGCTGCAAGGTCGTTCGATATCTCGATTCTTCGCCTCTCGAGTCGATGGATATCGATGTTGCAACAAATCGAATAAATCGACCCTGACCTTGCTGTTGTTTGAGGTGCTTAGTGAAGCTGCGGGTATTATGCGAACTACAAGCGCCTCTAATAACTCCACCCACAGCGTCGCCTTCATTACATTGTTGTGCATTGCGATTGAGTGACGTGGTGATATTTAAATCGAGATGGTCTGTTGTAAACTCAGAACTTATGCAAAAAATTATATTTGTGAAGGTAAGATGTTTAGTACAATGTAATGTTTGCAGAATATCGCAAAAGTCCCGATGTTGGTTAATACGGCCCATGAGAATACCTTGTCCTCTGCTTGGGTAGAGTTAATAGTGCTGCCGATAGTTCACGCCTTCGCCACGGCTTCACTTTGAGAGTCTGTTTTTCTCGAAAATAAATATTTAAAGAAAAATATTTTTAAATGCACGTTTTTAAAAGGAACTAAAAAGTTTAAAGTAATTTCTCCTTTAAAAATTTATATAATCCCATACACAACTTGGCCTTAAACTTGATGGAAATCAAAATGCTGGGGTCGGGTTGGTGTGGCGGCTAGAGGACTGGCTAACCATTCGGGCGGCCAGGGTTCAAATCCCTGCAGAGGTGGATGTTTTTAGGAGGAAACCCGATCCCTACTTGAGCGTCTTGGGGAGGGCACTTAAAGTACAGTACTCCGTCTGTCGGATGAGACGTTAAACCGTGGTCCCCTTTCGTTAAGAGCAGGCTAATGCCGATGCCAGGTTTCTATCCACCCTTCTTCCCTCACCTATCCCCTATGGCGCAAATGACCTTAGCAGTCGGTCGCCTCCCCAAATATCCAGTCCAATCCATGAATGCTTGTAAAATTAAAAAAAAAACGTTAAATATTCACCAGGAATCATACTGCAATGCAATTGACTTGAACGATCGATTGAGTTTTCGCTACTAGAGTAACTACTTAACATCCTTATTGCTGCATCCATGCAACAATTATCTATATAAACTGCATGCACCCCACGTTTTTTTTGTTAATTTTACAAGCATTTTGATTTCTTTTAAAATTCACCCACACCAAGTTTAAGGTCAATTAGTACATGGGATAATGAACATTAATTTTTAAAGTAGAAATTATTTTACACTTTTAAGTCCCTTTTAAATACGTTTTTACAAATATTTTTATTCAAATGTTTATTTTATTCTTTTTTGTTTTTTTTAAATAGATTTTTTTCAATTTTGAACATTGAAATAGGAAATATTTACACTTATCTATAAATATTATATTAATTTAATGATAATTTTTATTTTACAAAAATCAAAAGATATCAAACAAAAATTTAGTTTTATTACCAGATATTATTTATTTCAATATGACAACAAATTGCTGACATGTTCAATACTACAACGAAATTATCAATAATACAACAAACAAACAGATACTTCATAATCTATTTTTTATACATTAATCACCTGTCTCGAGGTCTTAGGTGTCGTATCCTTTCCATCTCCTTCAGTGCTTCTTCATTACACGGTGTCTTGCCAGTGAGTTTTGAGCAATCAAGCTCCTCTATTCTTACTCCATCTAATGATCTGACACGACTCAATGCAACATATGCTTAATATTGAAAAATAGACACGATCGATAATAGAAAAAATTATCACTAATCGTAATTTATGATATCACCTAGCCTCTATATTTGACACTATGGAGAAGCTTAGAATTTGTAAGAGAAATAAACAAATAATAAGCAACGAACAAAAATATTTAAATATCACTCATGTTCAATATTACACATCTGAATTGCCAATCACAGAGATATTTAATAGACATATAATCTCTCTCATGACGTTTTCGCCTCTCCTCCTCAAAGCGAGCAAATTTCTCCTCTTTTGATTCCTGTTGAAGCTTTTCTTGACGTTTTCGCCTCTCCTTCTCCAGGCGAGCAGATTTATCTTGTTTTGATTCCTGTTGAAGTTATTTATTATGTTTTGATTACCATTTACATCTGGTTAATCGTGATCAATTGGTGACATTACAGATGTTTGCACTGAAACGATTCGCGATGCATTTACTGCCTGCTCTGCATTCACTAATCGTAAAATCACTAAGCCTTTATATGTGAAACTGTGCATACAAAGAATTAATGTGACCAAATATTATTGCATTGTCATCCAGTCTCAAGTCTCCAGTTTTGATGTTTCATTTCAAGTTTCTAGACCACCAGGAAGTTATTTTAAAATCGATTACAAAATTTGTGTGCAAACCCGCCGAAGCGAGTTAACAATAAAAATAAATATTTAAACAAACTTTTTTTTCTTAAATCAGGCTAATGCCGAAGCCGGATTTCTCTACACCCTTCTTCCCTCCCTGCCCTCTACGGAGCAATTGACCTTAGTTGTCGGTGACCTCCAAAAATATTCAATCCAACCGGTGGTATTAAAACTGGTTTACATTTCTAATAATACGTTATGGGCCTTTTTTACCATGTGTATATATGAAGGTCGGCTTCAACAATGCTGTCGGTTGTCAAGGAGACAAAAAGCCAAATATGCTGAATTTTCAGCAATTACGTGACAATCATCAAAGAAAGCTAAACTTAACGAATCAGATTATTTGAAAATATAAAATTAATATAAATGAGAAAAATACGAGGAGAGAAATTAATTTAATACGATTTCTTCACCTACGTCGGATGTATCATCATGCGACACGGAAGAAATAGGGCGGATATTAAACAGGAAATAGCATAAGCTAAGAAATGGACTTTAGAATTCTAAAGATCGGAGATAGGGAGCATTGTAAAAGCACAGCAGAAAATATTAGAAGCATTCACAACCAGATGTTGGGGGAGGATGCCGAAGCTCAACTTGAATAACAAAAAAAAATTCAGACATTTATAGATGAATAGAAGAGGAAACGACTACATTGAACACTTTTCACAAAATAACCAGTTAGTTTGGGCTAACCCTCAAGCAAAATGGGCTAATGAGAAGGAAAAATACGGGGAAAGTCCCAAGAGGAAGACCAAAGGATCAATGCATAGGCCAAGTGAAGAGGAAAGTAAACATGAAGAATTTCCAGGAGGTATTGGAACCTAAGTAATACATAAGTATGGAGGGCTACAGTAAATAAACCATATGATTGAACGACACTTAAAAATGAGCTATGAGAAAACTAACTTTGTTTTTTTTTAAATATGAAAATCTAAGGGCTTCCCAATCCGAGATCAAATTCTTGTTTCAATCTCTAGTACCACCCTCATTCAAACCCTTAGATTGGCTCGAATGTACTCTTAAAACCTCGCCATTTTCATCCCCTCAGTTGCGATTTTTGTGTGTATCATGCGTACGTTTTTGTAATACATGGTCGCTATAAAGGGAAATGGCCCAATAAGACGTTGTTCCATTTCTTCTAAAAATTTTGGTGCAATTCATTTTTTTCCTGGTCCTCTGTAGTAAAACGTTTCAGTAAGGTATACACTCTCCAGTTTTTTAATGGCTTTTCATCCAAAGTTCAAATATTAGGAAAAGCAAATCGGGTCCCCCTCCCTGTCGGAGGTGCGTTTTCCTTCCACTTATTCGTCGTCTCACGGTAATGGAGGTCTTCTGAAAATGCGCAAACATTTTCAAAGAAGGTGACTCACTTCAAAATAAGATTCATCACACAATGCAAATTGACCTAGAGTTTTCAGGGGTATCCTGTCTATCCTAACACCTATCTATGAAACAGACATCCTAAGGGTAAACGGGTATAGAATAGAGGTCTGAGATTTTTATCCACAAAATAAATATACCATCGGAGGTCAATCTGTGGCACAACTGACGCCGTTGGTGAAGGGTATAATTCTTACCGTTTTGTATTTAACTCACATAATATTTTAATTTCTGAAATACATGGTATATCTACACTTGAAAATTTAGTAACAGCAGTGTAAAGTGTTGAAAACTAAATCGTTTGATCCAAAGAACAGTTGGAATTTTTCGTGTGTTTGGCTGGATTTGTCTTCGTCACACATTAAGACAAATACGTCAGCATTTTCCAGCGACTACCATTTTGAAAATTTCAGCGCAAAATATTATATCATCAAAAAAATCACTAAACAACAGCGCTAGGAGCCCAAATTTTGATTCATGGACTCAGCTTCGGCGTTAACGGATTAAAAATATGCCTGTTGAATGAATATATGCCGACGCCGGGTTTCTCTCCACCCATCAACTATGCACTAGATAATGTTTCGACTACTAACCAACCAATCCATCAGAAATGGCGCAAATGACCTCGGTTGAGATCATCCCCGCCGTAAAACCAACCAACCAGCTTGGATCACAATTCTCGTAACCATTATAGTGGTTTTCTGCGCGCCCCTTCGCATCACCTCTTCCACGGATCCAAAATTTCCCAATTTTCGCGTCAATCTCTTCTCGGCCCCGAATCGCCGATCTTCGAGCACTGCAGGGCCTTTCCCCAGTGAGTCCTTCGCCCAACATCCTTTTTCCTTAAAATTCTCTCTCGCCAATTTTTCCCCCCTTGCTCACTGTCTCTCTCTCTCTCTCTCTTTACCTCTCTTGCCCCCCTCCCCCGCCTCTAAATCAATAGACGGCAAACACTCTCTCTCATCGTCTTCCCTCCTTCTCTTTTCCCTCATTCCCCGGGGCATCCGCCACCGTTTCGATCACCTCTCATTTCCACGGTAACCCGAGACGTTTTTTTTCCCGTTCCTCACGAATGTTCACCATCACCCATCGTTCAAATGGTCGAATTTTCGCAGGTAGCGCCGCCATGTCGTCATGGAACCCATCTCCCTGACTCGTCAGTTCAGGAGAAAGGGAACAAAAGAAGACTGTGAACCAATAAAAATCAAGGATAAGTAATTCACAAAACAATAACTTTTTAGAAAGAAGATGGGTTGATAGTGCAACAGGAGTGCGCACCAAGCTGCAATTTGGAGATCCGAGTTTGTATACCAGTGGTTAAAGTGATTTTTTTCGTAGCGTATTCCAACACTTTGGCACATAACAATGACTACGTTTGGATGAATCCAGAGCATTCCTAATCACAACATTCTACATATACAGATATCGAATATTACTAGGAATAGGGCTTCTCAGAAAATGAGCGTTTCCATGACCATTTCTGCCTGCCTCAAACTATTACTTTTATTTCGAAACAAACTCGCTTCAAGAAAAAGAATGGCAATCATTTATGCAATGAAATGAGTAGCCATAGCTATTAAAAGCTTACAGACAGAAATACTTCATGAATTTCTAACCTCTACATCATTCTTTCATCCAATCATCTATAATAAGTATTTTTACCGCAGGTTGCACATGAAAACCACTATTGCATTCATCTACTAAACTCGTCAATTTAGGCGTGAGGCAAAAACCGTTTTGCGTGGGGAGATATGGCGTGATCATGAACACAAAATTGTATTGTCAACGTTCTAAATTCAGATTAACCCTCAAGAGGTAGTATTTTGCTCAGAAATAATTTTGCTAGTTATTTCAATTATTATCAACACAAAGCCGTACACGGAGAAGGTTGTCAAAGAAAAATAAACGCCGTATGACTACAAAGCGATAAATATAACTATTTTATTGCGTTCAAGAACGCGTATATGAAGTGTACTTTCCAGCTAAGAATCAGTTTTCAGTCATTGCTTATGAACGAAAAACATATGAATGGACAAGATAATCACAGAGAGCAGAATTTATCACTGCTCCATTGAGTGTTTCAAAGTAATTAAGAGGAATCATTTCGTCGCTCGAGAGTTGAAATTTTTCTCTTAGAGCAAAGGATAAATCTCAACAGAAAATTAGTTCGACTGAATGATGCATCCACATCCAATTAAGTTTGTTTATAGGATTTGAACTTAATCTCCACATGTTAGGCATAACTAACTTACAAAATCGAATAACTAAGTGCAGGAAATCACTTACAACAAAGTAGGCAATTAAATGGCATTTAATAACGGCAGTATATGTGAGTCCACAGAGGGAGAGAATCTTACAGTATGATTGCTAAAGAAGTAAGCAATCGTCTTTATTGATACTTTAATATAACGTGGTACTGAGTTTGCGTTACAGGGTACATGAGCATCAAACAATGTAAAAGGTATTGATAAATACAGTACTAAAACTATTACTGCTAATAAATATACATTCATGAACACATGCATAACGCGGGCATACACAAACAACGCAAACATCGTAATGGACACTGAATCCTTTATGATGCCCAAGAATAAGGAATTTGGGCGTTCCAATCGCTGTAAGAATAAATGAGCGCGATAAGAGGACCACAAGGGCAAAAGAGAATTCTGCCAACGTGACAAGTTAGATAAAAGGCATGTTGCCAAAGTTTTCTTCCCGTGGCTGCCAATACAAGATGTTAACTTCCACAGGCTGCCATGTAAAGCTTCTTTTTGAACTCCGATCCGAAATATGAGTTTGATTACATCACGTGTATTATCACGAACAGACGCCAAAATTCTCTAGATAAAAATAATGACAGTTCACAACACGAAGGATATTTTTCTAAAATAGGTCGGATTTCCACAAAAAAGTAAAAAAAAATGTATACGGCTGAAATCGTAGACCAATTTCAGTACGGTTTATCTAAATCAATTTTTTAAGCCAAGACTAAAAATATTGACTTTTTATCAATAAGACCCAAAATACATGGAAGTTGGATGAGCACAAATGGTTACTTCATATTTTGACTGGAAAAAGAGTGAGATTCTTTTATTTTCTTACACAGCACGAGGGATTTTTTTATATTTTTTTAAGATTATAATGTAAAAGCCACTCAGAATATTAAATGAAACGACTCAGACGTTCAGAATGTATAGCTTTTTTCAAACTCCATTAGGTAAAAGTATTTGCTATTCGAAAAGGATATATCTGTATATAAGACTGTGTATTGCTTAAAACAGATACCTAAAATGTCAACGCAATTTTTTAAAGAATAAAAAAATGCACTTAATTTTTCCTTTTAAATGAATAGTATTCCTAAATTGAGAATGAAACTTGATACAGCTTACTTAACAATTATAAGGTATTTCAAGAAAAATGGACAGTTTTAGGTGCATGATTACGGAGTTTCAGAATACTTGTAACTTAAAAGTAAGAAAACTTAATGAATAGGTACGTTACCGCAAGAGCACCCGGCCACCCAAGCAAATGCAGCTTTGCACGGGCATGAGAAAACTCACCTGTAAAACAAAAAGAGCAACTTTGGTAAGTTTTTAACATATATTTCAGGTACAACATATTTAAAGCTTCTTAGGCATAACCAAATAATTAGTACAATACTTATAATGCGTGAGAACGAAGGCTTTCGCGGTGCTTTACGTTCCATGCACTACTGTCACCGTCTTCAGGTCGAAGATGCCGGTACATGAGTTTAGCCCTAATTATATATTTTGCTTCTGTGGGAAATCATATCTCGGTAAGAGTTGCCGGTCATTAAAGATGCGAGTGCAAGAACACCGAAGAGCAACGAAAAGTGGACAATTCCACCTGTCAGCCGTAATTGAATCACACCTGAACCCCGGGACATGACATAAAATTTGACGAGGCCAAGGTAATAGTGAGAGAGAGCAGATATTATCCTAGGCTAATTAGAGAATCCATCGAGGTAGCACGGACGGACACCTAAACAGAGACAGAGGACACCACCTGGACGATACATGGAGGAGAATCCTGAAAAGGACCAATGAGAGAGCAGCACCAAACATTGGCGGGAAATTAGGTCCTAGATTATGAGGGCCAAACTCATGAACCGGCATCTTCGACCTGAAGACGCTGACAGTATTGTAAGCGAAACTGTTGTCACGGTCCAACAAAAGACACGGTAGATCCCGAAAAATGAAGGAGATCGATAATAATGCGTATTTACTGGGGAGAGATTAAGACTGAGGCAGTTCATTCTTCCATCAAACCCCTCGTCAGGTTAATACATGAAATAAGTGCGATGAAAGCCATATACATTTGTGAGAAAAACGTAAGGAAATGAGGAGGAGACATCCTTGGTGCAACCCAATGCAGGAAAACATCCACATCTAAGTATTATGGCAAATATCAACTATGCCGATAATCTAGGTGATGACCCCAAAATGTTAATTATATTTAAATTTCGAGTTAATTTTTGGACATACTGGATTAATTTAGCAAAAATTTCCGGCATATTCCATATCATTTCAAAAAAATATATAAAGTGGATACATTAAGGAATATCTATGATCAGTTACAGTTAAAACGATAAGGCGTGATCAATGGATTCTTTCATGGTGAACTATACCAATCTTGCAAATGCACTAAAGGTTTTGTCTTATTTGGAATGAGATACTCCTATTCTGTATCTGAATAAAATTTGTGCACAAGAAAATGGGCTAATACACTGGGCGGCTGAATACAAAAGATGCGCACATACTTACCATGAACATTTTTAAAAGGTTCTTAATTGACTAGGCTCAACCTAAATGCGAAATATCTAAGGGCTTCTCCCAATACAAACTTCTCTTGAAGACTTATGACAACTACGTCCTGCATTTCGAGCGGGTAATTTTATAAAGTTAACAGCGAGACTAAAGGCATTTTTATGCAATATCCCCCTAAAAAACAAGCTCAATATTCCAGATGGTATACTTAAACAGAAAAATGTGTTGTAGGATTAAAAGAGAAAGGAAAACTCGTGTCCATTTGCCTCATTATTAGATCGAGGGTTATCGATATTGTCACGAGCGTGGTCTGTGATTGATTCTTTGATGAAACAACTTCGCATCAGAAAATCGGTTTTAACTTATAAATTAGATAAAAATCCGAAACATTTGTTGTCATTATTTCGTTTATATTCGGCATGTTTGTGAGAAACTATTTTTGGTATCGCCTAATTTTCATTGAAATAAAACTGACCGATGGATATGGACTAGAGAAAATCAGAATTCATCACAATACGGTGTCACGTAATTCATTCGTTATGACCCCTCAAATAAGGATCTGCTGTTATTTTGCCTTTAATTCAATGAACCCCGTGGCGTCTTCTTACGGATCCTAGCGAGTCAAACACAACATGCACTATTTCTCCTCCCGACGTTCCCCTGGCTGTCAAAGCATGGTCGCAGCTCTTATTTGAACCTGTTTCATCTCAATGGGCGTTAAAAATAAGAGCATCGTCGGAACCCCAACTTTATGGAGCCAATTCCTCCCCCTTAGAATGTTTTAGTGCTCCCGGGGATCTGGCTGGTGCGGTGACCGTAGAACTGGCTTCCTATCTCAAAATTCCGTGGCTCGACTTATATTAATGGCGTTAATTTTTTAATAGAATATAATCCCTAACTGGTTGCCGATTAGACAAAATGCTAGTGGCATAGCTACCCCGACTTTGTCGTTATGGCACATAAAAATCTGGCCTTGTGGCGCCTTACCTCAATAGTAGGCTTATTCCGAAGCTGGCTTTTTCTGCATCGACCATTTATCTTCTTTAAAACACCTCAATTACTAAACTATCCCTTGAATGCTGCATTGTAACTGTTTACAGCTCTAATTATGATTACGGCTATGACTCTTTCGCCATCATAGTGTTTGGCTTTCTCCAGTTTTCCTTCATATTCTCTTCAGCTATGCGCTCTCGGTGATTTGAGCTGGATATAAAGTCACATAAAACCTCAATTTCCTAGGTCAGACTGTGAAAGAATGCCATCTTTTCTGACAGTAGAAAAACTATGAGCCATTTTTTGCATACCCTTTCCAAATTTTAACAAAAAAATGCAAGCTTTTTAGCATATGTCACGGTATGGAAATGGACTCCGGAGAAAACAATTAAAAATTTAGGAATCCTAACTCATTGATTGTGTCAGAAACTCACTCACAGAAACTCATTGATGTAGAGTGTTTATATTTCAATGATTAGAAAAATTAGTTAACAACTCATTCCTGCATGTTTTGTCCTAAGGAAACATCGGCCATGAAGAAATTTCCACAGCACATAGGCATAGCATTTATAAATCAAGTAAAAGCCTCAAGCGTGTAAATTTGGTAAATTACTGAAAAAGTCAAGTCAATTAAGACAATCATATAGCGTCACTCGTGTTACTATAATTACTTCATGCTACTTATGAGTACCCGTATTTTTAGTATTTATTCAATCGAGATTGTATAAATATATATATATATATATATATATATATATATATATATATATATATATTTATATTTATTATATATATATATATATATATATCTATTATATATATATATATATATATATATATATATATATATATATATATATATATATATATATATATATATATATATATATATATATATATATATATATTATATATATAAAGGTAGAAAGAAAGTGGATAGGAACACATAAAATCAACAGACACAATGGTGGTGTGAAGATGTAAAGATGGCCAATTCCAAGCGGAAAAAATTCGACTGGACCGGGAATCGAACCACGGACCTTTGGATTTCGCGTCCAATGCTCAGACCACCAAGCTACCCAGTCTACTAAGAAACCACTGGAATCGGCGGGGGGTTTATATGAACAAACACTCCCCAGGGCAAGACCCACGAGAGCGGCCAATAGATGGCGCGCGGGCTGCTTATCACCCACCGGCAGAGAAGAAATGACATACACAGAAGGCGAAATGAAAGAATAACTCAAGCACACAGACAGTGGTGAAAGATATAGATATATATTTGCCGCTGAGCGGTCTGAGTGAATGGATGAACGACTGTATGGCCGGAATGGCTCATTTCCTACTTGGGTTAGCGTACCCCGAAACGCCTGTTCTATATCTTTCACCACTGTCTGTGTGCTTGAGTTATTCTTTCATTTCGCCTTCTGTGTATGTCATTTCTTCTCTGCCGGTGGGTGATAAGCAGCCCGCGCGCCATCTATTGGCCGCTCTCGTGGGTCTTGCCCTGGGGAGTGTTTGTTCATATAAACCCCCCGCCGATTCCAGTGGTTTCTTAGTAGACTGGGTAGCTTGGTGGTCTGAGCATTGGACGCGAAATCCAAAGGTCCGTGGTTCGATTCCCGGTCCAGTCGAATTTTTTCCGCTTGGAATTGGCCATCTTTACATCTTCACACCACCATTGTGTCTGTTGATTTTATGTGTTCCTATCCACTTTCTTTCTACCTTTCTGTATAAACATTTATATATATATATTGAGTTATTCTTTCATTATATATATATATATATATATATATATATATATATATACATATATATATATATATATATATATATATATATATATATATATATATATATATATATATATATATATATATTTACGACGATTATATATATATATATATTTATATGACGAAGTTTTATATTGTTTGCCACGTTCGTGGAATCTTAGCAAGAACTATATCTTTAGAACGCTTGCTTGCGCTTTACGGCATCCAATTTCCAGGCCTCTCTGTTTTCCCAATCTCCTTCTTGCAGGTTTCTCTCCGTCATGGCTTCGGCTATTCCGCTTCTCCATGAGTTAGGTGGCCTTCCTCTCTTTCTCCTTTCATAGGGTTTCCACTCCATGATGGTGCGGGGCAGTCTTTCTCTGAGCATCCTCTGAACATGTCCGTACCACAGCAGTTGTTTTGACTTGATTTCGTCCAGAATGGTTGTTGTAATTTTCATAATTTCTCGAATTCTCTCATTTCTTACTCTATCAAGCCTGGATTTTCCGGCTGCCCTTCTGAGGAAGTCCATTTCTGAAGCTAAAAGTTTCTTTTCGTCACTCACATTCATTTGCCATATTTCACTCCCATATGTAAGTATGCTTTTAAATATGGTGTCGTATATGTATATTTTATTTCTATTTGATATATCTTTGCTCCATAGTATTGAATTTAACATATTAATGGTTGTTCTACCTTTATTAATCCTATCTTTAATCGTTTCTGAGCTCCTTCCACTGCTGTGTATTTTTATGCCTAAATAGTCATATGAATCACAGGCCTCTACTATTTCATTGCTATCCTCTAGCACAATGTCTTCATTTTTTCCTCCAATACACATATACTTAGTTTTGCGCATGTTTATATCCAATCGATTGTATTTATTTTTCCAATTAGTTTCATCGTGATTCCTTATTTCCGCATAAACCATTATTTGCTTTATGTTTGAAGTTCCTTGGTAAATCTTTCTATGATTCCTCTATTCATTGTTGATTAAAATGGTCTTTAAATGATTTAATACGTTCATCATCTTCAACATAAGTTCAGTCTTCAGGATTTTTTCCACCTAATTCTTTGTAAGACTTTTTCAGGATCGTTCCGCATTGTACAGTCAATACAATGAGGAATGCAAATGCGGATACCAGTCAATACAACAGTGTGAAGCCGTCCAATTATATCACAAATGACCACGCATCGGAGGGATTTCCTTCCCACATGGCCGAGCAATCTCCCATTCCACAGTGAGCGTGCCGTGGGTAGCTGGCGTACGTCTGGGCACACCCCGTGCCCAACCAAAACCCACTCCAGAATTCACCGCGCGTTCCAAACCACCCGCTTCCCTCACCCCCTCATCCACCAGCTGAGGCTCCTCCACGCAAATATCTCCTTTACAAAACCCGCCCCCCTCTCTCTCTCTCCCTTCCCTCCTCCTCTCTAAAACACTTATCACCCTCGAGACACTCTTCATTCCTAATTTCATTCTCCCTGCTTCCCATCTCCCTCGTGCTCGGAAATAGGATCCACGGCTGCATTTCCGCGTGCCCACCACCCCGAAATGGCCCACGCTTTCTATAACGGGGGATCAAGTGTAAGTCAAAAAGACTCGCGATGGGCAGAGCGAAGACCGAAATTCCCTTTCCCTTACACATGTGCTCAGCAAGGGAAGAGTATATGTTGAATATGTAATCGTTGTATGTTGATATGTATGTTGAAAGTGTCACAAGAAGTTGTATCATTTTGATATAGTTATTCTTTTGTTTCTCTTTGAATATTAACTGATATAACTCCGGTTAAAGTCTTGTCATTAGTCCAACAATGCTTGAGACCGATTATAGACGTGATATGTGCTTCTTAAGTACTCCGAAAGGAAATATGTGTTTGATTGCTTCATATGTATTACCACAAACATACGCAAAACTTCTCCGTATTAAAATAATGACAGTTCGCAATGGCACCATGAGAGATATTTTTCTAAATCAGGTTGGATTTTCATAAAAAAATTAAAAATAAAACTTCTGTACGGCTAAAAAATTACGACTTCCGTAACAATTCCGATTCTTTACTGTTCCTTTTATTACGTAAACAATCCTTAACAGTAATGAATATAATATAACATTACATATACTTCTTTTAGAATATTTTTTGTGTATATTCATCATATATATAACAATCACGCCATTCCTGAGCGCGGTTTGAAAATTCAAAAAACTTATATTGTGCTGGTAGGCCTAGAAAACTGCTTTTAGTATTTTTCTCCATATCGCCCTTTCTTTGCACATCTTCGCATCCGTTACACTAATACATTTCATCATACGTGCTCACTTATTCTTAAGACTTCTAATACTATGAAATACCTATGTACCAAAATAATAATGATTACTGCGAACTCTTGCGTAAGAGAGAGAATTTTGCTATCTGCAGAAAAGGATCACCGGTGACAGAAGAAGCAACAAAGATCTTGTGAGCAAAATAACCAAACCAAAGAAGGCGTTCTAATAAAGGAGTCTATGAACAGCTAGAGAAACTAGCTTGGAAGTACAAAATTGCTTTATTGAAACATTTGGAGCATGCTCTCAAGAAGTTGTACGGCCTGGTCAATAAAAGTAGCTGAGCAAAGGAGGCAGGAAGAATTGGAGATGTTTCATTACCGAAGAATGATGGAAATCAAATGAAAGAAAAAAATGTAAGTCATATGAAGATCTGGAGAGAAAAGAAGTTCAGTGAAAAATCTGAGAAGAAAGATACATTAACTTATTGAGCACCTTCTTTTGACACAAACCATTTAAAAATTATAGAACGAGAAATAAATGGGAAGATTTACACAAGAAGATTAAGATTAGAATACAGCGGGCAAACTTGAAAGGACGTGAAAAAGAATACTTTTGCAATACTGAAGTGATTGATGAAGAGGAATATGAAGTTCAGAGTTGCAGCAAACTAATAATGGGATTGATCCGGGCTGATAACGATGATCGCGATATTTCTTTGGGAAAAACATTTAGCTTTAGAGGCTTGTAAAATATTCTCTGTTGTAATCTCTTGACCGTATGATGCATGCATCGCATGATGTATATGGAAACTTAGTATCTCCCCAACAGAATATTTTAGCGAGACAGATTTATTTGCGCATGATAGAGTGACTTAGTACTCTGCATACAATCGATTGCTTTGATAAACCATTGTGATAACGGAAATTTCCCACCTGCTGTGTACTAATATGTAGTCCAACGAAAACTAAGAAGGCATATTCTCTTAGTCGATGGTGGTGCAGCTTTATGAACGAAGTTATCCTTATATAAGAACGCAATAGTTATTTTGGATTGCGGAACCAGAACAGTACGCGCTCATAACCAGAACTTAACCAAAAAGAGAAAAAAATAGCCATCGGTATTAGTATTCAACACTTGTCTCTTTCATACTTAAGACATCATAGGGATAACCGTTTACACTGAACATTTTAATGTTAGATTGGATTTTAAAGACTTTTATTCACCAAAAGAGCAATTAGCACTGAAATGAACATGCATAAGAAATTGATGAAAATCGTGGAATGACACGGTAATTTATTGCAAAAACCCCGAAACATCAGTTGAATTGGAATAATAAGAGCAAGTTTTACCAATCATTTCACTTTATAAATTGATGATAGGCTATGATTGGCTAAGATAAGCTTTGCTACGAAAAGCCAAAGAGTTAGGCTAAGACGAAACAATAAAAAACGTGTGCATACCCCACAGATCAATCAAAATAAAACAATCACAAGGTACAGGAGGGATGAAAGTGAAGGAAAACCAAATGAAGAATCGTGCTGCTGTTCCATCCCAACTTATGACGAAGAAAAATATAAAATGGCTCGGAAAAATATTGCAGTTAAATATGAAAGTACTGTTTATTAGCCAATAGGTTCTAGGTACCTCCTCGAAGACCTCCGTAAGAAACAAGTACAAATTTCGCTCGCCTGGAGCTCGTGAAAGATTAAGCAGATAAGCGTAATAAAGATTCACCCTACACCAGACACGATTCTTGAAAAACCGCAGGCTCATTTCCAACCAAGGTCAAGGATGATGAGAAGCCACTCCATTTCTAACTTTATTGAAGCAGGTAATGCTATTAAGATTCAAAAGAATATGAAAGAAATATTGAGCCACAATTCTGAAGAAAATGGACATACAGAGAGAGGTTGGCTAAAAGAGATTAGGGATAACAAAAAACGAATCCACCGACAAGGTCGTTGAACTTAGCACTCAGCAGAAAAGAGGCAGCAAAGAAATAGAATCGTATTTTTAGTTGTCCCTTGATTTAATATCGGCATCCTCTCTCGGGGCAGTAAGTACTGTTCAACACCAATGGCGTCTTCTACAAACTGGTGACCAACCCAAACACCACATAAAGATATCGTCACCTAATTCCAACGTAGTTTCTGAAACCTATGAGCCCCAAAGGAATGAGAACCGAAAGTTGGCAACGGAAGGGGAACTTTAGACTCTGACAAGGCAGTAGACTCGCTCGAAGAGAATTCAAAACAATATCACAGCGTTAAAATCATTTACTGTCATTTGTATGGCATATAAATACCACTTCAAGAATACGCAGCACAGAGTCATCTAACTGATAGGTAAATGATAAATGAGGGCATTTAAGTCTTGAAATTCAACAACATTACTTGAGTCTCTTCCAAAAAATATTAACATTTTAACGAACCCTGATTTCTCAAGAAAAGATGTCGTTAACACTCTGCAGAGTTTTAATCACACCGACCAAGGTTTCGACGTAAGCTATGTCATTTTCAAGGTCTTGAAGTAACTTATGTCGAAACCTTGGTCGGAGTTAGTAATACTACGTGGAAAGTGAACAAATTTTTTTTAAAACGAGATCATGGCATCTGTACTCCATTTCCACAAAATATCACCTGAAACGCTGAACTCAATTAATTAACGCTTTATTAAATAATAATTTTTGTCAAAAATTGCTGATAAATTTTGTTATTAAATTGATGAATAATTAACATAAAAAATAATATAAATAAAATTATAATTTACATAAATTAATTGAAAAAGAAACAATTTAAACGAAATAATAATTTAAATAAAAATTTTGATTGAAAAACTTTTTATTTAAATTAGTAATTTTTGGTTTGTAATTTACGGCTAAGGCAAAATTAATCTTATCCTATGATTTAATCATAATGATAACTCGTAACTTTGTGATTCCATATATCTTGATTTTGAATGACTCGGGTTTCGACGCTCAACGCCATCCCGAAGTTGACGATGAACGTCAAAACCCGGGTCGTTCCAAATAAAGATGTGTGTGTTCACAAAGTCACGAGTTATAACTACAATGTTAACTAATTCCACAAAGTTACGCCTGAAAATACCAACTATGATTTAATTTTTTTGCAGGACAAATTGCCCACTTGTAGCATTTTTAACGGCCAATGAAAAAATACTAGAAGGAATTTCAGGTAAAAAGTTAACCTCATCACTGGGGAGGCATTACTCATTTACCTGATGTTCAATTGTACAAGGGAGTCTTGCGTAATGGAGCCCCTACTTCCCTAAGCAATCCCCTTCAAGAGCGCGGGATGAATTATCCACTAATGACATCGACGGCTTATTTTGATGCAGATTCAGTCGCATGCGGATGCAGATTCCCGGAAGCATAAATAAAAGTTACCAAACTTGTAGGGAGGGATGAAGATGCAAGTTCGAGGTCGCCCCGTCTTAATGCATTCCCTCGGAGAAGCCCAGGGAAGCCCATATATCTGTCCACGGCGCGGCGGTGTCTACTCCTCCTTTTATTCCCGCCTACTCCCTTAGGTCTCCCACTTAAAAAGATGTTTCCACGTTTCTTTCACGCCACCAAAATGAGTCCCCACTTCCCTTCTACCTTTTTCATCTTGGAACCTTTTAACTTCAAAACAACCGAATGCTCGTAAATTACCAGCGCGGGACTCCCGCTTGCACTGGAAGAAAATCAGAGATACCCAAGTCCTATTTTCACTAACATCCATCATTTCTCTTTTCCCGTTCCCTTCGTGCGCTCCTCTTCAACATTTGTCTCATCATTTTAATAATTTAGCTCATTCTCTTGCATTCTGACTTGAGAGCGGAATTGCTACAAGGACAAGCACACGATAAGGACTCTCTCTTTGGCTATGCAAATTTATCGATTACCACTCCGAGGAATAACATGAAATGAAAAAAGGCTATTCCACAAGATACCAGGTATTATATAATACATATATCTATCTAACTACTTTACTTGACTTCTTGGCTCGCTTTTGCAGCAACTTCAAGTTTGTTTCTTTGGAAAAGAAATGTAAATTTTCACCTAAATCTCTCTTCACGCAAACTGCACTTCGGGGATAGCTCGATCCTTCTATTTATTGTAAATGTTCACATTTTGTACTCCTAAGAAAGAAGATAATTAGATCAAATGGCAAGCTTGTCCACGAAAGTAAGAATACTCAAACGTTTGCGTAAATTATGGACATTTTAAGAGTATGAATTTGCACATCAAAATAAAAACTTTTTATTCTTAGCATTTTTAGGGCGATAACTGGATTTTTGGCAGCTAAGTTGATGGTTGAGGGGAAACCTCAATATCCTATGGCTGAAAAAGAGTAATTGACTGGGCAAGAAAAATATCACACCAAACATACGTGGAGGTTCATGCTAAGTACCCAGTAGACGTCATATTAGTCAGGCACAGATGTCTTGGACCAGTGAAATCTTTGCGCTTCCAGCATTCTTAATCTCTGTTATCTTTTCCAAAATAAAAAGATACTCTATCCCCAAATTTGAAAAATAGAATTCTTTATTCAAGTAATCTATGCATTTGTTACATACAAATACTTTATTTCATCTGATATCAATTATAAGAAAAAAACAAGGCCAAAATAAGAAATGACAAAGTTTATAGAGACGTAGGAGAAGAATGGACCATACGGAACACCATAAAAAAAGAAGAACTAGGTGGATAGGGCACACTCTGAGGCGTAAGGGGATTGTGAATAACGTAGTTGAAGGTAAAATAGAGGAAAAGTCCCAGGAATAAGTTCATGGACAAAATTTAGTAGAAGGTACATTGGATGATCTACCAGAATGTAAGGGGCCTAGAATTAGATAGAGAAGGATGGAGGGCTGCAGTCAACCAATCTTAGGATCGCACGACCAATGAAGAAAGGGAGGGCTATTGGTGGTTAACCTAAACTGAATCCAAAAGTTAAACTGCCAAAGCCACGCCAGTAACACAACTAATATAGAGCGTCAAAAGTAATAATTATAAAGAGAAAATATCATGATGAACAGTCCACAACACGAAGCAGAATAATTCTGGCACATCACCAAGGTGAATGAAATTAATTGAAAACCAGTTTTCTTCTAAACTCAAGCCTTTACTCAAGAGTTCTGTATCTGTAGAGATAGCTCAGTTGCCAGGAGGTAGTTAACTCTTAACAACGCTTAAAATCAACGCACGTTATCAGCATTGTTTCAATAACGACAGTGAATAGAATACTATACTATTAAAGAGAACGTGAGTAGTGCTTCTCTATGACATAGCAAAAATCATAAATCTAAGCCATGCTTATTCACTATGGCAATCTAGAGGGATGATAAATCATTGGGATTGTGAAGCACCGCTCTGCGATGTCCTCCGACGAGCTTGAATAATTGATAAGCGTTTGCGATTTTCGATATCTCGCGGTGTTCAATATAAATGAAACAATCGATGTCCTGCAATGTATAAAACTATACTGGATGAATTTTAAAACAGAACAGACAGTACGAGGTAGTGGAAATGATGCGATACACATCACCATTTGATGCGCGATATCACTCATTGCCACCAGTACGCGATTTCGTGCACTGCCACTTGATAAACAGTATCGAGCGTTTCAAAATACCTTCAATACTCTATAGTACGCATTGATGTAAAATAAGAAAACCGATTAATCGCCTTTTAGTGCTAGTAATATCGCAAAGGCACGGTTCGATATTGAAATCCGACCAAGAAGAAGCCATATCGGGAAGGCAGACACCGACAATGGAGTGCCTTGGCGTCACCTAACCCACTGCTCCAACTCATATCCTTCGGCCACCACTCTCAACATCCGGCAAGAGAATCGTAAAAATCCGAAGCCAATCGGATCGGCTCAAGTTCCAGCCGGCCCGAGAGATCAAAGGGAATAAGGAATAGACTCCCAAGGAGCGAAAGAAAACGAGGCATCGCGGAGATCCGCCAATTCGGATGCTAGTGCTTGTGTTTATGTCTGTGTCTGAATCGACGGGCGTGTATATTTTTTTCATTTATTTTTGCGAAGTGCATTGATATAAACAATACATTAAATGAATTTTTGCTTATAAAACTGAGAGACTTATGAACGACAGTATGTCTGAGATATTCTGATATCATTTAAATAAAATTATGTTGCAAGATGAATGCTAAAAATTTTTCATCCAGTGAATCATTATCATTGTTTAGGGTTATATTTATCATTATATACCAAACATGTAATATACACAATAAATGACATCCATGACATGGTGTTTCACATACATTTTTTTCTTATTTGATAAGACTTTTATGATTAGGAAACTTTCCCCTCTAAAATGATTACAAATTGATGGGCCTGTAGCATAATTGGACTAAAAAGTTAATTAATATTCTCACATAAAATGTGTTCCGCAAATGTTTTTTTTCTATTTTAAATATACTCAGGTAAAATTATATGACAATTATTATCTTGATAAAAGAGGGGATGGAACCACCCCCTCTCCTATTCAGTAGTCTTACGAAAGCCGCATGAAAATTTGTAGCTTGTGTTATTTTTATGACCAATTTTGAAATAGTTACGCGATCAATCCAAGTCGTTTTTTGCAGTATAATAGTCACTTCACCTCAAATAAAATATTTATGCATTAGAGTTAACATTTAAATACATATTAGGTAGGATAGTAAATGACTGTAAGGCGTACAATAGCAGTAACACAGTTCCATCAAATTCATGGTCAACAAGTATAACCTAAACAAATTGGGTTGAATTAAGAGCAGATATGACATAATGAGATGACAGAGAAGACAAAGACTCACATTGGATTGTTATTTGCATAGAGTTTAACTGTAATACTTCAAGAGGACGTAGAAGTTCTTCATTGGAAATCGTACGAGTCCATTCCCTTGTCAATGCGGATATTACTTACTTCGGATATTCCTGTTTAATAGGAACCCCTCTAAAAAACACCAACGGCAGTTTTCATAATACGTGATGGGCAATTTGAGATCCAAATATGTCGTAAGTAAAAACGTCTTCACATTAAACACTATTTCGTATATTTTATGTCAATTAATGTAATAATATCGCATTACAATGGTTAATGAATAACTGTTGCTTTCAGTCACAGCTAATTATTTTCCGAAAAATAATAACTTACGGTACTTGCGAAGTCTTATGAAGTCTTACGAAGTCTTATGAAGTCTTACGAAGTCTTACGAAGTATTATCTACTGGGACGTTTTTGCCTAAACTACAAGAGGGTATACGTAACCTCATACCCAATAATTGAAAACAACTTGCCCACGAATTCCCGTCGTTTTGATGCATACTCTTTCCTTGACACATCCTTTAGCAAAAATGAGAGACTTCATGAAGGATAACAGGCTTATTGGCATAGAAAGAAACTTGGAGCGCTAGAGTAGCTCGCTGCTGAATCGCATTGAAGAAGTGAAATTTGGAATGCTCAGACTTTCCACACCTGACTCCTACGCGGCTATAATCTACAAAGAGAAAAATCCTCTAAATTTCGGTCTCACAGCGTCCCTTGGGCAAAGCATATCAGAATAAAATGCCATTAATATCGGATTATTCGAACAGTTCTGCACATCTCAAACCAGATTCACTTAGTTTAAGGTACTATTTTACACGCTTTAACATTTTTTTTACAGTGACACATGGCCATGACGGCGATTCTGCATACAAAAATAGCCACGGGTAGCCAACTGCGACAGTATTTTGACATATTCGATCTCACAGTGAACTAGTGAGTTTATTGATAGCCCGGCTAAGCTGTATGAAACCGTAGCAAGCGCTGACAGCTTGGTGCCGACCGGCCTCCCAGCCGAACAGCAACTATTTAAAACCAGATGAAGATCGAAATTCGGCTGTCCAGGCCTGAATATCACGGAGGTTACACTCAGTAGTATGAAAACGCGGTCAAACCCTGTTCTCCCATATAAAGTGGTCAACAAGAATGACCTAAACAAATTGGGTTGAATTAATGACGGGGACGGTGCATAGGTGATGAGAAGTGAGGTGTATTCGAGATGGAGTGAATAGTGACTAGAGGAAAGAGGGGGAAGTAGGGGGACAGAGGGTAGCGATGGCCCATCGACGGAGGTGGGAAAGCAGTTCGCGATTCAGATAAAGGGGGAGTGGGGTAACTGGCCGGGAAGAGCGGCAGTATAAGGTTGGGGGCCTTGATGATTGGCAGGAATGGGGGAGATAGATGTGGGGGAAAGGGCGGGAGGGAAGGCAGCAGAGAGAGAGAGAGAGAGAGAATAGCCGGGCAATCGGACAAATGGACTTAATTTAGAATGGTTGGACGGCGCGCGGTCAGTTTCCGACGTGGGGCCGGCCCAAGCGAACGCTGAGGGGTGTTTGGCAGAGAAGGGAATGCGGTTCGCGTGGGAGGGAGAGGGAGGAAGAAAGTGACGAGGAAGCAAAGTGGAGATTGATTGAGAAGGAACGGCGGAAAAAGAATGGGATTCTGATCGAAATTCGCACTGACTGGATGGACATTCACCATTTATAAACTGTCGTAGTAGAAGAGGATTCCAAATTCGCACGAGAAATCATATGACATTATCAATATTTCGGATATTCCAATTTAATTGGTACCCTCCCAAACAAAACAACTTTTTTCATGACACGTAACGGGCTATTAAAGATTCAGATAAGTCGTACGTTAAACCCTCTTTACATCGAACACTAGTCCTTAGATTTCATGTCAATTAATTGTAAGAATATCGAATTCCAATTATTAATGAATAACTGTCGCTTTCATTCATGGCTCATTATTTTCCAAAAAATAATAATTTGCGGTACTTACCAAATCTAAAGCCATCCACTGGAACGTTTTTGGCCAAGCTCCAACCTCAGACCTATTTGACCTGAAACCTATTTGACCTATGTAACCTCAGACCTATTTGGCATTGATTTGAAATATTTGTAAACGACTTTGTCCACATGTACCTGTAATTTTGACGAATACTCGTTCCATATTAAGACATCATTTTGCAAAACTATGGGACTTCATGAAGTATTGAAGACTTAAGGGCGTGCCAATATATGTAGAGCACTGGACTACCATTCCTTTTCAATACATCCCATATTTCGGATATTCTACTTTAATTAGTATCCTCCGCAAAAAGCAACAGCTTTTTTCTGGATACTTTACGGCCTATTTTGAGATCTAGATATGTCGAAAGTAAAACCTTCTACATATTGAACACTAGTCCTTGACAAAGTTGTCTTCTTAAGAAATTATAGCAGTGAGAATAAATAAGCTCGACGTAAAATAAGTAAACTCAACAGTTTCAGGCATGACATGATGAAAATCCATTTTCAATTGTGAAATAGAACTCTAAGAATTTTCCCACAGAACTTTTTTACAGGTACAACTAGTTTCCACGCAAAGGCACCATCTTCAAATATCAAGGTCTGTCCACTTTACTCTCCTCCTCACAAACATTTTAAAAGCCTCCAGTCACGAATATAATGTCAGCTACCAAATTCAAGCATAATAAACTTCCAGCAATTAAATTTAATTCACTGTATTTACATAAAATAAAATTTCAATCGCATTTTATATTCAAATGAAATATTTGAGAAAAACGAGATATAGTTAAGACACTAAACGAAAACGAAAAACAAGAAAGTACTTCCACGATTTCCGGCCTAAATTTAGAGAAAGCTCATCTTAAGGATCCCTATTATACCTTATCCTTCGTAGCAATACGTTATCCAAACTTTGGTCACAGTAAGTTATCAGCAAAGCTCTTGCACGGAGCATTTGAATCGCGTTCATCTCGTTCCGCAAGCCATTTCGCTCCCATGAATTAATCCAATATCGTTCTCAACCCGCGTCAAGGAATCATAAAGCATATTCAGCGGACCGGAGCGAATTTGAGGTTAGTTTATCTCCGATATTACCGGGAAATGAACGCCAAACGAGGCAGTTAAAAGAATTTTTTTTTAATTTGTCGCGAACGCGGTTCCCCATCGCCTGGATTAAAAAAACAAATGGAAAGCTAAATTGCCCAGGAAAGACTCCAGGAAAAAAACGGCCGGATAAAATTCAATGCATAACAGAGAGGCGGAGAAAGTGGAAATGAGTGAATGAGATAGAGAGAGGGAGAGAAAATGGAGGTTGGTAGTGAAAGACAGAATCAAGGGAAGGTGAGCATTTAGCGATGAATATTTGAGGGATAAGTGGAGAGTTTGAAGTGTGAAGGGTAGGAAAAGGTGGGAGTTAGAAAGAGGCTAGCAGAGGGAAGATAGACGGGAGGTAGAAGAACAGAAACGCTTCGGCCGAAAACAGGAGACGGAAACTCGCTCGCTCTCACGACTCGTAAATAAATTGGTTATTTTAAATGGTCCAAGGACGGTCTTACACCAATGTAATAAAGGGAATGCGTCTCTCTTAACATATCTTGGACTTACACCACATGGAGGTCGATTGCTAAATGTCTTCATTGGTTGTTCAATCCTAGGATTGGTTCACTGCAGTCCTCCACCCTTCCCTATCTTATTCTAGTTCCCTTACCTCCTAGTATCTCTTCCTATGCACTTTCCTCTTTGTTTGGTCCATGAACTTAGTCCTTGGTCTTTCTCTGGGGACTTTTCCCTCTATTATGGCTTCAATTATGTTCTTCACAAATATATTGTGTCTCAAGGTGTGTCCAATCCATCTTCTTCTTCTTTTCTGTTTGGTGTTCCATACGGTCTTTTTCTCTTCTACTCTTCTGTACACTTTATCATTTCTTATTTTGTCCGTCCATTTTATCTTCAGCATCGTCCTCCAGCACCAGGGTCCTAAGGCTTCTATTATTTTCAGGTCAGCTTTTCCAATGGTCCATGCTTCCAATCCATAGAAAGCTACACTCGACACGGATCTTTTCATATACCCTTTCCTGGTTTGAAGTGTTATCTTCTTTGAGCACAGCAGTTGTCTTTTTCTCATGAACGCCTCCTTAGCTTGGGCTATTCTCCGCTTCATATCCGATGTACTTCCTCCGTCCCACGTGATGGTACTTCCGAGATAGGTGAAGCCTTTTCCATATAGCAATCGAATCAATGTGCATCGCTCTGCTTACTCGTAACTTCCGGTTTATCTATATAATATGAAATATTATCCTGTCTTGGTGAGGTCAGGGTAACCTCACCTGATAACTGCTACGTTGCGGTTCGAAATCCCGCCTGGGGAGCTCTTAACCATCTAGGACATGTTTTTGTAGGTTGGTCTAATAAAATATCAAACATAAATTGGTCGTAATTGGTGTATGCTATGAATAAATAATAATTATCATCATTTAAGTGAGGAATAAAACAATGAATTTTCCTATGTATATTATACTGAATTACGATAGTCAATAGATTTGAGCTCTTCGACTTCTAAAGGAATTCGTGGATCTTTTCTATCGTCCCACACTACTGACTGAGTAGCAAACATGGGGTGTTTACTCCTTTGCACGCAATATTGTTTGAAATACCTCACCTTTGATATCAACGAGTTTTGAATCCGTCTATTTTGTACGAGAAGTACAAACAGAAGAGTCTGTAATTGACCTACAAATCCGTCTGCACCCACTAGTGAACCGCGAAAGACTGTCAACACCATTTGGTAAACCACAATAAATCAGAATGAATGCATAAAATGCGAAAATAAAATAACGAGGATGATGCGTTACCTTCCCTCAATGTTGCGAGTAACGTTTTTTCTAAGTCGGAGATTCAATAGAGCTACAGATTATGATAACCTTTCCCAAGGAAAAACCTCAGAAAAATGCATCAAATCATGCGTTAAAACATTAAAAACTACCCGAAAATCAGAACTCAGGCATAACAAACCATTTTCTTTACTATTCACTTTATTTCTATCAATCATTGATCAAATGGGACTGTTCGAATCTCCAAGGGCAGCATTCCCATGTTCAGATATCGTTGACAAAATGCAACACCTAATCCCGAGGGCGTTTTTCGGAGAACTCCCTCTTCTAGTTTCTCGTCGTGTTCATGCACGCTTTCCTCACTGGAGCATATTTCCTCAATATCAAATACAGATCTGAAAATAAATAGGCTCCAAAAGTTCTGTGAAATTCAATCTGTTTGAGGGAAGAAACTCTTAGACTTCGTGAAGCCTAGTGTGCATGAATATATAAGCTTTGAGTGACGAGATTATAAATTAGATTTATAGCATGAACTGCAGCAAAATGTGGTGGATATATATTCGAGAGGATAATAGAGTACACGGGAACTTAGGCCTGATATTGGAGAGGAATAGGATTTGTTGAAGGTAGTGCACAGTCTCTTATATAGAGAACATTTGGAGAAGGATGAAATGAAGTTGACTACACGGAGAATAGGTAAAAGGCCGAGGAAGAAGTGGGTACCTGAAAGAATATTCAAGGAGATGTCTTCAAGCGATCACCCTATGGTGCTTTTTACACTTTTTTCCGCACATTTAAAGGAATGGCAAGTGTGATGGCTAATTTTTATCGAATATTTTGGAATTAACTATGGAATAAGACGCACAGACATATACGAAAGAATGTAGTTGGAGAAAACAAATGCGAAGAAACAGTTCAAACAGTTATACAAAACAAGGTAGCAAAAGCCAAGGATTGAAAGATCTACAAGTATTTTTTCATCGCGATAAATAAATATAGTATGTTCATGTTTCCATAACGATACCAGAAAGAAATATCGCATAATTTGACAAGTGACAAGAATAAAAAGAACTGAAGTACGCACAGAAAAAATTATTAATATGTCCTGTTATTCAAGACACATGTGAGAAGACAACGCTTAAATCCCAAAAAAGTTATGTACAGAAATCAAAATACATTCACATATGCATGGAATTATAGGTAAAAAAAAAACAAAAAATATTCCTCATTAACTTTCATGCCATTGTTCTTTGTAGATATCGATGAGCTCCAAATTCCTCGCTAAGTACCAAGAGATGTCATCGCTGATTAGCTTCACAGGTCAGTGAGATCCGTTATTTACATAGCAAAAAAGATAGCTAGGACTTTGCTATGTCACTCAAGCACCAAAAACCCAATGTTATTTAAGCAGCACATAGTCCGCAGTAGAGATCTATTGGAGTATTCACGATTACCTGACTTAATTTGGCTCCGCAACTTTAGTCATGAAGAATTGTGGGTACTCACGACGGATACAATCTCGCCGAAAGCTAAACCTGGGGTAGTTGAAGTTGAGATTATCTCAGCCGTTGCAGTACTTTATATGCAGCCTGCACCGTGAGAAGCTTGGGAGTCAGGAAAATTAGTTGATCCTCGGGGAAATCAATTTTGCCATAACTAGCACCATACTAACTCCAAGAGTTTATCCTACATTTTTTGAGAATAGCGTTCATACAAGCCCTTCTACTCGAGCTTCTCCTCCACTAACTCATGCCCTTCTTAGGTTCCATGAAGAATCACATTAAAGACGACATTTCCCTTTCTTACTTCGCAATTTTCCTTTGCATTCCAAAGAGTCTCTTACCATTTTTGTTACTAATTTATTATCATCATACCATCATGTTATTCCGTGATTTCCTCCGCTAAGTTTATTAATGGGCAAATCGTCCACTACGCTGGATAGAACACTAGCCAACGTAGTTGAAAGCCTTTGTCGGTACTCTCCCGGAAATAAATCAGAGGATCACTTTTCACTTGAATGCACCCTTCCAAACGCTACGATATCATTCATTTCCACGGTTTATGATGCACCAGAAGTCACAGGTATTCTACCAATGATTATGATCAAGGATAGTGTCCTCCATTGGCTCTACCCATTATCTCACAATTTAAGCAGAAATAACGTCAAAAAAAACTGTACCTTGACACTCCCCTTGCTATTTGACTAAAATTAACTCAAAGAACCACTATATTTCCCGATTAGTCCTCCAGCAAAACTACTGGTATGTAATCAGGCACACTTTCTTTTCACAATACTACGTGCATAAATAATTCAACAAAATTTGTTTACCCACCAATTTAAAGATTTTTCTTTGTTAAAAGTGCTAACAAATCTCACTTATGATACAAGCCGATATCAGAATGGCTTAAGAAGGGCGTTGTTTCCGTTACTATTGGCAAATAATTTCGTGTTTAGAAGACTCTTGGCATTCATAGACCTTAATTAATAGAGTAAACCACTACATGTTCAAAATACCAGAGATATATATTTACATGCCTAAAGTAAGTTAAGATTTGGACTTTTTCAAATCAGAGTCTGGAGCGCATCTTGAAGCAAATTTCCGTTTTAACATATTTCTTTTTAAATTCATAGCAAGAACTTATTCCAAGTCCTGGTAAAAATTCATTTGGTAATTAAAATTAACACTATGGTTCACCAATTTTACCATCAATTTTTGCTCTATTTTGCATACATTTCATAATTTTAGCATCAATTACCTAATTTTTCGAAGCTACTTTAAGCTCATGGCTACAATTTTATTCATTTCTACCGCATGTAAATGATGTATTTAAAAGATAAAATTAACAAAAGGTGCACAAAGATATTAATACACCCCGAAATGGAAAGCGCATAGCTCTTTTGATATGGCATCTATTCCTGTTCGAGAAAAAAAAGGGCCCAAAACTTTATACCCTGCTACAAAACGTGCGCAATTTCGGATTCTGAACAAGGCAGCGGTTCAGCGATGCGAATGCCTTACACCCGATACGTTTCGTGTGTGATGGCTCCACTGAGGCGCTCAGAACAACTGGACAGAACCCTATCTGAAGAGAGAAATTGCAATGAAAGTTGAGAGCGGGAGAAATTTAAAATTGAGGAGCGGGAGAGGACAGAAATGTAAAAAACGAGAGATATTTTACTGGAAATAGAGAAAAAGACTGTGGAGGAGTAAAGAAATAACCGTTCAAAATGAACATAAGAACGTAGTAAATTTTGTCTTTCTCGATCAATGAAATATAGATATTAACAAGATTCTTAAATATCTGGACATAAATTTAATTAATTTACAACCAACGATTCGACAAATATTTTGGTATCTTCAGGGAATTGAGCTTACCGTTCATAATTAAGCTCAATACCCTGAAGATGCCAAAATATTTGGCGAAACTCTGGCTGTGAGTTAAATACATTAATGGCCAAATGTTCTAGAACCTTATTATTACCTATAAGAACGTAACTTAGAAGCTAACGAAACTGGTGAAACTTAAGGCGGTTTATTTTCCCAATAAATCTATGAATTTGGTCTCATTTGAAAGAAAATATATCTCACCATTCCAAAGATACCAAAATATCAGCCCCTTACCGAACCAAATTACGAGATTTTTGGTATAAAATATCTGTTCTTTTATAAGGGAAATGGTAGGTGTATGCATTCGAGAGATCTTATTTTAAAACAAATGGGGAATATCTGACTCCTCGAGCTTTAAATAATTAGTTTTTTTATTTTCTCGGTCGTTTTAAAAATAAATCATATTGTTGCCACGGTATTTTTTCAGAATATCAAAAGCCTTCCGTGCTGCTGGAGTTTTAAATATACCGGTAGGAAAAAAAATTGACAAATAATATACTTATTTGGATATTTTTACTTAATTACTTAGAAGTTCAATCATAAAAATTATGATATTGCTCCATAAATAATACAATATTTAAATCATGCCTCATACAGTTGTTGAAAGTAGAACGTATTATTCAGATACGGTCTTCATTATGACTAAGGAACCATCTTGCTCAAACTACCTTAAATTCAAGCGGAAATCTCAAATGCCTTTAAATATACTAGCGGTGATATTTTTCTCGATTTGTTCATGGATGAGTTGTTTCCTTCCACAAAGGACAATGCTCCCGAGTGGTTTAAAAAACACGATCGAATCGATGTGGAGGACAAAGTATTTTCTTTACATTCCGAAGAGTCCGAATTTGAATTCTGGCATTCAAAAGGATTGCAGCAGTAAAAAAATAGCAAACCAGAAGACAATGCCTGTAGAAATTAAAAGGGAAGGTGAAAAAATGGCAATGTCGCATAGAATGAAAACCATCCTCAATATGTGACGGACATACTTAACCAACAATGTCTTAAGCATGTGTGAAACCAAATGTGGAGAAGTTGGATTGAAATAAACCGAGCTTTAATAAAAGAATTTATCTCCTATATGCGTCATTTAACGAGAGACTTTGTTGCTTGAATAAACATAAATAAAAATCATATCTAGGTTGAGATAATGCAAAAATTACAATTTCGGGGCCGATAGCTGAAAATTTAGGAAAAGATGAAGCGTGCGAAAATAATTAATGCACATATCAGTGACCTTTGTGCAGCCATCTTCAACATTTTACAATCCTAAGTCATAAGTGTAAAAAATTTGATGAAAGCAAAAAAATGAAACGTCTATTCTCATAGAGGTATAATATGATTAAAAAATGACCATTTATTTGGGTCTCTGGGGCCCTAGGGTGATTCTAATACACTCAAATAATTCATCTTGGTCCAAATGAGTACGAGTAATAAATTTTGTCCGAATCCTTGAGGGGGTTTGAGATACTATGGCGTTTAAAATAAACGAAATTAAAGCATAATAGATGTACGCCAAGGGTTGAAATACGGCATGAAACAATCACTTTACTTAACCGAAGCAAATGATTTTTTCATGGCGTATTTCAACCCTTGGTGTATACCTATTATGCTCTTATCTATTTCTATTTTTAGAAAAATCATTTGGCTTCGGTCAAGTCAAATGATTGTTTCATAGCGTATTTCAACCCTTGGTGTATGCGCACCTTTGCGAGTGACTTTGGACCACATTTTTCAATGCAATGATTGAAAATAACATATAGTTTCATGATATTTAATGGATTCGCGTTCTTACAAGTCCTAACTTTTTTATGCCGTAACGTCCTGATTTCCAACGGAAGACAGTTGGCCGTCTGACTCGGAAAGAAGTAAATAACGAGCCCAGTCGTACGATTGAGGACTCGGATGCTGGAAAATCCCTCCCGCTCAACGGGGGCCCGGAACAAATGAAGCACGACTAAGCGAGGGAGGAAGGGGGAAAAAACGGGCATTCTTTCCCTTTCCTCGACGCCCCTCCCCCTCCTTCCTTCCCCACAAAACCCGTCGAACTCCACGTGGAATGTTTTCCAGCGCCATCCACCCACCAACGCCACCGCTCTCAGTCAGTGCTGGGAGGAAGGAAGGCTAAAATTGTCGGGGATCACTGAGGAAGGGGTGGATTGGTTGGTTGTTAGGTAGGGTGGCGGAGAGTAGAATAGGCATAACGGAGGCGGGAGGTAGAGGAGGAGGAGGAGGTCGAAAAATTAATGACGCAAAAAGGACCCCGTGAAGGAGGGAAACTGCCCTTTGTGCAATCGCACTCGGAAGTCCAATTAATCAAACAATGGCCCCCGCTTTAATTTCCTCTCTTTTATTTTAATTGGTTTGCAGAGCGCAGTGGACCGGCAGCGGAGTCGAGAATGGATTTTTCGGACGCAGAGGCAACTGACGACGAGGTTCCAGCCACAATAAAAAAATCCCCGCTGAATTCCCGCGTGCATTCACACCTGACACTGACTTAACGCCGGACGATACGGAAGTTATCAAACAATGTCTCCCCCAAAAACTGCGTCCTTTATACGCGCGCGTTCTGTCTTTCGAGAAAGCAAAACAATATAATATGTCAACCTCACTTTATCAATCCTCTCAATCTCACTCAAAGAAAACACAATTTATAATTAACCCTTGTCCGCAGAGTACCTCAGTTGTTTCAGAGCGCCCTGAAGGGAGAGCAACGGAGCGAGAGGACAGCGATTAGTTCCGGCGACGAGAGAAAGGATTGGTGATGGAACACAAATTTATCTTGGACACCTCTGAAAACCCGTCCGTACTTCGGCAACTCGGTTGCAAGAAGAGCAAAAAACGACTCCAAATGAGTGTGAAAAAAAATAAGAAGATCCCTCGTGGTACTGAATAGAATGGGAGTTCACTTTCTATTAACTTCAGAACGCTCCTATTTTCGCCACACAACGGCGAAGTTACTTTTTATTCTTTTCAAGTCCCGCGCACAAGGCAGCGCACTTCGAAACTGTTCCTGATGTGGACACACACCTATAAACAGCCCTGCGAGCCAACTCGCGGGCGTATGGCTCTGGGTGTTAAGATACCAGCCACAAACGAGGATAGAATAGGGTAAAAGAAGGGAGAAAGAACAAAGATACATAATATGTTAGCGGTGATTTTATATCCTTGACCCACCTTTAATTGTTAAAGCAGCTAATGGCGAACGGAAAGAGGATAATTTTGCACCAATCAGTATGGCAGTCTCTTATTTCGTCGCATCAATCAATTCGATTGAATAGGATATTTGGGGAAGCGACCGACAGCTACGGTCATTTTAACCATTGGGGATAGGTAAGGGAGGAAGGATGCATAGAAACCCGGAATTTGCCTGCTCTAAACGATAGGCGCCAAGGTTTACGCCTCTTCCGACTGACGGATTACTCCACTTGAAGTTCCCTCCGCAAGACATTCAAGTAAAAATCGGGTTTTTTCTCACAAATTCTCATCTGCAGGGATTTGTACCCTGGTCGTCCAAATAGTTAGCCAGTACCTACTCGAGCCACCACACCAACCCGGTCCCATATCAACTCCAGAGGTTGAGCTCGGGATCAAAGTAATATCCTCCGCATTCAAGTAAAACTCGCCTGTTCTAAACTATTCATGTAATCTAACCTTAACATGTAGCCTCGTAGTCTGGTGGTTCCCAGTATATAGCACTTCCATTATCTGTGTAAACGCGCTTTTCCCTTGTGACATTCATAAACGGAGCAAGCAGCTTTTTATTACATTAATACAACATAATAAATTATTACATGAAGAAAATGAGCATACTTTTAAATAAAATATTTTCCCATAAAAGTTTCTTTTACTGGCTAAAACAAATCTTAGTTATCAGAGATTACCAATACATAAGCATTCATTAAGCTACATAATTCAAAAACTTATGATACCAGCAAGCAATCATAAAATCATATTACATGAATTACTTGCGTTCGTCATTTGAAAAAAGAGCTATTTTATGTACCTCGGGCGACTCTTAACTGCATGTTATGAAAAATGTCAAATAGTGAACATGTTGGGGATTGGATCTAATGCGTAAATGTTATCTGAAATCAATCAGATTTCCCAAAAAAATACAAAACTTACTTTTTTCTTTCCGTGTCATACAAATTTATGAGGAAAACATTTTAATATTTTTCACATTGAAAAAGAATAATTTTTAAGCATCAACGGCAATTTTTAAGAGAATTATTTAACCATCTGAATGTACTTTCATTAATGATTGCTGTTTATTTTAATTAAAAATAAACTGCATGACTAGATGATGCATTAGTTAATCCAAGCCATCACTTCCTATTATAATCAAATAAATATAGCAGCCACATAATCCCGGTCACAAATTGAACAAAAAGAGCTATTTATGAATAGCCACGAATTGAAACAATATAATTGAAAACGGTATCCAATTCGATGTCTAAGAATTGGTGACTTTAATGCAAAACTTATAGCAATTAGCTACACTATTGGAAACAAATATAAATAAAATATGTTTTTCGCTTTAGTTTATTAAATATATGTTAATACAATAAGGTAAATTATCACCGGATAAAAATGCTCTCAGTGTGTAGAATATGCGCACCGAAAAACGCCTAAATGAGGCCTAAAATTTGGAGCTCTTTTATGAATAATGACCGAATACCAATGTAACATAGTAAAGAGCGCGGGCATGAATCGATGAAAGAGCCATTTTAACCCTTTGAGTGTAGGTAGTCATGTGTTGAAATCCCAAATTTATTTCAATTTCCTGCCGCTGGAGCCGTGGTTTCACCAAAGTACCACCGTTATTTCATAATTTGCTGCTGCCCTTTAACTTCTAAAATTGGAATTTTTAATACCATGCTGCTAAGGATACGAAAAAATCTTACAAACAGGAGAAAAATAACCAAATGTTTTGAAAACATTTTTTTTCTGAAACAATCGAGTTATTCAAAGCGTTAACGTCATATCACACTTTTCCACCCAGATGAAAAACCATCTTTGATGGGCTCTCCCTTTGTCAGCCTTTAAATGTTCATTTTTAAGGCACGTCTCTGGACTGGCGGCTCCAATGAGCGGCCACCCATCAAGCTAATGGGATATCGGGATGCGAAAAATCAATGCACCCGGCCTCTCTTGCGGTTTTGCTCGGGCTTTCATTTGAAAGACATATTGTTAGTTGAGTGTCCTTCACAACGTGCACTTGATTATTTCTGGGTCACTCTCCGCAGTCGCTGCTAAGTTCAACATCCTCCAAAGCATGCTTATAAGCCGCGCTAAAATTGGCTAATTACGTACCGAAAATGAAGAAAAGGTAGGTGATTAAACAAAACAGTTTTTCAACAGAAAAGAAACTACCAACGCTCCGTTCAGAGAAGAACATCTCACATTGAAAATCATCATACCTTCCAGCATGTAAAAGCAGGCCCAATCTATTTTACACATCCACCGAGACGAATACAGGCCAGAACACATGAATTTCTATCATCACCTGTTTTTAAGTGGTAGTTATGTAATTTTTAAGCCCCTAACCTAACGGAGATAACGGGGAAAAGAAGGCTATAGCGACAGAAGAGAAGGCTATAGCAACTTGTAGGACTTCGTCCAGTCCGTTAGTTATGACGTCTTTTTCAATAAAATACGAAAAATAGGCCACGGAAACGCGCTGTTACACCAGTAAAAAAACACGAAATCCAAGGACCCTTATTACAGGTGAAAATATATTGGCGATTTATCTGGGTCACATACCTCTCTTATAGATATGATCTTGCGTGCATTGAAAGCAGTAGTCGGCTTTGCTTCGAAAGGAATCGGTGAAACAAATAGTTGACTCATTAACAAATAGGCAGCTACTAACTTGTACCTTATTCAGTCAAAAATTGATATGGGATTTTCCATTCCAAATAGCCATTGATCGAGTTATGTCACTTGAATTGAAGTTAATGGTCGTTTGGATCAGATTTTGGATCCTTTTTTTCTCATTTTTTGTATTAAAAGTAAATGGCCATGGTGTCATAACCAAAATTTTCACGGGTTCATAAAAATATGCTGAGATATTTCTTACATATTAATTTTTTAAGAAATCGCGCCGGAGGGAACAAATTGATTTCGTTTGTTGTAAATGAGCACAAACGTTTCGTTTGTGCTCATTTAGGACGTTTCCTTCACTCTCCGATGGTCTACTCAACGCTTCCCTGACTCTTCGTTCATTCGCCCGTAATATTTGTGAAATGCTTCATTCTGATCTCAATCGGAAACTCGTTGATGCTTCCTTGACACCAGAGTATAATAAGACAACGGCACCTACTTAGTCAGGGGACTAAGGGGGACAGGAAACGAAGAATATTAAATGAAAAGGGAATATGGTGAATATTGGGTTAAACTCAATGAAATTAAGAGATCTTAGCATAATATTTAGACTGTACCAAAGAAACTCCATTTTATCCACCATCCCTTCAGTAGATAATATGGAACTGGAAGCGACATTTTTAAAGATTGAAAATATTATTAAATTGTGTCACTAAAGAGTCCTTCTCTCACCACACTGGACATGACTTAGTACCTGGAAATAATGGCGAGGCGGAAATGAATATATGAAGGCAGTAAAATAATTAACATACAAAATGCTGCAGAAAACAGCCACCATTTACTTAGAGCACTATTAAGAGATGCCAACTGAAAACAATGAGCTTAGAGTAAAAAAAAAGGCTCAGCACGGATCATACGTGTGGACCTCAGGAAGAAAATACCTGGGGCCTTAAACAATAAAGACTTGAATCGGTCGAACCTCGGAAAATCTGCGGAAGTGACGCCAAAACCGTCGGCATCTCTCAAATTTTGAATGGCTATATTTGAAATTTTTCGGCTGTGACGCCAACATTCCGTTATTGGCGAGACTCGTCAATTCTAAAGCCATAGAAAATATCTCCCAGAAACGAATTGGAGCCTCAAAAACATACCACAAATTCTAGCAGTTGACGATCATGTTGAGGAAAAATATGGCATGCGAGGAGGTATTTGGGCGAGAAGAACACAAGGAACCACCACACCCAGCAAAAGAACCCGGTTGCCAAATGACACCCAAAGAAGAAAGATCACGCGGAGACGATTGTGGGACCGTTTAAAGAAGAAAATCGATTCTGATTTAGGAAGGTGAGGCACACTCAGATTTCAAGATATGATTAAAATACGAACCTACTGAGGAATTTCATTTTTTTCTCCCTTTTTTCCTCACTCACTCAGCATCCTCGGAGCAATTGTCCTCTACATTACATTCCTGCTTGCGGTGAAACAAATGGCTTGTTTTGAGGACACATTTTAATACGTAAATGAAATATATTTTTGTTGAAAAAACAAGGAGAGTTCACAAATGTTTCCGCTGAAAAGAAACTTTTTACATTTTTTCTTTTGAATTAACTTCCTAAAATAAAACTACTATCATGGCTCAATTTTCATTTTAAGTAATACATAATTTTCACTTCTCTTGTCAGAGACATAATAGAATAAACACAGTAAATTACTCAAGTAGATGTGTTACCTTTACGTCGAATGAAAATGCCGTAACACGAGAAAATAGGCGATTAGCCGCAAATTAGATTCAAATTTAGATTAGACTCAAAACGTTTTCCAGCTGCTTCCCAAATACTGTAACATTACTATAGCGGTGTTACTAAAAATATTTACGGTAAACAACATTTTATAACTGAGTAACAAATTTTTAATTGCTTACGACTGAATTTTTCAACCACAGAGTTCGCCTCCCAGCACGGTCCCGGTCAAAACTTGGGGATTCACGTTTCACCTTGGTACTCCCTTCTTCCATACCCATTCCCCATTTCTCCCTTCACTACCCGCCTCCCCTTGAGTGAATAAATGCGTGTCGGAGAACGTTAAACCGTTTCGCCGAACAAAAAACATTACGAAATTCAGTCGCATCGGGTTGACATTTCCAAAGGTGGCGTCCAAGCAATTTCCCCCGAAGCCATGGATTGGAGCCAAAGTGTGTGGGTTCGTAAGGGTATGATGGAGGAGTGAGGGAGCTGGGAAAAGAAAGAGACGGTAGAATGATGAGGGAGAATGAGGTAGAAAGAAAATGAAAGAGAGAGAAGGGGAGAAAATACATGATACGTTGAAACGGGAGGAAAGAATGGTAAACCTCGAGTAGGAGGAAAGTTGAAGGAAGTGGAGAGGAATGGATCCAAAGAGCAGGAAGAAATAAATACTTTGGGATTTTTAAACTTTTTACATTTCATCCTGAGCCGTTTCAATGCATTCACATAATCTACATATACATACTACCGTGCGAGCCCTCACATGGACGTGTGGCAGGGGGTGTTAGGACACCAGCAGTGTAATGATACAAGGAATAAGGCATTGGGAGGTGAAATGGTGACGTATATTATAGGAGTGTATTTAGTGGAGCTCAGTGTTTATTGTGGTCATTTCATGTGCGCGGAAAGAACAAGTTTTTGTACCTATCTGTTCGGCAATGTATTTTTCATATTTATATTTTGTCGCTTCTGTCAGACTTGGATATGTTTTGGGGCGTCATAATAATATACTGTATCGCTCTGAAACGCCCAAAACTAGGTCCCCTTAATGCATAAAAGGCTCTAGAGAAGTCAGGATGAAAACATGTGTGAAAAATTACGAAGTACATATAAATCTTTGGGATAAGTAATGGATCGATTCCACAAAGTCACCACGCCGATAACTGCTTCAATGGAAACGTTAGGTTATCAAGTTACAAATTAATGGGCCCGCCGGCACTGGTGACTACCGGATAAGGGCACTTGGTCCAGTCATCTATTTTAAATCATTTGTTTCAGCCGTTTGGCTAGAGTAAAGACTGAATTTTTGTAGGAAAATAAAGATCTTGTTTGGATAGTTGCACGAAAGATCCAAAGAAGCAATCTAGGGCAATTTCTAAGAATGTGAAGTCCCGATTACCCGAGGCATTGATGAGCCGAAGCTATATGCATATATAAAATTTTGAACCAACGCCAAAGGCTTATGTTCGAGCCTTAATCAAGATTCCTTCATATACATCTACGAAATACGGTGCAAGCTACCACTGGGGTGTGTGGTACGGGGTGATTTTTCAACAGGGGGGAAACTCTCATCCCAGCTGATATCCGAACCGCGCACGTTACCCTGAGTGCCAGGCGTAGGCCAAAAGCAGTCAGGACAACAGTGTGCGGTCAGACCAGAAATTAAGAGTGCTACGGAGACAAACATGCTGTTCACAACTTAAGATACAACTACTGGTAATAATTACTGAGGCCGATAATTAATTCTACATAAATATATGCTGACTTGTTCCATATTCCAGTTTTTGAGGTTAAAAGAACAAAATGAAGTCCTGAATTCCCCAATTGTCTTCGAGCATTTGCTTATTCAGGTAAGACGACCAATATATGAGATAGTTTTTCTTGTTATACAGGACAGGAGGAATGTAAGTTAGGCAAATGTTATACGGATAATGAAGAAAGGTGCATCGGAAGCGGTCTTAGTATATGGCATTACTTTTACTTAATCCACCACAGGAAGGATTTAAGGATTGCACCGCAAAATCTCCTATTATGGGATTCGAAACCGTTCGCTGGGAATGGGAAATCAGTACTCGAGACACCATACCGACTCGATCTCGCGGTCCCCTATGAACATTATCTTCATTCATTGATATTTCAATCCTATGACTGGGTGACTGCAGCCCTCCACTCTTCCCTGACTAATGCTAATTCCTTTACCTCCTGGTATCTCTTTCTAGATAATTTCCTCTTTATCTGATCCATGAACTGATCTGATCATATCCGATATTCCTGGGTCTTCCTCTGGGGACTTCTCCCTCCATTTTGCCTTTAATTATGTTATTTACAAACCCATTGTGTCTCAGGGTGTGTCCAATCCATCTTGTTCTTCTTTCCTGTATGGTTTTCCATATGGTCCATTCCTCTTTAACTCTTCCGCACACTTCATCATTTCTTATTTTTACCGTCCATTTTATCTTCATCCTCCTCGAGCACTATGTTTTGACGGATTTTTGTCTTTTCTGGTCAGCTTGAACATTGTCTAATGAACTCCAACTCGTGTGGATTCCAAATGTCTGCAGAATATTTAAGGTTTTGCGATTAATTATGTGAAATTAAATCCTTCTCTTGATATTCTGAAGCCATTTACAAACAACCAAACTGACAGTTCTCGGGGGAAGGGTATGAGATCTGCCACTATAATCTCTCCTCTCGAATTCATTAATTATTCTGGAAAATTTCCTGGAATCCGTCAACCGTAAGAGATATTGCTTAGGGTCTCCACCTCAAAAAATCGATCTTAAAAGACAATGGTCCGGCAAACGCTAACGGAGAAGCGTTTATCACTGCATTCCGCCATCCTTTTCATACTTTAATTATTTCAGTCAAGATATTTTCTCGTCTGGACCACTTAAATAGACCCTTATACTCACGACTACAGTTTCATATTAAAAATAATACAGTTTTAGAAATCTCATACCAAGGAAATACATGCATAATAGCACTGATGAATTATGAGGCACAACTGTTTATTTCACAAGACGTCAGCATAAAATATAGAAGAAACATTTCTCTAGGAATCATAGCATGGCTCGCAAAGATCCAACTTTTCGTCCGTCAATGTGTTATGTATTTCACAGTATATTATATTAAAATTATTTCTATTACAATAATTAAAAAATATTTATCGATTTTCTAATAGTTAATAGACATTTATTAACCCTCTATGGACGAGCGAGTCAAATTTGTTGTGTTTAAAAATCATTGAAATATCTGCTTTCTAAGAGGTATCACCATTTAGTTGCTGCACTAGACAGAATTGTAACGCGAGTAAACTTGGCTATTACAATACGAAAGTGTGGAAAACCATTTATAGATTCCTGGCGTTGAATTGTTACACCATTTACGTACGAGTAAGTGTGTGAAAAGTTGCGTCTCTTTCGGCGATGTGTCAAGCAATTAGTATAGATAAATGTGTGAAGCTATTTACTGACGATGGCGTGCCTTGTGGAGCTCTGAAATAAATAGTTTCATTTGTCATATGAAGACAATATAGGGAAACATTATGTAAAATATTGTTTAAATAAAATATATACAATAAAAGTGCATCATATTTCAAAATAAATGTTATTATGAAATGAATTGCATTTTTAAATGCTTAAATAGCACTTTTAAAAAACGTATATAGTTGCAGTATTTTTTTCATGCTGATGTTTCTTAATTCTGTCCACAGAGGGTTAACATCAATCACACTCCATATTGCTCATTACCTATGTATAGAGCCATAAAATTCTACTCTCATACATATTTAGGGCTGAGTTTACTGAGTCCATCGAAGAGAATAATGATTGTATTTAAGACTCACTGATCCTATGTAAATTCTTCGGTTTATTATTGTTGTTTTGTATTTCTGATAATTTTATTGCGATGATTATTCATTCGATGAAAATATTTAAATTGACCGAATATTTTCGTGATTGTATTATGACGTTTTATTGCGAGTATTATTCATGTAAATAAACTATATTGACAGCAAGACGTTATGAAACATGATAATGCCCCAAAACAGGCTAGCCTTATAAATGCATGTCAAACATTGTTATTTTTGTATTTATTTTTTCTTTACTTACTTGATTGAAAAAAATGCATTCATTCAATCAAATCCAATGTAAAATTTTGATTCACCTAACAGATCCTCCAAGTATGAACAATTCCTGATTTGTTTGATGAAATGGATTCTTAGACTGCTCGCAAAGAGAATCCCTTCACCCTAAAGCTAGCCAGCGATGTCTCCGCTATTTAGAATGGTGCTCGATTCATCTTGGCACGAGTAACATTTAAAAACAGAGCATCACTCAGTAATCTTCCTCTACTAAGAAAATACCTCCACTTGAAAGGCACGATGTACAAGAAAATGTACCACTTGAAAGAGTCTTACCCTTAATCGAACGCTATAAACTTTTATTTAAATTAAAACTTCAATATTCCAGCCATATCAAATAATTCCATCGGTTCTTAAAAAAAAAATATTGAACTGATTTTTATCTTAAGATATCGTATGTTAACCATGAAATTTCAGTTTTCCATTTGTAATCAAGAGAGCAATCGACATATCGTTGTCGCACTCTAGGAGTCGGCTATGATCGATTAGGGCGATTGGGGTTTTCAGGTCGGTGACCTATTGGCTGCGAGTTCACCACTTGCATGGTCATAGTATTTGGGGTAAGATTGAGATCTTAGATTAGACGATATCATATACAGTTACATCACCTTGCACTACAGTTTACTGTAATCACATGTATGTAAAATTATTACCAGTGGAACAAATACTTCATTACTAAGAAAACCAATTTTGCTTCAGTACTCCGCTAAATTCTTACATCAGCTGACAGACTTATTCCTTCATGTATTTCTTATTAAGTACCTTTCATAATTCCACATCTGTCCACCGTGTGAATTCTAAGGACATGACTGGAAATCGCCACTTCTTGAGTTAACTTCCCCCAATGTCCAAGGCCAGAAGAGATTTGGCAAAGTGAGACATTCTGGCCATATGAAATTATATGGTAACAGAGTTAATATCAAGAGATCAAATTCGACAATGTCGGTTATGATTTTTTGTGTAATATGCCATTTTCACAGCAAGTTCCATTTCAGTAATTCCACACTAAGCAGCAGTAGCCAATATAAGGAAATGGCTCTTTGCAGATGAAATAAAAATGCAGAGATGGCTAACTCATACATGAAGTTAAAGTCTCCTATTTTGATGGTCTCTAGGCTATAAAGGTCGCAATCATTCGCAGTCCTTGAATATTGCTGAGTAGGTAATTCTATCAGGAGATTCGCTTTGAATAGGAGTTATCTTCTCTTCATACCCGCTAATCATTGATTTCATTGCGGTTTTACTAAACAATTTCTGCAGGTTACCCTTCTTCACTCAGTGCTGTTTTCTTCGCATGAAGGCCTCAGGCGGTGGAACGAATAATAACCCAATACAGCTAATTTAAGTAGAGCATTTTAATGACGTAGGCTGTACGCTAGAAGGAAACGGACATAGTAGCAAAAATATACGGAGTAGAATAGCGCTAGCTGATGAGGCGTTTGGTTGTAGAAAGGAGCTGATGACTGGGATCTTAGGTAAGCATGTGAAGAAGAGGCTGAAGAAGAGCTTGATATAGAGCGTAGTGTTGTATGAGGTAAAAACTTGGATCCTCAGAAAGGAGGACGAGAATAGGCTGCAGGCACTTGAGATGTGGGTGTGAAGAAGGATGGAGAAGGTGAGGTTGACGGAGAGGAAGAGTAACGAGGAAGTGCTTGAGATGGTGGGCGAGGAAACTTCTCAATGAAATTAGAAATCGGCAGAGTAGGTAGCTGGAGGATGTAATAAGGGTCGATGAGTTGCTCAAGAATGTGATAAAGGGAAGGATGCTGGGCAAGCAGAGAAGAGGAAGAAAGGGAACAGGTCTCGTGGACAGGATGACGAAGGGTACATCGTTTGTTGAAGCACAAAAGGATTATATGGAGCAAGATAGGCACGTAAAAATGTATGAAACCGAGAGGAGATTCTCTAACATTCAACTAAACCTACCTTAACCGGTAGAATACATCTAAAAAAGACTTTATTTGATAACTTACTGATGCCATCTATAAGGGAGATAAGAATTCACAAGTATAATGACAGCATTTCAAGTTTAAATATTTCGGTTATAATGGGTAGTTTCAAATAAAATCAATACTAATAGTTAAGATAAGAGTAGTTTTATATACTGACTATTTATTAGATCACCCACAAAAATGCGTTGATACTTAACACTGAATCATTTACGTAAGCAGAGATAATGGATCACCCTGCCTTCCCACCGTTGAATCTTCCGCCGTTTCCATCAAACTCAACCAAATATCATGGTGTGCACTTCGAGAACTCGTAGCTTAGCGCCTGGTGAACCTGGTGAATTTTTTGGCCACACGAAACAACCATTTCATGAGATAGCACCCAATTTGTCCTCGCGGTATAAACTCTGTGCTATCAATCCCCAGAGATAAAACAGAGCTACATCTACATCTACGTAATACCCTGCGAGCCACCACGAGGGTGTGTGGCAGGGGGTGAAGATCACCAAACATGCACTATTGCCATGCAAGTAGGATATATAAGGTAGACATGCTAGAAAATAGGGTCAATGTTTATTAGTTACTACAGTAGATTATTAGTTATTACAAGTAATTGCAGTAGTTATTACAATAAAATATTAGTTACTACAGTATAGTACAGGTTAAATCTACATAATAAGGAAGGGATTATTGGTAGTTATTACATGCATCATGCACTACAGACTATTCTAACTATATTTCACCTACCTATCCCTTTTGCTACGTTGCCTATTGCTCTCTCTTATGGTACGCGGGAAAAATGACATATTAAATCTATCGGTACGACAATCTATCTCTCTAATCTTGTTAATATGGTCAAACCTAGCATAATACGCAGGGGTTCTTAATATATATCTAACGTCATCTGTGAACAAATCGGTTTCGAATTTACTTAAAAGGTTTAACCTAAATTTTAACCTGCGTTCTGATAGTAATTCCCATTCTAGTTCTTCTATTAAACTCGTAACACTTATACAATTATCATAACGGCATTTAACAAACCTAGCAGATCTCCTTTGCACGCGCTCTAATTCTTTTATCATGCCTTCCTCGTAGGGATCCCATAATAATAATAATAATAATAATAATAATAATAATAATAATAATAATAATAATAATAATAATTTTATTTCTGTTTGGTTACAAATGTAACATAGAAATCGTCAATTTATAGAGGACAAACAACACATGAATTAAAAACATAAAAGACAGCTGACAGTGGTACATATTTTAGCTTCCAAGGCTTACCAGGCTACAAATATTACATAGTAATCGTCAATATAGATATAACTGCACATAAAATAAGAACATATTAGACATAGGTACATGATAGATCACAGTGATTTAATATATACAAGTTATGGCTTGAAAGGTGTAGAGTTCTTTTTGTTAACATATTTTTTACACAAGTCGTAGTACTCATCTAGCGAATAAATTGAATTTTGCAATATAAGTGCTTTTAATTTGTGCTTGAATGAGTTGATATTTTGGATTTTTTTAATATCTGGTGGTAGAAGGTTAAAAAGTTTGGCCCCTTTGTGATATGGCCCCATATACTAGCGGCATATTCTAAATGAGGCCTGACAAGTGTAAAATAGCTTCTTTCTCGGACTCTCTCATCGCATTTGCCTAGAACCCTTTTTACGAATCCTAATCTACGGTTTGCTACACTAGTTATTTCCCTGATGTGTTTCCCCCATGACATGTCTTCACTGATGGTGACGCCTAAGTATTTAATTGATTCTACTTTAGATATTTTGTTTTATTTGATGCAATAATTATTCCGGGGAGAGCTAGGTGGAAGACCGACAGGCCAAAGTGTCTAAAGACTCAGACCGGAGAACTAGAAATAAGTTACTGATCTAATTATCCTTCATAATTTCCGCGATGTCTTTCATCCTTTGTTTTATACTCGGTAACCCCTCCATTCATCTTTTTTCACTTCCACTGATGAGGAAAACGGTGCACTAGAGCCATCGATTGAGGGGCGATTTCAAAGATTAGACAAGGATTTGATATTCACGGCGACTATGGAGAAAGAGGGATTGAAAGGTGGATGAAAAGAATAACGGACAAAGAATCCCGAGAAAGCTCTTCATCCCAAGAAACAAAGGGCGGCGGAAAGCGCCTCATTGTGAAAAATGCCCTCCTACCGAAAACGGCCTGTCGTGCTAATTGGGATCGATATGGGAAACTGGAGGTGGCGGACGAAGAGGTCGACGTAGCAAGTTCAAGGTTTTTGCGCGGGAGAGATGCGTTGTACGAGCGCCCGCGTTTCCCGGCTCCGTTCTACCGGAGACCCGGGGCAGTTAGTCACTGCCTCCGTTAGTAACGGATGGACCAGCACCGCGTAATGGTTGACGAGGCCCATGTAAGGTACTCGACGGAAACGGAGACATTAAAATGAAAAATTTAGAACACGCACGACGATCCATCGCAATCGCCACGCAGTGTAACCTACACGTACCGACAACTTTCCAGTACTTAGGTGTCTGCTTCACCGAGAGTGACCTTCAAACAAATTAGCATCATTTGCTGCCTGCTCAGTAAAGTGGCGTCGGAATCGGTTACATTATAAATCATAAAATTCAAAGATTCCTGCGACATTGAGTGGAATTAATGCATAACGCAGAAATGAAAATTTTGCAATTATCTACCGAAATATTTCTGAGCATAATTGAAAATATTTCATTTCAGCAGCATTCTTAATTGTTTCTTGCGTGACACTGAGCTTCTAATTTTAAACTATTTTTTTAAATTCATTACATAGCTCAAGTTCTCTATAGTAATATCATAATACTGCTATTTGCTATATAACTGAAGATTAGGTTTTTATTTGAATTGATTTTATTCCAACAACCCATGACATTTTAGACTAACGGCATCAAAAGTTTTTGTATGATATGCATATATTTGTAAAATCTTAAAAAAGATACCTTGCAGCCAGAATCATTTAAGGTAGTTTGAGCGAAATATCATTTCACCAGGATATCAATCAATTTTATTTTTCTTCTTTATTTGACTCACTCGTGGATGTAAGATCGTTTCCAATCATTATAATAATAGAGCTCCTTTCGATATACTTCCATAAAACACGTCACTATTTCACCTCCCAAAACCTAATCTTCTTAATCTACATCTACTTATTGCCCTACCACCCACCACAAGGGTGTTTGGAAGGACATATAGCCAACATGAACTAGCTGAAGAAATAAAGGTAATTTGAGCGAATTATAATGTTACTTACAAAATCAATGAATTCAGTTTCATTTTCATTAAAAATATCTGACCCTTTCAAAGATACTAAAATATCAGGCCCTTACCGGACTACCTTCCGAAATATTTGCCAAAAATTCCAGCAGGTTTACATGGTAATTGGTAAGTGTATGCAATCCAGAGAGACCTTTAAAAAATGAGAAATTTATAAGACATAGGTGTCGCGGGGTAATTTTTTCAGAATCACAAAGAAACCTTCCGTTGCAAAGGAGTTTTAAACTTACCAAGCGAAAAAAAGAGTCAAGTTCAGAACTTGGTGAAAATATTTTTATTTACTTTATTATAATTTCAGTCGTGCAGAAGAAAAATATTGCACCGTTAATAATGCAATTTTTTTCATGCCTCCTAGAGCTGCTGGAATTAAAACGTATAATTCGAATACGGTCTCCAACATGACTAGGGAACTATCTCCCTCTAACTACCTTATGGTCACACATTTTGCTCGATCAGTTATTCAAGAATCTCTTCCATCATCCACTCCTCATCCTTTCTCTAAAGCACCGATGCACCTTCATTTCCCATAAGTACCAAACATGAGCGTTTATTCCGCATTCTTTCATAACTCACACAGTCCTAACTTCAACCCTACTTTTGCCGCAAAAACTTCTCAGATACTCCGAACCCAGTTTATTTAGCCTACATTAATTCTTATCTAGGAAAAATATTGTACAACGATAATAGAAATAAATATGTTTTCTAAGAAAGGATACACCATTAAAAGGCAAGTAAAAAAACGAAAATATAGTGCACTGGGCTCAGAAACGAAGAAAACAACAGTAATGGGTCAAACAAAACCTCACCTATGAACTCTATATTCACAGGCTTGACTTCGTTAAAATAGACAATTTTTTAATATAATAAGTCGGTAATTTTCAAAATATGTTTACCTGTCGTCGGCCAATTAAATCACAACGACGACATCATCATGTGTCTCATCACCAATACAATTGATGATATCAGCTTTGCGACGATTCCTATAGACAACATGTACACCTATTGTGATAATTAAAAATCTATTTCGAATTGTCAATCAGGACTTCGCTTAAAGATAAAAGGCAACTAATTAATATGTTTCGCCATATTTAAGCGGTTAAAATCTTCTCAAGATTTGTCTCCGGACAGTTACAACATGATCGCCTCGTTCTCAGGTGCCCGGTGAATCACGTCTAGGTCGTATTCCGAAGAGCATGGAGTATATAATTAGTTAGAGTTCAAGAAAATGAATTACAGCGAAAATGTATCAAATGAAAATCCAGAGCTTATGAACTTGTACTCGAAACGTATTACGAATATGAGCGCTGTGATTGGCAACAATCCATTGCAAGTTTGAGATTTAACAGCTACCATATTTCAAGGGACTAAAATGACCACATAGCTCTGCAATAGAAGGTTTTACAAGATGTCGTGACGATGAGTTTACCCATGCACTCCATCGAGAGTCTCTTCCAAATGAAGGTCCCCCTATCTTTTCAACAGTTGTGAAAGGAAAATTCTTTCCCAACTTGTTCTCCTCTCCATATCTTCACCTCTCTCGCTGTATACTCTACTTATATGTCCATGGAGATGGAGCTGATCTACGATTTCCAGCACATTACAGTGATACTAATGAACATGTTCGTTCGTTCGCCTGTTTCGTTTTGTCTCCCTGTAATTCTAACTTCTCAAAGCATATATGAGTTAAAAGCTATACGAAAAAAATAACTAGTACAGTTAAAATCCAACGGCAACCTATTTGTGTTTCACTAAGTCTCTATGGAGCGTCAGTGACTCATTAAACAAATGCAACACCAATACTATAAACATTAAGGACACAATTTGTACCCAGTATACATATCGCCAGAAATAGTTTAATCTCTTTCTTTTTTCAAAGGTGTTGGCCATTTTCAATAGCTGATCGCCAATATTCAGTGGGAAGGCATTATTAGACACGCGATTGCAGTTAAACCACTAAACCCGGTTTCGGTGGCTGGCCAAAGATGCAATCGAAAGTAAAAAATCATTTCAACTGTTCCGGCTCTCAGTACATTATGATTTTTTCCTTAGGTGAAAAGGTCACTGTAATTAGTGAATCGGGGTAGACAAGGAGTATTGAGTTGAGGGACGAGCCCACGCTTTGACCAGAATTGGTCCGAATTGACCCTCCATGGTGGCCCCTGATTCGATGATGTACTCCGGCAGACCGCACGGCGTCTACCCGGAAAGGGAGCCAGGGAGACACCTAATCCCAAATCCTTGGGTAACGGGCTCTTCCGGTTCTCATAGATGTGCGGTAGGTTTTCGCGAAAGCGAGGCCGACGGTCACTCGTCTCAGTTGTTTGGGTAACCAAACTAATACGAGCACTTCGGGGAGGCGGGGGCCAGTTGAGGTCCTTTTGACCTCAATCTACCTCATTGGTGTCGGCCTCGAAGGGGCTGTCGGTTTCGCTAACCTTCCTTTCCCATCCTTTCCTTCCCACCTCTTCCTTGCCTCGGTCATAAGCGAGAGCTTGAAACCAGGGCGGAAGTTGTAATCCTGCGGCGAGAGCCGAAACACCTATAATTAGTGAATATGATGACTGAGAGAAGTTGTGTCAATACTGAAATAATTACACTTGTATTTTGTGCATAATATCCGTAAAAATGGGACCAAAATATTACGTCAGGGGCTAATTCGTTTTAAAACTGAAGACAGGAAGCTTAAGGACTTCATCCGTCTCAATTCCATACTTGAGCTTTTAACCTCTTTTCCATCCCCTATTATACATCACGATAACTATAAGGGAACATATTGAATAAAAAACAGACATTCTGCGAGCACTTCCAGAGAAAAAGAGGGCGATATTTCATAACGAGAGAAACGAAGTTCGTGAAGCGAAGGGAGGCGAAAGTAAGACGCGAAAATTTATCGACGGGTTGAATGCGTGGGGGCAAGGGGTTGACGCGGCTATGAGATTAAGTACGGCTCCTGGGGATGGCCTCACGTCAGAGGAAAATAGAGTTCACCACTAACCGACAAATTCATCTCAAGGGACGCCACGTCGGAGCAATAGGGATTTCGGGGATGGGAACGTCGGTGGAGGAACAAGGTTGAAGGATATTAACGAGAGAAAAGCATACAAGGCCGTGAAAACCAGGCAACTTATTTAGCATCCCTTTAGCTATGTCTTCCAACATATTGCCTAAAACACAGCTGAAGCCATTAATAAGGTCAAAAACTTTGGAAAAGTTAAAATGCAAAACTATCATGATATGAGGATAAACTGCGTGAAAAACATCGTGGGGTTCATTCTTAAAACTCTTCAAAAGATATAGAGAATACACATTAACAACAACTCCCTGAAATTAAGAAATGACTTATCGGTATAAACTCTCAACGCTTCATGAATGAAGCGTTCACTCCTCTATCCCGGTACTTGTATACCTACGCATCGAATTCGTAGAATCTCCTCGACTCCTTTATTCGCGCATTCCTTGAGCAAGGAATTTAATTCCAGTTCTCTGAGATGGGACATCCAGAAGCGGAATTCCATTGAAAACGTTTTGTTCTGAGAAATGACTTTTCTTCGCAAGTGCGTGACGGAAAATATGCTCCCTGGGAACTGCTTAAACGATTCAGATCTCCGTCTTATTTTTCAGAATGGAAAGCATTTTAAAGCTTTCAGGTTTTTCAGGTCTCAGATTGTATCAAAATTTGCTTAACTAATCAAGTTACCATTGTAACATCGGAAATTAAGAGAAATGTGAAATCATTGATGAAAAGTATTAATTTATTGGACGGAGAGAGTAAAAAAAAAGTAGTTTTTCGAAGAGATAAAGAGGAAAGATGCGCCAAGAGCAATCTAAGAAGAAAAAAGACAAACTCAATGGATACATTTTGCGACGACAGTCTCTTAAAAACAGTAATGGCGGGTAAAACGAATGGACAGAACAGCTAAGTACGACTTAGGATGGAATAAATTACGCTAATTTTGAGAGAAGTCAAGTGAAGATCCAAGTAGGAACGAAACTTGGAGGTGATGGGAGAGAAGAGCGAAGAACTGCAGTAGACCAATCTTTGGCGATGACTTACACCCCGCGAACGATAAAAGACCATGATATCAGTCACTGTATCAGTAACTGTATCAGTAAGACTGTAATTAGGGTTGCCAATAGCGAGGAGGGGCTGATTATTGGATTAATTTTCTTGCTTAATCTGCTACGAGTGTGGCCGTTCATGTCGCATGCTTCAAAGTACCTCTTGATAACTTTCTCTAACTCTTAAATCCCTACGTATTTATGAAGTTTATGAATATTTTGATACTAATTGATGTACGAAAACATTGGTAGTATGTAGGGTGTAGTGTTTGGGTGAAATGCCCATACCTGGAAGATATATGCATGTTTTTTTCTGATTCATGCACTGTAGTGTTTTCAGTAAATTCTGTGGGAAAAAATGTAGAGCGTGCTGGTGAAAACACTCACCCCCTGCCACAAGCACTTGAAGTGTCTTGCAGGGTATAGTGTGCACGCTGATGACCGCATACAATAATGACAGAGAGCAGGTACGTAAAGGACCAAACTCACAGTATTGCTTCTGGGGTAAAAAGAGAATGTTTTTTCATCCTTGCTTTCTCCGCCGCGTATTTCTCTCTTGCGTTATTTTCCGCTGAGATACTTGCATGTGTTTCTTCAGGACTTGCGCAATTACAAATCCCGGGATTAAGTGCAGTGAAGAACACTCTACTTCCCTTGTCACGACTTCACCCAGTCCCATTCCACTCAAGTCCTCCCGCTCCTTTCAACAGCGTCGACTCCTCCTGCACCCTACCTCCTTCGCCTCCCGGGAGCACTCGGGCCCCCTCCACGTTCACCGCGCTTTGACGCGAAGCTTGTCCCCCAACAACTCAGTGTGACAATTTTTGGCCTTGGTGCGACAAAGCTAACACTGATGCTCGGGGTCATGGTATGTTCCGTGAACAAACCACCATCAAAGGCACGAAAGAGTTAAAATGTATATCAAACCGATATACATACCCCGAAACGTAGCGTACCCCGAAACGCCTGTTCTATATCTTTCACCACTGTCTGTGTGCTTGAGTTATTCTTTCATTTCGCCTTCTGTGTATGTCATTCCTTCTCTGCCGGTGGGTGATAAGCAGCCCGCGCGCCATCTATTGGCCGCTCTCGTGGGTTATGCCCGGGGGAGTGTTTGTTCATATAAACCCCCCGCCGATTCCAGCAGTTTCTTAGTAGACTGGGTAGCTTGGTGGTCTGAGCATTGGACGCGAAATCCAAAGGTCCGTGGTTCGATTCCCGGTCCAGTCGAATTTTTTCTGCTTGGAATCGGCCATCATTTCATCTTCACACCACCATTGTCTTTGTAAATTTTACGTGTTCCTATCCACTTTCTTTCTACCTTTCTGTATAAACATTTATATGAGTATATATATATACATATATGTATATATATATGTATATATATATATAAATCCTGCTATCATTTTGGCACCCGTTAATGATCAAGTTGCATTTGATATGGCGTCCGAGTGTAATTTGGCTGCCGTATACCGGACGCCGGATTACAAACGTGTAAAAATCACTGGAATCGACTATTTACATCATGTAGACCCCATTTCCGAAAATTAGTATGGACGCCAATTTGTTGGCAGTATGTACAAATTTCGTATATTGTTAGTTCAGCATAATTCCGGGCCGAGTGGCGCTGACTGCGGCGTATAACTTGGTCGCGGTTATCTCCGTTCAGTCTGCGCAGTAAGTGGCGTCCTCGGTTTGGCAACATCGCTTTGCCTCGCGGCTTTCTGCAATTCTCTCACCCAAGACTCTTTCGAGGTTTGATGCCTCGGTGGAGTGCGTGGTAGCGGAGTTATCGTCGTCCGGCGCTACCGCTCCAGTTTTTACTTGGTCCAAAGCCAATTAAGTGGATTTGCGCAACGGTAATTTCAATAACAAAATTATTGTTATCATGGGACCGCAACAGGTTGGCGCAAGAATAACTCTTTCAGGTGATTAAATAGAAAAATAATGGAGTGTGTATCTGGAAAGCCACCTTTTTTATATTAAAACTTGGTGCGGAAATTCAACAATAATGCTAGAATACTACTAATTCTTTCTTAAAACTACCTCTACCTTCGACAAAAAGTATAATACAGTACCTTTTCTCTCAAACTTGTACTTGTACTTGTAACCACTCGCAGATTTTCTTGACTAGTTAAAGGCGAATACTTCGTTTTGAGTTAACAATTAATGCAATGAACGATGGTAGTCTTTCTAAGATGAAACAAACATTTAGTTTTTATCAGTATTTCAAACGATATGGAAAGAATGGGTGCGGAAACTTTTTATCAGCGAATGGATTATTATTTCAACATTTGCTGCTCGTTAATATATGATTTTTCCGTATATACTTCTATTTTCCCATTAGGGAAGAGACAAACACTTTGAAAAACCGAATGTGAAAATAATTGCATGTGCTAACCCTAGCGAAAATGAGAGCGTGTTCTGAGCGTTTAGGAACGAACCACGGAGGTGTTCATAAATTGCGAAGAACGCGCTAAGAACACCATCCCAGTGTGTTCTCGAGCGTAAATGTGAATGCCTTGCAGTGATCTCAAACACACTACAGAGCGTTTAGCTACGTCCTCGAGTGTTCGTGAACGCCCTGTGAGTCACAATCTTCAGCGTTTCAGAGCGTTCACGTTCATTTCAGAAAATCCTGTCTAGGGTGATGAGAGCGTTCATCAACATAATGTATTACGAACGTTAGGCACTCATCTTGGAATTTGGGAATTTGTCATAATAAAGTTATTTTTATAAATAAACTTTGTGCCCTTAAAGACCTTTGAAGTTATTATTTTATTACTTCGCATAACGGTAATCATATACATCGAATAAATTCTTACTGGCTAGGGGGTTCGAACTGAAGACCTTTCACGCAGGAGACTTACCCTCTACCACTACTCTATTTCAGATCTGGATTACTAAGTGTATTTATGCTTTATAAAGAGTGTAGTCGCTTCGTTAGATATGGCTCTGCTCTTAGTACGCGATTTCAACATAGCTGACGTTTATAACCTAAGGCTGATGATTTATAAGCTCATATCTGACGTCAGGGATGCATATACGGCTTTTCTTTATAACACATTATTATTGGCTTTCTAATATACATTATTTCGAAGTAGAATTGAGAAAGAAATAAGATTGACCCAATTTTCATGCCGCGTTAGGCCACACTATGGATGCTATTATTAATTTATTATCAATATTGAATATGCATTTGGGAAACTAGACACCCGGAATTCACGGCTCGCAAGCGACGGATTTGGATTTCTGTGCTGTGTGGGTTGGCACAAAGAAATAGAAAGGATGCATTTATTCCCTTGAAGACTACCGGAAAGAAAACGGCTGTTTTTTCACTAAATGCACAGATGAAGATGGACCGCTAAAAGATATCCAGTAGATGTCTATTAGATATAGATGTTTGAGGATTGGGTGCGCTTTGTTATTTCTCAGAAGCTTATTCTCACAATAAATTTGTTAGTGGAGTTGTAGTTATTCTCACAATGGATTTGCCATCAAAATAGTAATACTGCATCATGGCTTTTGGAGCGTTCCAACATGTTTCAAAACATTCTCGGCAGGGTTCATCTGCGTTCCATGACAGCTCAGTTGGACAGCGTTCTTGAGTGTTCCAGAACATAAATGCAAACACTCTCAGTAGGCGTTTTCCCGGGCGTTTCAGACCTAGGTCTTCAGAACAGCGTTTACGAACGCATGAGAACAGTGAGGGAAACACAGATTAACGTGGATGAACATCGACAAACACTATGAAAACGCCAAAGAACGCACAGGAACGTTAAAAGAACACGCACTCCAGCACCTGTAAACGCACTCCAGCAGCGTTATCAGCCTCCTTCATTTTCGCCAGGGAAATTGTTAGATACTTTTTTTAGAAACATTTTCCAGAAAAATTTTTTCTGTTCTCGTCAACGTCAATTCCGCATGGTATCTCATGGGGTGAAATGAGGGGGTGAATGACGAATATTTAAATATCCTCCAGTCGACCGCTAGATCTGCTGTCACCCAATTCACATTGAAAAGGGCTGTTAACCAAAATTTACATTCATGATAATATAATCTATCGAATTCATAAATTTTCAAAGCTCTTCCTTGCGAGTCCAAATATCCTGTTTTATAATTTGAAAATAAATGGATCGCCTTGCACTCATCGCCCCACTGCAGAAATAAAAAAGACAATTAAAATATGCTCAAATTGGCAACATAAATCAAGCTTCTAAGGGACGAATTGGGGCCTCCCATATGTAGTCCTCTTGGTGTGAATCTCGAGTCATTTGTATCAAAAAAAGCCACGAAAATGTAATGCAATAGACGTGGGACACGAAATTTAAACGTTTCCCTGACGTAGGCGACTAAAAAAGATAAAATGAAGCGATGAAGGGTAAACTGACCGCTCGCTCTCATGGTAAAATAATTTGCGTCTCTGTAAGTGGAGTGAGATCTCACTTCATTTAATACGAGAACTGCCTCCATGAGTAATGCTATAGCCATGAAACCCGATATGGAGACACTTCCCTGGCAATATAAATCAAGCTTCTACGGGACGAACTGGGGCCTCCCGTATGTAGTCCTCTTGGTGTGAATCACGAGTCATTTGTATCGAAAACAGGCACGAAAAAGTAATGCGATACACGTGGGAATACGAAATTTGAACTTTTCCCTGACTAAGGCTACTTTAAGAAAATGAGGCATTGAAGGGTAAACTGACCGTTCGCTCTCATGGTAAAATAATCCGCGTCTCTATAAGTGGAGTGAGATTTCATTTCATTTTATACCAGAACTCCACGAGGACTCCATGAGTAATGCGATAGCAGCGGTAACCCGATATGGAGACACGTCCTGATATGGAGACGCATCCAATTTCAAAGGCATTGCCCTCGACGAAATAGACATTAATTAAAATGATGAGATCCCTATTGAAGATGATGGAGGTGAAAAAGATGATGATGATGATGATAAGAATATGAGCGATGTAATCGATGATTCATTCACAAGTTTCGAGCTAGAAAAAGGGAATGAAACCAGATCACCTAATGTTTCCCCTTGTACCTCGAAAAAAACTTAAAGGATACTCGTCCCAATGACAGAGGAGCAAAAACATATTGTGGTATCATATTTTAAGAAACACATACAAAACAAAATACCCCCGAAGAGAACTGGGTTAAAAATTAAAGTTTTTATACAAAACATTTATAAAAAGATGGATTAGTTATGTACAGTGATAATGTAAAAGTAAATTTCAAAGGCAAAATAGCCTAAGCAGAGTTTTGCAATACTAGTTTAACCCAAAGTGAGTTTTTGTATTACTCAATTTTTTAAATATATCAGTACATTTTTTAAAATCAAATTTTGCGATTTCTTTGCTGCCTCATAAAAAATTGTACCACTGATTTTAATCCACAAAGACCAGTTATTTAATTTTTAAATTTCATCGATCTTGAGAATTTTATTGTAAGTCTTTAATTCTAAATCAAAGGGTGTTTGCTTTTTCCTCAAAGTGGCATATTTAGTTGATAATCCAATATAATATTGCAGTAGTGATGAAATAAACTGCATAACCCCTTCAATGGCAATGTATTTATTTTGAATATTGACAAAAATTTTCCTCTCTGCAGAAGTGAAACCCGAATTAATTGATACTGCTTTCCAATGTTTATCCTCATAGAAAGGTGACTTTAATTGATGGTATTACAACCTTTGGCTCAATTATATGTACAATTTATCCTAATCTTACTTCAGCCAATAAGGTTCGAAAACTGCGTTACTCTTCACTATCCATAAGTTCAGGCATCGGTAGCTACTGAATCCGCGAACAATTTTCCAGCTAAAGATACACCAGCAACTGTGATTTTAAGGAAAAGGATGTTGGTAAAGAAACAAATAATGGGGGTAAATTAAGTGGTTTTTAAACTTTTTTCTAACGGAAATCTGAAAATGTACTCAAAGATACCAACTAAAAACCGCCTATACCGCGAAAATAATTATCGTTTGTCAATGTTTTCTTTTGTGCGGAATTGAATCTTCCTTATTAAAGCCTCGGCGGTAGTTTCCCATTGTTAAAGTTTACCAGAGCCTATCTATATTGCCTTACACTTATGCCATTATAAAATCTTTCCCCCGGAATATCTCCTCCCGCCCCACGATTTTGTGGAATTGCGTCTGTAAGCTAATGCAGGAAGTGGATTTTTAACGAGATTTGGCACCCTATTGCATTTTAAGTGGCAGTAGGGCAACAAATAAAAGTTGTTCCTCACCTCTCTTTAGCTTTTCTGCTTTCAGCATCCCATTGTTTATTATATTTTGAAATTCAGGGCCTAGGGTTATCTTCCTGTTTTCAGGTCCAGTAAAAATGCTTTCCTTTAGACTTAGCTCTTCACTATATGCTGTGAAAATATTTCCACTTAGTACTGGAAACTTCTTTCATATTTTCTCAGAATTTTATCAAAATTCTTAATCAGTCATTACTTGATAAGCAAAGGAGGGAGAAGCATTTCCTTCGGACCAACTAAAGGATAGTAGAGTAAATTGTAATTTTCTAGGTTATAAATTCTTCTTTAAGCCACAGTTTTTCAAGGAAGAGATATTTCCCGTCTTTGCTGTCCCATAAACATTAGAATAGTTATATTTTTTGTGGAGTCATGGAAGTTGTGAAAAGTGAAGTTAAATTTTGAGCCCCCACCGTAATTATACAAGTTCTTATTCGCGGCCCACGTCATCGCGTTGTCATCACGATAAACACGTTGTGTCCTTGGCTTTATAAAAAGCAAGGGTTTTGGCATTCTTCTTCTTAAATGAAGTTTAACATACTCTTTTTTTGCATTTTATATGCAAAAAGAATATAATTTAGCATTCTATTGACTCATGTATTTCATGGTAACATTTTAATGTGTTTTAGTGATAGAAGAAATGCCAGAAAATATCAAATCCCTTTCTAACTTATGAAGATTAATTGACCCCTTTTTCAGCCGCTTGTTTTTCATTTTTTTATTATTTTAACGTAAATTATTGTATTTTAATTAAAGTACATTAAATTACTATTCTAAACTTGAAACACGAAACTACTGGGATAATGATAAAAACAGTTTGAGAGTCATTCACGGATATCGCGTGTCCACACACAATGAAATAAAACGGCGAATTTGGTGGAATGTGACATGATGGAAACTTATTGATTTACAAATCCTTATTAGAATACCAAGTGTATGCATGTTGCTTAAACCGTTTCGGCTAGTTTTATTGGAAGAATCTTCGTGTATTATTGGGAAAATCTTCGACCTTTTCCCTGCAAATCGATTTCGTGACAGTGCTGCGTGATAGGCCACCGCGGACTTACCTAGTTGACTGCGCCAGTCAAATTCCTCTCTCGCTTTCCTCTAGGCGTGTTTATAGCATACCGAAACAAAACTGAAATACATGAATGAGGAGCAAAAAAAGATATGAATTTCAATAAAACTTGGCTAAGTATGCTCCTAGTGATACAATGTTTACCCCTATGCTGATTATAATCGTTGTTTGGCAGTTGTAGTACATTTAGTTAATAGTAGTAAATAGTTAAGTGCAACACGTTCACCCATTTTATGCAATAGCAGCTTTAAACTGCAAAAATGACAAGCGAGAGCGAAGTTTCCATGATAGATAAATTTGGCAACAGCGCAGGAAGGCAAAATGATATCGCAGTGGTAGTAAATATACAAAAGGGATTCCAAATTGATGATCAAATGTAAAAAATATACTCTGGACGCCATAATGATTGGTTATGAAAGGATGCCAAAATGTTACCTGTCTGTACGGATTCAAGGTGCACGTATATCTCCTGTAAAAAAATAGTTGTCGCAAAACAAAATAGTACACAAGGGCGGAAATCACTCGGTTGTTCTACATACGCGATAAAATAGAAATATATATAAATATTTCTGGTGGATGCCAAAATGTTGCAGAGTGTAAGGAAGGCAAAATGATAGCGGGATGTATATATATATATTTATATATATATATATATATATAAAAGCAAAACAATCTGTAAAAAAAACTCATTTATACTACGGAATAACGCATGATAAAAACGATGTACAGTTACACTATATTTTAATGCTGTCTACCGGTTTCGACGTCTATAGCATCATTTTCAAGACAAGCAGAAAGAAAATTACAAATTTCCTCATTTTCCCTTTCTAAACCCGCAAACTTCACTTACTCATCCCCTACTATCCCATGTTTCCCCTTCCCCCAACTCTCTCTTTCTTGAGTTATTACAAAAGGCTTGCATTTTTAAGTCTTCTTTTGTTTGTCTTGAAAATAACGCTATAGATTTCGAAACCGGTGGAAAGCGCTAAAAAATTAAGTGGAGAGGTACATCGTTTTTATTATGAATTATTCTCTCTCGTCGTTCCACAACGTAACGCCAGAATCAATTGCTTTCATTTATACTAAGCTTATCAATGAATTCAAGTAGAAAACCATTTAGTCAATCGTGTAAAGAGATTATTTTCCTGAGTAATAGTCTCAAATTCCATGAAATTCAGCAAACCGCTTACTATAGGGTAGATGGAATCAACTTTTAAATCACAGTTTCCACTATAATATCTAAAGCTTATAGGAAAATTATACCGTAAAAATAAATTTGTTTGACGGTACAAGAATATAATTTCAAATTTCAGATTTATGTCATGCCGAAAACGGTAGTTAGGCACTTAGTCAAAGCTAATGACTATCAAATGTTAATTGGCGATTCATGTGTCTGGACCATCAGGTGCATCCGCTAACATAAGTTTAATCAAGAAAATGGAAGTTTAGACGTCATCTGGACAATCGATAAAAAAATAAGAGAAAAGTACTGCTCTCCCCGCCTTCTCATTTCCATGCCCATTGATGTCCGAATTAGGAGCCCTTCTTGGGTCCAAATGCTGTGTTTTGAAGAAAATCGTCGCCGTTATGGAGTTAAGGCACAATATTACGATAATCTGCTCGAGACTCCCCGAGCAACCACCCAATTACTAAGTAATTACATACTAAGATAAGAACTTAACTAAATTGAAGACTCACAATTGGAAACGCTGAATGAATTTAAAAAGTACTTCTGAAATAATGTGAGCTCTCATAGCAAATTATCTACCCCAAGCCAAATTTGTCGAGTACAATTATTTGTGAGAGTAAATAAAAAATGCCGAGTACTTGAGTGAATTATTTTGTATTATTCGGACAAAATTCATGAAGCCTCATCATCATCTCCGATGAAAATTTCATTATTTTTCAATGTGCTTCAATTATGGCAGCCAACCTTCCAAATTTACCCAGAGGTGTACATTCTTGACTGTCCAAGAGATATTTATTAATATTCCGGCAACCTTCCCAGCGAATTCACTAGTTAAAGTGGATATTCCTCCCGGCTGCGGTAGGTTTATAGATGGCATGGCCACGGTTGATATGGCATTTAAACATATCTCGCTCGAAAACTTCCTCAGGCATGGATGTTGCTTCGCCAAATAACTGAAGTCTTTTGAATTGACGGAACGACAGTCATCGTAGCTAATGCACCCTAAAATACAAAATCTACTCCAATCTGATGCGGAGTATCGAGGAAGATATCTAGGTTGCATAAATAGAAATTCACAATAGCCGTCATATACTTCTAAAATACACTAGCTGTAGTAATTAACTACTCCAAATCTTAATACCCAATATTAAGCATCTTTAATTGCTCCCAAAAGCCTAAAGGAAAAGACAACGATGTGAAAATATTGAGCGTGACAGAGATAGTTAATCGAAATATAATATGGGATGAAACTTTAACTATTTAATTTCATCATCTTTTAAAATTCTTACTTCAATTTAAGTTAATTTCGCGTTTCGAAGAGCAAATCTGGGGTTACAAGCATTGCAAAAATCTCTGTATTATAGGAGTTAATTGGTTTTTCAGCTGGGATGTGCCACGACCCTCAGGAATCCTATAAAAAAACCACCCGAAGGTCAATCATTTTTCAAGAACTGATATTTTCATCAGTGTATATAAATCAGTGTATGGGGGTTTAAATGAGGCAAAAGAGGTTTGCAAGGATAGGTCCGTATGGAGGAAATTATTGAAGTAGAGTTAGGTGTACAAATATGTACAGTAATTATGAATGATACTTTGTGACTGTGCCTACCCCGAAAGAGAACGGCGTAGTTGGCATGTATGCATGTAACTAACGATATGCATTAAAATTAAATCCTTTCGCAAAAGCGAAAGGAACTTGCAGTAAATAAATACAAAAGGCCACCTCAGGCGAGACAGAGTGGATGACTTTTATTATGCAGATAGAAAATAGTTCTTATCAACTTCACTGACGCAACGCGTAATGGCTCTTTTGGCATCAGAAGATGATTGGCAAGTAATTCTAAGCCCTCTCTATAATTCCACATACATCAAAATCTGCTTATTACCAACACTGTGAGCCGCAGCGGGGACGTGTGGAAGGGGGTGTTAGGGTATAGGCAGAGAAAAATGGAGGAAACACCAAAATTAATTGAAAATGGGGAAGACCGCAAGTGAATTGTATCCAAACGGATTGTCTTAATATATCGCTATTTTCGATCGTTGTATAATGCTCAACAATAATCGAGCACCAGCCCAACTATTCCGTCCATTCCGTGTTTTCCACATGACCTTTCCACTCTCTCATATAGCTCTCTCACGTGATATTCCCCACTCTCCCATTTCCACATCACCACTTTCCTCTCCATTAACTCTATATTTCTCCTTTCCACGCGAACCAAACTCCCGCATTCTGAGCGTTTTAAGCCCAGGCAGGCATCAGCAGCTGGCAATGATGCATAGTCTTGTGATTACAGGAGCGGAGGAAAAATCAACTTTATAACTTTGTAAAAGGGTTGAATTTCCCCATGAAAAAATCATTAGACTTGATCGGTATCCGAACCCGGATCTCTTAATAGCCGGCAAGGTGTGTTAGCCAGTTACACTACCACGCCATCTTCCTTCAAGGCCATGTTTGAGGGAGGTTTATGTGAACTAGACGTCCACGCCTCAGGTCCACATTGTAGCACGCGCTTTCGAAGCCACTGTCGACACGGACGAATTTCCAAGTCACTGACAAGTAATGCAATGATTGAAAATTCGTCAATTTCGTCGTTATATAAGCGATAATGTTGGATTTATCCGCCGCGACAGTAGCTTTGTATGCACGACTTTCGTCTCATGTGCTGAAATGTGGACTTGAGACGTAAACAATGTTTCACTGAACATCTGTTTCACATAAACCCCCTCGAAAATTGCGAGCACATTTCATGGCGATTAAACATCAGTTATTGAATACTTATTGAGCTTCAGGTGGCCTATTTTTCGTATTCCTGAGGGTTGCGGCGCATCCCGGGTGAAATGCCAAGTAACTCCTATAATTTAGAGGTTTTTGCATTCCCTATAACCCCAGATATGCTCTTTGAAACGCAAGAGAAATTAAAGTTTGAGTCAGAATTTTTGAAGATGGTGCGATACAACAATTCCACCGCATATTTCAATTTTATTAATTATATCTGTCACGCTCGATATTTTATCTTTTCCTTCAGGCTTTTGGGCGCCATTAATATTGCTAATTAGGAGATACTTAAATTTGAAGTAGTTTATTACTACGGCGAGTGTACTTTAGAGGTGAATGTAGGACGAACAAACAATAAACCCCCTCAAAAATCGCCTTGAATAAAGATGGCTTGATGGAGTAACTGGATAACACACCTGACCGGCATTGGAAGATCCGGGTTCGAAGCTCGGTCAATTCTAATGATTTTTTTCATGGCAAATTTCAACCCTTGTTGTATATAAACCCGTGCAAATGACTTTTTACTACATTAACTGTCAATGCAATGATTGGAAAATCAACTTTGTGATGGATTAATCCTTGTCGGAAAGGGTTCTAGATCAAGTTACTACCCTGAGATACACCGCAGAGGCGTGTCGCAGGATTTATTGGGACACCATCTAGCAAAAAGGAAGAAGATAGTGAAATAAACTGGAATAACGAAAAAAGAGCTGTATGACTGTCTTTTTCTCTGTTTTGGTCCATGGTGAGGGGTCGACGCCGAGGCTCGGATTCAGAATTCAGGCTCGACTAAATGAGGGTCGACCCTTTCCACGGGGCCTCGAGAGCAGGTAAATTTTGTGCGGCCCCAGCAAACGGATTTAAGCCCTCTGTTTTTGCTACAGTCACAAAGGGACTTTGAAAGGATGAAACTTTCGTGCGAACTTCTCAATTCACTAGTGCATCTCTCCTACATTGCGAAGTTTTTAAACAATCTTTCTCGTCATTTGAATACTGACGCGGTTTGGATACTTCCTGACATATAGGCCAAGCGCCTCTTCCCCGAGTCTCGATCAAATTCAAACCTAGTCCTTACATCACCTGTGTTACTATTGATGTACACTCGAGTTTGGTGCATTTCTTTGCGGATTTCTTAGTATTTTGTTTATTTTGCGGTTTTAAGTTCTTTTTTAAGATCCCAAACTCTCGTGGAGCATTTGAGATTTGACAAAAACAGAGCAAAGTGGTATCCCTCTCTGAATTTTTTATTCCAAGGACTCACCTACCAGTCGCTTGAAAATCCTAGTCTCTATAACGCAGCACCTAAAACATTTTCTACGTGCTTCTCCTACGGAACGTTTGTAGATTCCCAGACATCTGGTGTCTTATTCACTTATCTCACATTATAGATATGGCGTAAGTGTGATTTTTTTCCTAAGAAATGAACTGCAGTGCACTTCTCAATGAGATTTTGTTACATCCCCAAATGTAAAAATCACAAAAAAATTACTACGGGAACAAGCATTATTCCACAAATCACGTTTGACATATTGGAACTAAGTAGTCTATATCTAGTAATTGTTTACGGTTTGTTAATAGTCACGTTTACAATCCTACATAATATCGTCAGAAAAACATTGTTCTAATATCGCTGTTGATTTTTTGTGGGGGGTCATTTTAGCCCTTCATGGCAGAGAAACTCTGGTGAAATTTATGCTCATTTTTCATTTTTTGCGCATTTTTTTCGTCACGCAATACCATCCACAAGTCCTAATGGCATTGGGTGCCAACCCCATAGGAGTCGTTCTGTTAGAGAGGACATCTAGTTCCCTCGCTAATGTCCTCATCGTCAGTATACACTCTGGTTTTGCTGCTTACTCTAGAGTAAATCTCCTTCGAGAAAATAAGGAGTAACAGGGAACCGATCACGTTCAAGGGTAAATGCAAATATGAACGAAATTCAGGTCAAAAGGAGAGAGAAAAACTAGTGGATTTTTCTCCGACGACAAAAATTGTTGCGTCGTTCTGAAGGGCATTCGCGAAGAAGAAAAGAGACGAGCGCGCGGAAATTCCGCGCACAATATGTAAAACAAGGCTGCGCCTCTGCCTCCCCTCCGTCGAGAGCTGAAGGACCCTTTGAAGAGAGGCGTCGCAACGGTGGCGGTGTAAACAAGTGTCGGATACGGGAGTGAGGGAGGGCCAAGTCTCGCCTCTGCTGCCGAGCTGTTGTCGTAATCGCGCGACCTCCTTCGTAACTTCTCTAAGCTTATAAACAACGACGGAAATTGGCAACACTGCGCGGGACTGATTTAAGCCAACCAACAATGGGCACTGCTAATACTTGAAGAACTAAATTGTGAATACAAGCGGAAGGTGCCGGTTGAAATCCAACGGATGTGAAAAACATTGAAATTATTTTACAAGAAAACCACAAAGCCTGAAGAATACTGTCAGCGTGGTCATTTGATCGTCAAATCTCTGGTTGTCAAGGAAATATGCTATTGTTGATTTCAGAGAGAAATATGAGATTTTTTCAGCTAAAAACATGATTTTCATGCAAATACGAAGCGTAAAAAATCGATTAAAAGAATTAGAAAAATTATTTTTCGTAACTTAAATAAAACTTTGTATACTCCACTATAGGTTTAATAACACGACCCAGGTTTCGACACTTCGTGTCACCTGAAGATGACACGAAGTGTTGAAGTCGTGATATTAAACCTATAGTGGAGTACACAAAGTTTTATTTAAGTTGCGATGAATTACTTCCACAAAGTCAAGCCTGGAATCATTTCCTTTGTAAAATTATTTTTATTCAGCCATCCGATAAAAATAATCCCAGCCCTCTATCTTGTGTAAAAGTACTTTTAAAAAGCTGAAAATGACATAACTGCACCAAACCCAATGCTTGAATGCTAGAATGAAGGAAATTTCCTTATAGTGCTAAGCTTTAGAGGCGCGAGAATAGTGGGAAAGGTATGAAAGTGGTTGGAGAGAATTCCACCAGCTCTCGTACATGCCGCCAAAACGAAAATCTCCCCAGGGCGCGTGTCCGTGAGCAGACAAAGGGCGTCAAGCAGTAGATATTTGGGCTCTGCCGCAGGGGAAGACTTGTTTTGACAGATGCGACGTTGCCAATCTCTTCAACCTCCCTCAACCGCCTTTCGACGTTTGCATCCAACGAGTACGAATAATAGAATATTGTAGCACGACTAATACTGTACCATTTAATCGCAATAAAAAATATTTTTACACTTTTAGGCATTTCTTGTTGCTCAGAAAAATTAATTATCCGTATTTATTCAGAGCAAATAATTTGGCTCATTGGTTACTTGTTTATTGGATGATATTTTTTTATTGTTAAAAAAAAAGAATATTTTTGAGAAAATGCTGGACACAAGAATACGTTTACGGGACTGATCTCTAAATATTTTAATCTTAAGGTAAATAAAGAGACGGCTACTGAATAGAACGGTTTTATTAAGAGTTTTCGATCAATAGCATGCATGTGAAGGAGGAACTTAGATAATTGGCCGACAAATCTGCAAAAAAAAAGATTTTATTTTAGTATTACACACCAGTCATTCCATCCTGAACCAAATATGGCAGATTTATATAGAATTGCGTAAGGTTATTTGAAATCATTGCGACGGAAGGGTTGCTTCGATTAAAGCAACGTTGCCAACTGACTTACAAAGAGTACACAAGACTCATTACGGAGACAGCATCATTAAAATAAACTACTGGATGCTTTTACCGTTATAAACACAAATTTAACCCTATTCTTGCGGATCGGTCTTCCGATCATGAGCATTATCATGCGGCTGAGAAGAGAATCGCCCGCGCATAACTCTTCCTCAAGAAAGAAATTTCAAAGAAAAAAGTCAATACAGACATATCTGATATATCTGTTTTTTAATAACTTACAGATTAAGAAACATTTAAAATTATCTCAGGGTATGGTATTTAATTGAGCATTCTAGGGCAGGTGAGTAACTGCGCTCCACGGAGCCCGGGTGTAGAAGTGCGATCACAGCAGCCTGCCGTGCGAACGTAGAATTACGTTGGCAGCAGTGAAAGGATAAATGAAGATAAATTTGCTCTCAAACTTTTGAGTGCCCCGCCGGGCCCAATTTTACACAACGGAGGTAATCGAGCTAAAATTAAGTCAGCTGATACACCATAATGACATTTGCGCAAGGCATTCCTTCGTTTATGGCAGCGATCTCCCCATATATACAACTTTCTATTGGAATGTTCACTAAAACCAGTCGAGGAACTGATGAAGAATGCTAACTTTTCGATTGACGAAGTGGCACCAGAACCAAGTTACAACAAATAAATAAAAAACATAAACTTTCACCAATTTGACAAATTATGCCATAGAATCGATTTTTAAGTCAAAATGATTAATTTATAATATAGCATTCCGCTTAAATTAACTAATGTGAACTATTTATGTCTGTGCCATTAGCTACTGTAAACATGCATCGTAATGTAATCACAAGAGCTCGGAAAACATCATAGCTGTAGAGGGAACAACTGCTTGTATCGGCAGAAACATGCAACCAAATTATACGAAATTAAAGACTTAGCCTCATTCAATGTTGAAGATTTGGTGAAAGGCAACCAATCATTCAAATTTAGTAATTATAGAATTATGTTTGAAGATGTGAATTTTTTTTTTTTGCTTGCCGGACGATTCTGTTGGCCCGTATGTCCCCGGAATCCTGATAGGCTGCTGAGCCTGTCATCAGGTTTTCCAGGGACCGGACCAACAACAATTGACACACATCCATGCCCTGGGTGGTGAAAAACCCACCCAGGCGGGACTCGAACCCGCGACCCTCGGCTTAGCAGGCGAGGACTTTATCCCGCCGCCACCAGGGCCGGCTTTGACGCAAGAACATCATCGTGTGTCATAATTAAAATTGGGTCTCTGTTTTTACGCCTGATACGCTGAGATGCCTACTTAAACTAATTAAATGTAGTCAGATAACACATGGCTTTGATACAAAACTACGGTTTGCTTGAAGCAAGGTATATTTATGAGGCACTTAAATTTATTTTAACAGCTTAGAGTCACCCATGTGCAAGCAAATCATGGATGAAAACGCGTTAAACTAAGTGAATTACCAACTCCAGCACCCACGCTTGACTCGGGGAAAAATGCATTTTTTCGCAAAGTATGCAGAAAAGAAATATGTACCGTAATCAGATAAATTAAATATGAAACTTAGCACGGTTGAATAAACATACCCTCGAAATTCAAGTAGTCATGAGAAATAATTCAACCTAACGGCACTAGACAAAGAGGATAGCATACCGATAGCGAGGGCAATGGAATTTGTTAGCCAACCACAACAACACGTCACAATAAATTCCATCAACGCGAAAATGAAGCATAACATAAAGTGATAAAACCAGAGAGCCTTTCTGCATCAGAACTTTCCAAGTCTAACACTGCCAGACACATATATATAAGAGGAAAAGACGGAAAGGTAATTCTAGGACAAAATTGAGAATGGAAAACAGATTTTGAGAAGCAACGAGGGAACTTTGAAAAAACACTCAAATACTAGACGCAATTAGGAGGACAAAAATAAGCCTTCTGAGGGAACTGAAATAAAATGGACAAAAAGGCCAACTAAAATGGTACATAATTGTTTGACTGAAACCCAAGAACTCAAATGACGTGGGTCATACAACTCCAGACAGACCTAAAGGAAATGAACGAAAGAGACAATAATAAGAAAAAATAGATGCTGAGAAATATTCACTTCTCATAAAATTTTCAGATAAACCAGGAAAGAGGGGCAATGTGTCCAAAAAAGATAAGTGCAAGACAAAGAGAAAAAATGAAAACAAATGAAGAATAAAAAATGAAAAAACGGGATAATGAAAAAAAATTTTCGCGGTCCACATGTGGCCAAAATAGAAGAGAGAGGGAAATGAAATAAGTAACAGCTTGAGTAGGCAACCTAATATAGTGCTATAACCATAGAGATACATGGAGACAGTGATTGACATGGTTGCCAGTTCTGGTAGCTGGAAAGTGGGTGTGACTTCTCCACAATCTTTGTAAACCCCGATTTCCCTTAAAAGCTTACGGGATGACGCCTTAATTTTACGGTTCTTCGATGTTTTCCATTGAAAACTTTCTAAAAACAGAACTGTTTTTGCTTCTTTAACACGCATTCAATCATTTCAACAAATCAATAATAATCCGCACTCCCGGTAAAAAGTATGGTAAATTCGAATAGAAACCATAGCACTAAGTAGCCATAATATGTCTCCAGAGTCACTTGCCTTGAATTTCAAAAAGGATAGTTGATATTTTTGCCGAAATTCCGCTAATTCTTCGATCCCAAGTGATAACTTACTGAAACACAGCTTATGCTTTTTTAATGTGCATTCACCAAAATACATTGTTTATTTGTTTAAATCAACAATGACCCGCATTCCCGGTAAAAATATGGTAAAATCGAATAGAACTCATAGCACTATGCAGCCAGTATTTGTTTTCAGAGTCACTTGCCTTGAATTTCAAAAACGGATAGTTGATATTTTTTCCTTACGTCCGCTAACTCTTCCAATTCATCGAGCTATCCAAATGAAAATGAGAAAAGAGCTGGGAAAACTAATATGGTTGTTATTATCTCGGTTGCCAGGAAACGGTATGATGTCGTAATGCCCATTCTATCTATCTCATTGGCTATAATGCTAAAAATTTGGAGGTGGTTGGTTTGAAACCTCTCGCCACTCGTCTCAATCGCCTTCAAAGCCACCGGGCTAATGACTGCTACTATAGCTAATATAATGCGCCAGAGGAGAGAACCTGCGAGCCGAGGGCTCAGTTCTGGGACGCATGGCCAATTAGATGGAGTAGCGTAGCGAATAGATGCGATCTCATTTCGTGCAAAGTTAATGCACCCGTCTCAGTTTAGAGTGCATTGGAATGCGTCTTCATCCATTCGCAAATTACCCTGGGTGATTCAGGCAAACGGCAAGCGGCCGAAAAAGCAGGCCACGGGTCGGCGGAGGTCAATGCGACTTTAAGGCTAAATTTCTTATTCCATTTGAGACACTGAATGAAACCAGGCTGTGCGCGAGCGAAATAAGGCATATGATTAGGCTGTGCAAACCTGGTCACCTCCAAAAATAAGCTTACAAGTACGCAACAGGAACTTTGGAATTTAAAGCAACGCAAAGGAAGAGAGAGAAGAACAAGGCTAAGTTAACCTCGGATTCTCACGACAATGCATTTATGCACTATAATGCACAATGCAATATATTCATTACATCCACGGAATGAAAGACGTTTTCACAGGTGAGAGGAAAAAATGAGAAAAATAGAGATTACTGAAAAATAATGGTTTAAGTAGCCGAATGTTTCAAAACATTATATCACATTACAAGAGCATAATTCTTAGCGCTGACTCTGAAGAAATGAAAAAAATTACATCAGAAAAAATACAACAGAATATAAAAGTGATAAATAAAGGATAAGCATTATGAAGTCTAAGAATGATGTGCTCTAGGCCAATGGACAACGAGTGGTGAAAATGAACTGAGATGTCTCTAGGTTGATTAGCACCCAAAATTTTGGGAAAATATTAAATTTAGTTGATCAACACAAGATGATGCCCGTATTTTTTTAACGAGATGAATCGTCGCGGAGGTCATCCCAAAAAATTAACCACGCCTACAAAAAGTTTCAACGTTTAATTAGAGCAAACATTTGCGGTTCCGAAGCTAAAACTCAAATTTGAGACAAGCAGAGCATACATAAAAATCGCATTCAAGAGTTAAATATTCAATTCATTCTCTCATCTGATGCTAAAAATACCAAGTGTATTTATGTAAGGAGTACCAGTTTAAATAGCCTTCTCCACCGAGGCAAATACTTTTCATATGGGATAAAAGGTAATAAACCTGAGGAAATAGCAACACTTGGAATATGATAATGAAGAACACAAGGTATTTCCCACGGAATCCTATTTAGGTACTACTAGTATCAATGCATGGGCGTCACCTTCGAGTAACTTACCAAGCACTGAAGAACTCAGCACTCAGAAGTATGTTTACAAAATAAGCCATTAAAATAGTTTTTCGATGGGAAGCAATGATCAGCGCGATGAGACTTTACTCCAAATGAAAAATTGGGTGAAACTAACACGTTTTAATGTTTAGAGGATGAGTTATAAATCTGAACATACCGTTTTATACCTATTTTGGGCTGATGGTATTATTATTTTAATAATAAATTTGAAAAATAAAAATGATAATTTTACTTACGATTGTATATACAATATACAAATAAATATATGGCTAGATGAATAATTAGTCACTGATTAATATAAGAAGCACATGTTATCTTGAACAACGTAAGTATTCATCCAGAAATAATAAGAGAGAAATAAAAACAAAATGTTAGATAAAGACGAGTTAATAATATAAATTTGTCATAGATATCGATCAGGATTAACTCATAATAAAAACGATGAACAGTTCTGCTATGTTAATATAGTGGAAATGTACATCGTTTTTATTATGAGTTATTCATTCTCGTCGTTCCACAACACAACGCCACAATAAATTGATTAGATATCAATCGACCTAAGACATTATTGTTCTATTTAAACATGCTCGGTCATGAATGTCATGCTATAAATCACTCGAAGGTATTACAATGAGAGCAAGTAAATAGCTTTTGAGCTGGACAATGAATGAAATGTGGGTCCACAGAGAAATGAATACACTGAGGAAAAGCGCAACAATATGCATTTTCCAGGAGGTCCTTCATTTTCCTTCATTCTGGCTATAATTCAAGGGCATTATGAAAAGAGAAAAAAAAACTAAAACGTCACTCTTTTCTGGAGCAAGTAAAGGTTTTCTGGGGATAATAAATAGAGGAAAAAAGGGAAAAAATAACGCAATAATAAAAAACATTTACTTAATTCTGAATTTCTGATTTAAGAGTTTTAAACATAATAAACTTAAAAGCACATCAATCGGGCTAAAGTATATAATACTAAGCCTACTTTCCCAAATTCTCAGCTAATAATGCAGCGGCAACCAGTGGCGGAGTGGTTATTTAGTTTCAGTGAGAACCGAGCACTGATTACGAAAACCACAAAGTTGTTCGCCCTCTCATTGCGCAAGCGGTTAATTATTAAAAAAAAAGACAGAAGCTCGCACACAAAAAGATGAATGGACGCCTTTGACTCCCTCTGAAATGAATTCTCACGTGCAAGGCGGCTTTTGCATAATGCGCGCTGTAAATGGAAGTATTTGCAATTCGCGAAATGGAACGATCGTACGGTTTCTAAAGGGAAGAGAGAGAGACTCGCGTACGGCGGAAAAAAAGATGAAAGACACGCGTGTGCAATGCGACTCATAAAGGGAATGGAGTGATATTCTGGAAGGATATGTAGTCACATTGGAAACCCATGCGTCTACCCCTAGCCTCTGCCCATACAATCTGCATTTCTCTCGGCGCTCACCAAAAAGGGAAAATATCTGCTGAATTGTTCTTCTGTTACAGATGTGTGCAGGATGAAAACTGATCGAAAACAAAGTAGCCTGTAGATATTGCTTATCATGAGACTAAATTAATGCGCCATAATTTTTCTCACGCTTTGTTATTGAAGCTGACCATATTTCGTATTTAGGATTCCTCACATCAGCCTCAAAGATTGTTACAAAATACTTAATGGTATCGAAATCATATTTAATGGTCAGGTCCATAAATAAAAAGGACAAAAAAGTATGAATTACTTCTTAATCTATGTGATAAGTAATATACCAATTCCACAGAATTTAGTCGTTGTTAATTGGAGATTCTACGTCGCTTCAAGGTTTACTTTGTCGTCCATTCCACTTAGTGGAAAAGTTGGTTGAAATAGAGCAAGAAAAACTATGACGACAGTTTTCGGAGGAGGAAAGTCACCTTTACCCGCTTTACCTTAGGTCACCATAGGTCAATACTGTATTTGTTCTTTCTTAACAGCATTCAACTCATCTTATAAATGTCATTTCTATGTATATTTTTGAGATTTTAAATCTTTAGTTTTCATAGCAGTAATAGGAATATATATTTTAACTAAGGTTTATCTACACTTTAAGAATATTCATTTCAGTGACTTCTATAAACCCGAAGGATATTTTATTCAAGTGAGGTGAGCCTCTCTAAGTCTCTCTTCTAAGTCCATAGAAGAGAGTTTTGAGGAAAATATGCTTGGAATTCCGTATATTTATCCCATATCTTCTCAGTTTCACTCAGTGCCCTCGAATGCCACTCACATACAGAGGCAAATATTCTGACATTCAACTTGTTTCTCTCTCGCAATAAAAATTATAAAATAACTGTTCAAGAAATGTACAAGTTAACTTGTCCAACACTAAAACTTCAGATAGCTTACGTCGGGGCCTGTGTTGGCATAGAGGTTTGACTGCTGGCTTTCCATCCTGAAGGCCCGGCTTCAAAGTCTGGCAGCAAAGGAGATTTCAGGGTTAACTTGGGTGCTGCGAAGTGAGGACTTTTAACGGTATAATTTACGTCCATCGAAGGGGACCCTGAGCTGTGGATCCCTTGACATCTTGTCTTTAAGAAATGGCGACATGAGGTTTCTCTCCACGCTTTCTCCACCGTTCAAACAATATAACCCCTAAAAAGAACCCACCCATAATGACGGTATACATGACCTCAATCACTCATTACCTGGCTATATACCCATTAAATACTCACCAATGTCGGTCAGTAACATGAAACATTTTTGGAGTCTTTATTGGGGCGAGATCGAGGCTAGAGTGGTCCATTCTATTATCTTGCCAATCGTCCGATACATGCATGAAATTAGGGTATAGAAAGATGAATTAATTTGTTGGCAAAACGCAAGGAGTAACGAGGCATGTGATATCCTTGATGAAAAAACCCACTGCAGGCAAAACACCAACACATGAAGGGGAGTGAGAAAAGCCTGCGGAGTCATACAGATTGTTAAAGCTAAGGTAAATTTAAAATGAGTAATGCATGGAAATGTATGCGAAAAAAGAAAAGGATAACAGGTATATAAATGTAAAACTGGAAATCTAATATATAAAAATGAATGTTTGTTAGTTTGTCTTCTATGCGTTCCAAAAATATTCATCAGATTACGATGAAACTTTGGTGAATTGTTGCGCGCGCGCCCGCGAAGGTTTCTAAATTATTGTACAATAGGTGGAGCGCCAGTCGTCGCAAAAAATGAGTGTTGGCACGTGAGCTTCTCAAACAAGCGAGGAACGACAAGCAAGCAACGAAGCAGGTCGTTAAGTAGTTGCTCAATCACGTGCATCAGAATCGTAGGAGTGAGACATAATATCGCGTGCATCAGGATCATATCAGTGAGGCACAATTTGTGTTAAAAGGCACGTAATTTATTTGTACATAGAATATGATTTGGTACAGTGGTCTATTTGTTTGCTTTTTTTTAAACTATTGCATTCAATTATTGTATACGCATCGCATTTTCCTAAAATTGGATTTTTTAGCTCGAAAATCTTACATTTTTGCTCTGCTTTAACGATAGAATATTTTATTTACTTGGAAACCGCAGAATACGCATGGAATGGAAACCTATGCCATTATTTGTGCGTTACGAATACTTGCGTAGGTACGAGGAATATACTGGACTAGGTAAACGAATTCTCAAATTCGTTTAGCGATCGATTTTGAGCCGAGAGAGAAATGACTTGTGGGCCATACCATGAGAAGTATGTGAATCAATGGGGACTCCAGGATATAGTATTTTATTTTGCGAATTCAGAATATGATAAAATGCACTGAAATCAATGAGGCTTGTAAGTAACTTTAATTTAATACATAAAAAACATTGCATTTAATTTATTTGTAGATGTAAATGTGTCTGCTTTGTATACGTGTGCCTACTAAAATAAATATAAATCAATGAAACAAAAATAACTCATAAATCATTAAACAAAAATGTGTCATAAATAATAGGCAGTCTGGAAGATGATGTCGAATTTTACGCTTGGCAGAGGACTGTTTAATGTAGGCCGTTTGAGTGATATATCACTTCACGCAGAATTCGATAAATTTTGCTTGATTTAATAGGATAATTAGATCCCATGGATTCAGGAATAGCAAAGATTGTCTTTCTTAGTAGGCGTTGCAAGAGTTGTCTTCAGGAACACATCAGTAACCTCAGAAACACAGTTTTACAAAGTTAATTTCAAAGGGTACACATTTTTGTGGCCTTACTAAATAAAAATGTCACCATTTAACGATACCAATGTGAAAAAATTAGCTGCAAATTAAAGATATGATACACAAAGCTAGACATCCCCGTACGTGGAATAAAAAACTGGCGAATTAAAGCTAAGCAAAGTGTATAGCAATTAAATACATTCATCGCAGCCGGGGCGATTGATATGTTGATTACATATGTTAATTTTTTATTTATTTATCCATAGCCAGTATTGTTATTGTCGTAGTAATTCAGACATACGTGTATGAAGAGTGCTGAAAATGTGAAATCATAGACTAATTATATATTCCGTGGTGAAATTGCACTACTTTTGTTGAGTTAGACCACAAAATGTGTCCCCTTTAGAATTAATTTAGTAAATTTCCGTGCTAGAGGTAATTGACGCATGTTGTATTATTGGTTTGTAAATCGACATTATCAAGAATGCCCCTCTTGTCCAGTATGTTAACATTCTAGCCCTGAAGATGGAATAAAATTATCCAAAACGTCGACAAAGGATTTGGACCTTATCCCTCAAATTAGCTAATGATTATTATTTACATTAACTCCACTTCTCCGAATTTCACCTATTTATAACGAAGTTGAATGTAGGTCTTTCGGGTATTCCACCATATAAAAACGAATAATTTGGGTTGTTGAAGTTATAACATGTAGTCTATGATCCTTATAGCTGCTTAAGTTTAAAAATAAAATTTGAACTAGTCTCCATTTTGACTAGAGAGAAATTTTGCTCAATCAACGTTAATGTTCCTCCGTCTATATTCAATAGGTTTTCCACTCAATGGAGAATCAGTTCGGGCAGGCAGTTTTATCTTCTACGCATGTTGTCGGTAAGCCAAAGGTATGTAATTCCATTTACCATAGCTCTAAGACGAAAATTTCTACATGTTTCATAGCTGTATTACTTTTCTGAAGTTGATACTTCCAGCCTTTTTTAAAATAATGAACAAAATCTTGCTTCCAATACAGATTACTCGTAAATTAAGAGTATATCAATAAAATTATGAACTCTAAGAAGATTAAAAGTGGCTAATACTGATTTTTCAAATGAAGTGGAGAATTAAAAACCTATCATTCTTTCCTTGTGAAATACATGCTCTAAGTAGTTATTTAAAGAGTTTTTTAAATAAAAATATTATATCGTGAGACACCAGAGGGTAAAACACGATGAAAAAGCATAACTTCAAACAGCATAACAAGTTTTTTTCAGTAAAAATACTTGGAAGCTTATTTAAATACTACGTGTTTATTCAGAGTATGCTATCTTAAGCGATTTAATCAACGTGGGTAGCGGGTAATTTCATTTGAAATAACTGAAAGACACCAGAAGAATGGGCTATTTCACTAAAGTCTTAGTTTATCTTCATTAACCATTTGGTTATACTCATGAATTGTATCACTCATAACCTGAGCCCTTTTCAATTTAAGAAATATTAGAGCCAAAATGGCGAACATTTTAAAATGATGTGCAAATCCCTGCATTCCTTAGAATGGCGACAATAGTCGTGGCTCGTGAGAATTTCAGCTCCGCCGCACTATTTTTCTCAGTATTCTACCATCGGGAATAAAATTTTCCCGTTGCAGCACGGTGAAACTGAAAGAAACAAGAATTAGCACTTCCCTTAGGGAAGTTCAAAGGTCTATAAGGTGTGTGCGCATTCCGAGGGAAGGAAGCGATTTTCTAGAATTGCAAACTTTTGGAAAAATAAGAGATTTCTGCGCGCCAGAGATGGGAAGAAATACTCCGAGAAGTGATGAAAAAGACACGAGAGGATCCCACTCAGTAATTAACCGTAAAAGAAGGCTTTCCGGAACCCTATTTCCTGCACAGGGATATCCATTCCAGGATGAAGAAAGAAAAATTCCGGAATACTAGGACTTTTAAAGTAGGGCACGATATTTTATGGATAGGATAGACGAACTCGCGGAGTTAAATCAGTGTACATTTGAAATATTTCGAAACAACCTGCCTTCGTCCGTCTTATGGTTGAATAAAAATTTTCCACACAATTCAAGTCGTAACAACTTTTCGAAAAGTATGTAATTTCCTCTGTATATTTTAAAAATATTTCAAAACCCATGTAATTAATTTGTATCCCCCACATCTTTGGGATCTTCATACATTTCCATCAGTGCAACACACAATAACTTAACAATAGATGGTAATTTTTATGACACGAAGGTAATGAGGTAAATTTCTAAACAACATCATCTACAGAGAAATCTTGAGAGAAATTAAAACGAGGATGGCTAATGGAATTGGGCACATTTTAAAGAGGAATAGTGACCAGAAATTAATTATAGAAGGGAAAATAAAAGGGAAGAGAGGAAGAGAAAGGAGGAGTCACGGAATGCTTATAGACATCAAGAAAGGAAGGAGTTATGAAGAGATGAAGAAAGAGGCCCAGGACAGAATGCTGTGGAGGCAGTACCGTTGAAACCTGTCCAAGGACAAAATCACAATGATGATGATCATCTACACTGTACACAGATTCTACATTTAAGTTAATGATAAATGGGTAGGAAAACAACAAATTAATTATTTCTGACTAATATGGGTGAAATCCACAAATTTATTTCGTCGACGATTATTTTAACTTTTAACATAATCTATCTCAGAAGTACAATTGCAGAGACAGAGTTGCAGATAATAATTAACCTACTACGGATTATTATTTCTATTTATTAAAGCAAGGTAATGATAACTAGGCAGGTAGTTCTGAACTATACTGACTGAACTTGAATTCAGTTGACTCTACGTATGCATACAAGAACATAACATAAATATCCAATCTAAAAGGTAGAGTGAATATAAAACTGAGATTTTAATAGATAGCTTAGAATTAAAGACTGAAAATATAAGCACAGAAAGTCCGCTTTCTAATCTTTTGAGGCCTGTAGTTACACATTAGGATTAAGTGACTATAAAATAAACATAGCTTGGGCTAACCATGGTTTTCCCTGCCCTCATCTAATTGCCAGCTCCGCCATCTTCCATGTATTCAACAAACTATTCGTGACGTGCATTACAAGACGAAAAATTACAGACTTGTATCAGCTTTAAAGATTTGGTCCGAAGCAAAAAAAGTTAACGTTACAATCGGTAAACGCTTGATTAAAATATATATCAGGAAATTAAAATCATGAATAGTTTATTCAAAATCAGAGGTGAGCTAAGATCCTTGCACGTATACAAAATCTATACATGCAGGAAAGAATAAAACAGATATTTTTGGATTTGGTACACGAACTTGTGTAGATGAAAACAAAATGAAATTGATCACATGATTTCAACATTTCTCGGGTTGCATCCGCGTCAGTTGTCATTCAGCACAACAGTTTCGCCAGCTAATCCATGATTGGCCGGAGCATTGATCGCTTTTTGGCGCCTAACTTGGCCTATATAAGGACGGACCAAAACCTTCTCGCCATCCTTCACCTGAGGACGCCAGCAGGATAGCTGGCGAAACTGTTGTGCTGAATGACAACTGACGCGGATGCAACCCGAGAAATGTTGAAATCATTTGATCAACGCCGCGGAAACCTGCGAACTGAAATTGATCACATTTCTCTTTAGCATTTGCATTGACAACCTCCCGCTGATAAAAAAACCTGGAAAAATCATTAACTTAGGTAACAAAGTTGATTTGATTACGGTGAATAATTTTATCATAGGGAGTATTCTCGATGATTGTTGTTTTAAACTCTTGGTTATTATAAACGACAATAGATCCAATATTTAAAAAATCATAATTTTGCGGTCTGATTGAAAATATGTCAGTTTGAAATTTTTTTAGGAATAATTATCTATGTGGTAATTTTCTCCAATCAATAACGCTCACGTCAGAAAAACCAATAATTTGATTCACGCTAAAAGACAAGTAATCTCGGTTACAACTATGAAGGCAACTAAATCTAATGTTCATCGCTAGCCATTGTGAAACCTGGCGTATGCGAATTTTTCAAGGATATGACCCGTTAATGTCCAAATTAATGGACGCTAAATAAAGAAGATCATAGAATACTAAAAGTATTGAGTTTCATTATACTTTTTATAATATTTTCCTCTCAAATCCCTTGAATTAACAGACTCGGTCGGTCCCTTTATGAAGTTTGCACTTCTCAATGGAGGTAGCCTTTTTCCTTCAAGCTAGGTGCCACCGTAAGTCTACACATATGAATGTACCTCGATTCATTCCGTGTACACAAGCCCGTGCCTTTCCAAACCACCCGCTCAAATGAGCTGCTAACGCTCAAGAGAGAGAAAGAGGCTGTGAACTAAAATACACCTTTGCCAACGGGGCGCGGGAATCGAGAAGTATCGCCGATACGGAAGCAAATAAACCACCGGCGACGTCGAGCGAGTTCTTGCATTTTTTTAACCCCCTATTTTTTTCTTTTTTTCCTGGCAGGAGCCATCAGTTAGGGGAGACGTTCCACCATTCCATGCCCACACTCACAGCCGAGCGCGAACTGTTTTCGCCGAGGGATGACGTCAACGGCGACGGCCGATATTCTCCGCGAATCTCTCTTAGCATCTCATCCTTCTCCTCTCATTCTGGATAACCTCTCCTCTTCAGTCTCCCTCTCCCTTCCCAAAACCCCAATTCTTGCCCCATCCTCTAAAAATGACGCACTTTGGGAACGTTCCCCTAGAATGGGGAGAAGGGAGACTCCTCCATATATTTCTCCTTCCTCTCTGTTTATGGGTAAAGCTCCGTTTGCCAATTAAGCACACGCATTCCCAAACTGCACAAGTTTGTCTGCAACATGTGCATATGAATAAAGTTTCTCGCGTGATCGAAATCTTACCTAAAGCCCCTTGATCTAGGGATGGGCCAAATGTACTCATTCACTGATTATAGAGTGCCCGAATTAATACCTGGGTACATGGGTACTCGGATGAATTCTTGGGTACTCAAATGAATACCTGGCCACCAGGTATTCTTTTGAGTACCCAAGTACTTTTTTAACATTTTAGTACCTGAGTGTCACAATATATACTCGAGTACCTAGGTGAATACCACTGAATACGAGTACACAATGGCTCACGTAATGGTACTCGCCCATGCAATTCGATCGGATAACCAGGTATTCATATGAGTACTAAAATGAATACCTGATACCAAATGAGTTCTCAAGTATTCATCCTAGTACTCTTGTACTCGTCCGGGTACACAGGCATTCATTCGGGTACCCGATTACCAGTGATTGAATACATTTGTCCCATCCCTACCTTTATCAATTATGAGCACGCGTAGGCATCCTTTCCCGAGGATACGGCTTCGAGTCCTGGCAGAGACGGAGATTTTACAGCAGAAATTTAAGGGAAAGGTTTTTAGGGCGGTAAACCGTGCGTCGGTTGGATTGTTAGTCCGTGGATCCCTTGCCGTCTTTAGTTGAAAGCAGTCAAATGCCGACCCCGGATTTCTTTTCACCCCTCAATTCCTGAAATATTCTTATCCCTTGCCAACCTACTCCCCTATCCTCAATGGTGCAAATGACCTATGCTGACAGCTGTATCCCACAAATGAGTGACGAGCAAAAGAATATTGAAGGGCGTGGTTGATTAACATAATTTGGAGGGGCGCACTGTGAAGTAATAAGCGATATATTCCCTAATGGTCACCTCTATAATCAAAGGAATAGGAAAACTTAACTTACCTTTAAAAATCGATTGGAAGGCAGTGAACTGAGGCTAAATAATTTCACTGTCAGATCAGGGGATACTCTCTTTAGATCGGGCGAGTTTTAGAACGACAGGAGAATACTATTTCAACCCCGCACAGTATATTTAGACCCAACAGACGTCATCAAATAAGAAACATCTCACAGGTCTAAACTTTTGTCTTTCCACGCTCCATAATTGCCTGTAAAAAATCATCTAAAAACAAGGATTTACGTTTATGAACTGATAAATTCAGTGCACGACCGGTTGTAATACAAAGTTCATTAATTTATTGACACATGTTTTTCAATTAGTTGACCCAGAAATAATAAATTAGCATGCACATCACTTCCCTCCTCTCTACATTCAACCATATTTCCCCATTTTATTCCCCTCGTCATGACTGGTGTCCTATCAAACACTCTGCCACAAGTCAACGCAACTGTTCGCAGGTTAGTATGTCAATATCTATGTATAAACCCTTTACAGACGAGCGAGTCAAATTTGTTACTTTTCAAAATCATTAAAATATCTGCATTCCAAGAGGTTTTACCATTTAGTTGCTGCGATATATAGAATTTTAACGCTTAAAACAATTTAAATTGATGAATGTGTGACGCTATTCATTGACGATGGCGTGCCTGATGGAGCTCTGAAATAAATAGTTTCAGCTGTCACATGAAGAAAAAAATAAGGGAAGTTTAAAAAAGGTTCTTTATAAAGGTAGTGTTGAAGTATACCTTGTGTAAATATTATTATGTAAAGTACTATTTTTAATTAAATATATTCAATACAAATATGTCACATTTCAAAATAAATGTTATTATAAAATAAATTGCAATTTAAAAAAAATGCTCAAATAGCACTTTAAATGACTAATATAGTAGGAGTACTTTTTTTCATGCTGATGTTTCATAATTCTGTCCATAGAGGGATAAAGCTGGCGTAAAATAGTAACTCTTGGGAAAATTTGTAACATGGGGCAATTGGGGCATGGGCTTCGGCACATCGTGACGAGAGATCGCCGGCCAGCAGCATCCGGAAGTCCTCTTCCCACTCTCTTCGCCTGCAGCCCCTCTCTCTCCCCTACCACCACCCCTTCAAGCTTCCAGTCAGACGCACGCGTCGCCGCTGGAGGGGGTTTAGTCGCGAAATCTTCCCCTCGCACACACTCCGCCGCCCACCCTTTTAAGAAGCCCATCCCTCTTCTCCATTCACGCCTGTGAGACTCCTCTTGCTCAAATCGCCAGGGATGGAGAGCGCAATATTCCGGGCGATCCTCACGACGAAGATTAATAACTAGGGTCTGGGGATGCTCTTCTCCTCCATCCGATGCCGCAACACATTGTTAGCGGGTGCCACGTTAGCGACGTGACTAGTTTACTAAAGGGTCGACAGGGCGACTCAATATATAGGCAGCAAAGCGCATTTTTCTTCAACTTCTTCCAAGAACAATTGAAGATCCGAAATAAAAAAATTTACCTAGGTTAGAAAACCACATAGGAGCATAAAATTCACATCTAATAACAAAATATAGAAACCACGCAAATTTTACCTTATTGATTTAATATACAGCACGAATTGTCAAATATGCGAATTCATCAGATGTGATACGGATCGTATTTTAGATTTTAAAAATTGATTAAAGATAAATAAGCACATGCTTAATATTTCAACTAATTCCGAATCCACGCAAAAGAACTAGCACAAAAATGTTAATTATGTCTCATAGTGAAGAAAAAATGTGATATGCGCAAATTTGAAATGAAATTTTGCTTATATTGAAGCAAAGGATTGATTGTCTGATTTTGCCGAAGCGTGATGGAATAGATTTATTTTGACAAGGTCGGTCATCGTCCGCTGACATCGCCTCTAAAGCCCTTCCATCACATTAGATTCTAGTTATTTACATAATTGATAATAAACAAACAATTTCCACACTTTTATTTTCGTCACCGACCATGGTATCAGCACATTATGACATCAGCTCTAATGCCGGCATAATGTCGGTGGTCGGAACCATGGTCGGTGACGGAAATAAAAGTGTGGAAATTGTATCAGTGTTTAATTTCAAATATGGAAATCGATAGGTTTCACAAAGTATGCGCCAATTGGCTCTCTTATTCTGTGGCTTCAGGCCTGATGTGTAAACGGAACATAACTATATTAGCTAAATAACAATATAAGCTTGTACACACATGACATTTGTTACCTGATGTTGCTGTAAAAAGCGAAACCGGTCGTAATAAATATTATCACAGAGGAAAGTCTATCACGCTAGTCCATTACAATTCATATGCTTTGTGAATGACATCGTCCGATTCTGTCAGGTCATGAAACCTCGACCGTGTACTTATACCGTATGTATCGTATAAACTTAAACCTGCGGCTGACGCATGAATATAGATTTTCCCTAATATATCAGTGCGCTGCAAAATTTTCCGTCGTGAACGGCACCCAAACGTTAGGAATTCAAAGTTTGCATGTTCCCCATTGCGCGTGTTCGCTGAGTTAAGTTCCCGAACTCTTCATCAGCTCCGCGCTCTTCACTTGATTTCCCAACCGCCTGCGCGTCTTAATGATTAACACAAGCACCGCATAAGATAGGACGAGGCGTCTCAATTGTGGTTGAAGGAAGAAAAGAGTAAGGAGTTGGGTGGCAATTGGGAGAGTGGATGGGGAGGAATGAGGCGGAGGAGGAGGTAGGGAGGGTGGTAGAAGGGTGATAGGGGGGAGGGTGGCAGGAGGGAGAGGACCCTAGTAGCGGAAGAGATTAAACAGAAATAGAGATTTGAGGCGTTGCCGGATTTCGGTTCAGCAGAATGGAGGAGGGGGGGGGGGGAATGGTCCGTATCTTTTTCGTCACACTCTTGGCGCAACGGGCCTCGCTGCTCCTTCCTCCCCTCCGTCCCCCCCCCCCTCGCCGCCCGCCCATACCTCTCCCTCCATCCAAACGTCTTACGTCCTACTCCCTCTTCGCCGTGCCAATCCTTCACTCCGTTCTGCAGAGAGCCACTCTCCTCGTTTCGCCAACGATTCGTTCTCACTGGAGCCCTAGATACAATTAAGCGAACTAATTTGCCGTTTTTAACGACAAAAGAACGCGGGCATGTGAAGCTATCACTGGAGTTAACGATTAATTCTTAGATTAATAAACTCAAACGCACTTCAGTGATTGATTCTTGCAATCATCCCACGCGGTTTTGCAATTGATATGGTGTGATTATTCGCTCAGCGAGAGAGACTAGTGAAGTCAACCAATTCTCGGCAAGAAGAGGTGAAACAGTTTGCAGAGATGAAAATCAGTTTATATTTTACTGTCCTCTTCATTCATGTATAGGAAATCTGTTTCTACTTATTACACATTCATCCTCAGGAGCCTTTTAAAATAAAGTCACACTCAAGATAAACTAGACGATACAACATGTACTGATTTTCATCTCCGAAGAGGCACTCAATTAATAATATAAAAGTCTAGAAGCCTTCGAAACCTGGTACTTTTAGGAAGATGTGAAAAATCATATGGATGGACAAAATAAGATATTACGAAGTGTACAGAAGAGTAGAAGAAAGAACCATAAGGAACACTATACAGGAAAGAAGAACCAGATGGATTGGACACACCCTGAGACACAATGGGTTTGTGAAGAACATAATTGAAGGCAAAATAGAGGGAAAAGTCCCCAGAAGAAGACCCAGGAATAAGTTCATGGGCCAAATAAAGAGGAAAGTACATATAAAGAGACACCGGGAGGGAAGATAACTAGCATAATATAGGAAAGGGTGGAGGTCTGCAGTCAACCAATCTAAAAATTGAACAACCAATGAATGAATGAAATGATTTCTTATCAAACTTTGCCTTGAAGGAGGATGGCATGGAGGTGTAACTGGCTAACACACCTGACCGGCAATTGAGAGATCCGGGTTCGAATTTTGGTAAAGTAAAATGATTTTTTTTTCATGGCGAATTTCATTCCTTGATATATATACATCCGTGCGAGTGACTTCGTGCCATTCTTCATTTTGTACATTCTGTTAGAAAAGAAATTATTTCTTTGCCTAAAATTTGATACCACATCCCGTCACGTAAAAAATACAGTTAAGCAACGGTAGAATTCCCAACTATCAACCACCCTGGATATGGAAGTCATTCAAAGAGAAGTTGGAACGACAGGATGAAGAAAGGTAGATCTTGTACTGATGCGAAAAATGAAATAAAAGAGTTATATAGGACCCAGAAAGTGAAGATAACCTTGAGGAAATCCTATGGCATTCAGCAATACCTACTTTTCAACGGTAGAATGCTAAAAAATCCAATTTATTGGTTCATCCAAACGTAGGCTCGGTATCATAATCTCTGGCTTAATATTCTCTCGGTATAAATACGGATTACACGCTCACCTAAAGATAATGCTAAAGCCATTTAACCAACAGACCCGACGTAATAAAGGACTCCCAAACAATTATAAAGTAAGTGAAATAACACACAACAGAAAAATCATTCGCCTACACCCAGACTCGAAACTGGTTCCCTCGGTATCGCCACGAGTGCTTAAGTCAGTCAAGCTACCGAGGTATCCATCTCTACTGAGGATTGTAGAAGGTTTTATAGGAAAGAGACGGTGACGACATTTGGACATATGATTTTCGAGAAACCATCCAAAGCTTTCATTTACTTCCGCCGTCCAAGAGGTGCGTGGCAAGTACCGATTTCCTTGACATCCGTCCAAGTTAACATAAAGACTACGTCATCTTGTAGCTAAAGTTAGCCAGATATTATAAAGCTTTGTCTTGGTGTACTACAATTAGTACAATAGCCTACCGTTAGACTTACTCGCCCGATGCCTCTCTTGCAATTTTCTCTTGTATTACGCCTTTCCCCCGAGCGAAATTCCTCGCGCTCCCTTCCGTCTCGACGGCCCGGCCCTCCACTCACCCCTGCCGGGCCTCGCTTCTCTTATATACGTGCCGGCTCGCATCTCGCCTCTCGCTTCTTACAAAATTAATAACCGGCCGGCCCTGGGAGTATGTGCGCGCGGGCCTGGACGTCTCACCGCCGACGCCGAGTCGCTCGGAGAGAAATTCCTCCCCGCGATTCCGTTGCGACGGCGAGAAAATTTCAATTTTTCCTGCGTCTACCAAGATAAACGTGGCCCAGGCGAGAAGTAAAGCTAGACTTTACCTGCGTCACAACCCTATGACTTTACGAAATATAATGCAAGGTACTGCGGCATGATTTTTTTAGAGGCTGAACTCTTAAAAGCGTTCAACTCGAAATCGAGATGTCATAGGTACCGTGCATATAATGTCAGAGGTACCTGAAGCGTGTGCTAAGCGCCACAGTCCACGGGGTAAAGCCAACTTTAAATATAAAGGTGTTTACTTTTGAGATTTTCAAAGGACTACAGAACTAGCCGCGCGGTAACCTAAACGGAGTCACCCGCTAATTATCAAACAATTGTGTACACCTAACAGTGGAAAAATTATTCGCGTGAACTGGGTATCGAACCCAAATCCCTCGATTTTTTCCGAGTTAGAGCACTCGGCACGAAATCGAAATCAAGATATTTTGGTTAGATTCTCAGGCCAAGCATAACCACGAACCGCAGCGAGCTTTTTACATTCGTTTTCATCGGCTTTATTATAAGTCTTTACGTGTACCTTTTTACGTGTACGTTACGTCCATATACTCATATATAGTTCATACTTTACCATCGGATGAAGCATTTACAGTTTGAATAAGGACAACTTAATTAGCTCTATCACCCATGGGTGTAAAAAAAAACATTTTATTCTTAATTATTAATTGAGCTTTTATAGCCAAAACCTCTGTATATTTCTGTAGGAGTCAGAGGTCTTCATACCGAAGATATCCACATCCCGCTCTACCATAAAATGTCTAGCGTGATACTTGAATGGCCCCTAATTGATTATAAAGTAACAGACAATGTCAACCCTTCTCGTCCCGTTCAAACTAAAAGGTGTATGGTCGATATAGCGCTCAAAAGCGGACATAAGCATAATGGTCAACAGGTACCTACTGATATGAATTGACTTTTGGTTATTAAAACAGAAAATCGCTACATCTAGGATACAACTCAACAATACCATAGTCAAGCCCGGTCTAAGGCGTAGGCAACACGGGAAAAGACCACAGTCATCCAGTATGCGACTCATTATTGAACGAGAAAAGGTTACAGATTGTATGGAAAAAGAAAATGTAACTAGTTCCCAGCGTGTATTCTCATCCACAATTCTCTTTATTATACCTTGAAATAGACTTTAACAAATAATTACAATAAAAGTCAAGAAAAAACTAATAGACAGATAATTCTCCCTCAGTAGCATTATTCCTCACCAGAGTATTGAAAAAAATGCGGCCAATAATGCATTTAAACTAACGATTTAAAGAACTCTCAGCCTTAAGACGTAGGTTTAACTTTTTAAAAATCCCATTAATTACTTTTCCCCGTAAAACTCGAAGATTGGAGGAAACTTGAGACTTAAAAATTGACGGCAGAGTCGAGGGAATCGTTCGGTAGCCGCAGAGTATCCTTCAAATTAAATCCCACGCGGTTCAAGAAAAGACAGTTGGCAAATAAATTATTTTAGTGAGGACGGGGGAGAGGGGAATATTTTCGCTCACAGTTGTTTAGTAGCTATGACTGGCACTGACCCATCATCATGATTGGTCGTTCATCCTAAGATTGGTTGACTGCAGCCCTCCACCCCTCCCAATCTATTGCTAGTTCTCTTACCTCCTGGTACCTCTTCATATGTAGCTACTTTCCTCTTTATTTTGTCCATAAACTTATTTCTGGGTCTTCCTCTGGGGACTTTCCCTCTATTTTACCTTCAATTCGATTCATTGCAAACCCATCGTTCCTCAAGGTGTGCCTAATCCATCTTGTTCTTCATTTCTCTACGGTGTTCCATATGGTCTTTTCCTCTTCCACTTTTCTGTACACTTAATCATTTCTTATTTTGTCCGTCCATTTTATCTTCAGCCTTCTCCTCCAGCACTTGGTTTCGAAGCACCAGATTTGAAAGACACTGACCCGAAATTATTATAATGCCTTCAAAAATCATTCATAGTTAACTCGTATGCACTCTATAAGGCCGTTATATAACACATTTCCCAACGAGGCTATTAATAGCTAACGTACTCTAACATACTACAGTAGATCAGATAGTAAAATAAGAGGAATTGATATCAGAATTGACAGATTTAAAATTCCGTTTTCCCCGCGATCGATAAGAGACCATAATGGTTGCGTTGAGACTTTGAAGTAGGTTAGTAGACATGCAGTATAAATAATTAAATTATGTACTCCCTAAAGCATTTCTAATTCTGCTACGTGTTGCTTATACCATGTTTTGCATGCTCCCTGCATGACTCCTGCATCTCATTTTCGTAATTATATTTCAGATTAATTTAGTAGTGTCTTTAGCACTTGTAACAAACCTATAGCGTGGTGCATGATGATGGATTTTAATTTCTACACTGTAGTGCTTATTGCTGTTAAGTCACCCCCTGCCAAACACTCTTGAGGAGGCTTGCAGAGTAATATGTAGATGCAGGTGTAAGGCGTTCAAAACTCACGCTACTGCAAATCCTATATTCTCTGTAATTTTCTTCCCCTGCCGCCCTTCAGCAACCACACTCAATGCCTCCAAAATTCCGTCCCCTTCACCCTTCCACCCTCACCTCGGGGAATCTTTTCACTCTCAGCTCGCCCCCCTCCACCCCCCCCACCGGCCTCCCCCGCCCCAAACTCCCTCTCGGGACGCTGAACGTTTTCGCTTCATGCTCTTCGATTTCTTTCCGCTTCCAGAAATGCTTCCGAATCACACCAACTAACTTTCCTTACTCTTTTTTTCACTCCAGCTCGTTCCGCAGAGAAATTCCTTCCACTAAGCCAGCCGAAAACGCGAAGGGTTCCACATCGTTCCAATTTATTTTTACAAACACATCAGTATTTACGGTGGTTTGTGAAAGATATCACAGCCTATTCATTCCAAGACTTAAACATCATTATTAAACAAAAACGTATCCGGTGTAAATTATACCAATTAATAGTTGAATATTGCACAGCATATCGAGATATTTCTCGAAAAATAAGCCATTTTCCATGTGTTATGGTATGATTAAGTGATGCAAAAAGGCATTTTTAACTAAGCCAATGCTGACGCAGTGAAAAAAGGAATTTATTAAATTTAACAATCGCGAAAAACAACCTTCATTTTTGAAGGCATTTTCAGCCAGCAGGGTGAAAAAGGAAGTCAAGTTTAAGACTAAAATACGCATGCTTGGTTAATTATTGAGAAGACTAGGGATGAAAACACTATTTTAGCCATTAAACACTAATATTTTTGCTGCTTACTTGTTACAATTTTTTTTAATTGAAAAAGAAAAATCAAATATGCTATAGATAATTACTAGCGAAAACTCCGATAAACCCTTCAAAAAGCAATAAATACTGAAAGTTATCAAATACCTTTTATAGGTAAAGCACATTTCTGATTGGGTAATTCGCTAACACGTAATAAAAGAATTCCCTCTAATTATAGCTTACGAATGACCTGTTTTCTCCAGTAGTTTTGTTAATTTTTTGTATTATCCTTCGGTAAATGATAACATAAAATATTTCCATGCCTATAAATGATTTCTAGAGTCAAGGGGAAGTACACGAAACTTTACAGGCTGTAGTAAGAAAATTTATCACTCAGGAAATGAAAAACTGCAACTATAATCTTTAACGAAATAACGTGCATAAAGTTAGTCAAATACGTGTAAATTATTCCCATTCTACAACACGATTATTCAATGAGGCAGAATGAGGGAGTAGCCCATTCCCATGGCCAAAACTGCATCCAACGAAATACAGGCCACTGATCGGGTCATTAACTTTTTTTTACATGGATGAAAAGTAGCACTTCGGTTAAAGTCTAATTCTAAGAACCTAAGAACTCGTACGTGGGGGAATTTATTATTTATACATGGCAATGAAGTTTGACCATAAGCTGCAGTGGAACGATCAAGGTTGGAGGTCACAAAGGTAGTTTGTTATCGTAGAATGATGATAATCAAGAGAATAGAGAGAATCACCAACGAAGGAGTCCAGCGTAGAGCTATAGAGATAAGTTCTAAGACAACTTCACATGGTACAAGAACGTAACTAAGAGGGTAGATTCTGCGAAATATTTGTCTCTTGAAAACAGTGCTTGGAAGGGATATGAAACTTAAAATATAGGTGGATGAGCAAGGCTGGAATACATTAACACATTTCCGCCCAGAAAAATTGTTGTCTGCGATTTTGATGAAATTTGGTATTTCACTCATATGGTCACCTAATACTCATGCAAAATATGTTGGTGATCGTGACCTTGAACGAAGCAGTGTTGACAAGTTGATTACGATTACGTTTGCGGCTCTTTCCACAGAGCGTCATACACCTGGCGTGTCTGGTTGTAGCCATATGGCAAAGATGGGTGGAAATGGGTTGAGTTAACTATTTGGAAAGGTGAAAAGAAAATTATGAGGGTTATAAGCTATTGACTGAGAGGACAGTGGAGTGGTATGCGGTAGCAAAGCAATTTTTGGATTGAGAACCGCTGATGAACTTTTAAAACGCATCCGAGTTTGCTCGGAAAGTCAGATTTAGTGGTAATTTCGGTAATTTTTCACCATCGTAATTTCTTGCGACCCAGTCATCAACATGAGGATGTATTTACGAGGATCAACGCGTAGGATACGACACTGTGCGTAGGATTATGTGGGCTACGTCCCCACATTGGTCGACTACCAATTTGGCACCGATGTGGGTTCGGAACCATAATTAATCTCGGGTCTATTATTTCCCCTCGCTCACTTCATTGATTTAGCACTCGGTAATTTGTTGACCTAGACAGTTTTAAATGGATGGTGCTCCACTGACGTAACCTACCTTCCCGTCAGATTTCTCTTACAAATAACCACGCCTACCGTTTTCCGTGGGTATCCCCCTACCGGTACCTACCAAGAGCTCTTCCCCGTTCGGTACCATTCCATCCTTGATCACAATAATGTCCAACGCGACCAATGTATCCCCATATTGAGTTCACATTCTCCTTACACATAAATCATAGTTGCAGATCGCTTCATGATTTTCTAAAATCTATAGCCAAGATTCTTCATCAAGAGGGAGATTCTTTCACTCTAATAGTGTGAACGTACTGATTTTTTTATGTTTTCAACGAATGTTGAGTCGGAAGTCATATCATAATAATCAGTGGCAATATTTATAGCGAAACATGTTTATGAGACAGGTCCGACGATATTCCTTCATAACTTGCTTTTAAAACGTTCTATAGGTATCTAATAATACCTCCTTTTAAACCATAAACTTTATATTTCCTTAACATATCTCTTTATTTCCGTACTTCAACAATTATTATGCTCCTAAACGTTTGAAAATCACGTTTCCCTCACACGTTTTAATTTCGCTTCGCGACATACTGCCAAGTTTCACTACTATCCACCGGAGGGATACCTCATTATTTCACTTCTAATATATATTACGCCTTCGAAATGATATTATAATATAACAACTAGCTGGGTCGTCCCTGAGGGGCGGGCTGGGTAACGGGCGGCATAAGGATTTTTTAGCCAAATTTCTCATCGCCTGCGCAGTAACAATCTTGGAAAAATAAAAAAAATCGCGTATTGGTGGTAGTAAACTATAAACAAAGATGTGAAATCACACGACCACTTTGCCATCTAGTGTCCATTTTCGTAGACAACCCAAAAGTTCAAGATGGGTCAGAATTTCGTTTACCAAATGAATTTTCATTTTGCGCACATTATTTATTCCAATTTGAGTTGACAAACCAAAATATTTAAGAGTGGAAAAAATGTTTATCGAAGGTCCTGTCTCACTAAAATTTACCTTTAAAACGTCAGATAATGTAAATAACACTATAGAAGGATACAAAATTTAATTCCGCGCTCTAAAATTCACGCAAAAACCTTGGCCTTAATTTAATTAAGCAGTAAACTTTGTGCCATATCACTTAATATACAATCTCAAAAGGACAGAAAGATTGACTCTGATTGTATTCTGTTTTTTGTAAATGCACCTTCACTGTTTTTTACTAAAACACTTGCGCTAATTTCGTTTATATATATTTTTAAACACTAACACTCACTTTCCAAACAGGGGTCGTTAATGGCTTGCAACACTATTGCTTTCAATGACATACAGTAAATGTGTTTGATCAGCTTAGACTATATTAACTGTATTACTAATGAATTTTCCTAATCGTTCTCCCATATCCCTCCAATCTAATTCCTGTACCGGTCATGACAACGAGAAATAAAAAAATTATGGCAGAAACATATTAGAAAAAGTTATTTGATGTTGACTACAAGTTGGTGAACGTTAAAAGAGGTGATCTCGCATAGTTGAATAAAAATTAAGGGGAGTAAAAAATCTTGAAACCATCCCTGTTAATCTCAGGGCACTTTCCGCGTCGCTCATTCAGGGTATCCATCCACCTCCGTCATCTGCCCAGGATTCCCTTCGCAGCCGAGGGGGCAGGGGAAATTGAGGGGGAGAGATATACTCTTACTTAAGATCCTCCTCGGGCCCCCTCGAGGCTCAGGGTTGAGCGAGGGAAAGAAAAGCGTTCCATAAAGTTCTAAATCTCACGACCGCACACTGTCATTCCTTTCATCTTCCGTCTCTCTCGGTTCTCTACCAAGGAGCCAACCTTTCACTTTTCCCTCCTCCCTAACCCTTCCCGTAAGCATCCAACACGCCCGAGAAATCCTTCTTATTCCTTACCCTTCGGCCACACAGCGGCCTTGAATATCACGTCGCTTCCCTAAAAATTTACCAACGTTTTATTATGCCTGCGAGGCAGATACAAGATGACGCCCAGATGGAAGAAAAGGGAATTCGGAAAAAATTGCAAGAAAACACTTTAAGTTCTTCATTCATCATCACTTAATCTTAATTAATATTAGCGCCGTCATTTTATCTATAATTTCAAAGACCGCACTTCGTCATCTTCACCGTTTAATTTATTTCCCATTCCATCAACTTACTAGCAGTAGAAAAATAAGCTATTAAATACAAGAGTGACAGCTAATTTAATGTGCTCATGAGCAAGAAGGACCTGCCAAGGGCAATTTCCCTTAGCACTTAGATAGATTTTAACTAAGAGTTCAGCCATTGCATGTTAAATCGGACTGTTCTTTGATGTACAGGAGTCCCTGTAGTTTTAAAAAACAGGAGAAAATATTGACTTGGGTTGACACCGAGGAAATATTTCGCCAAATACTATAATTTCAAACACCAGAATGTATAGAATATAAACAATGAAACGTTTTTTGGTTCAAATATAACAAAGTTTTAGTAGGGCCATGGTTAGTGTTAAATTCGAACATAGTGTGCGTGTGTAATTTGACCGTGAAACCTTCCTTCCAACTTGTCTCAAACTTTTCTGTAAGTAGTGCTAAACGTTTAACAATAAACATGTCAATGCATTTCTGGAATTCGTACTCAAAGCATTTCATCATCAATGGCAAGATAGATAAATCCTACAAAAATTTTCATCCTTCTTCTCACCTCTCGAAAACATCTGAAGGGCCAAACTATTGGGAATCTGAGAACATGCCAGGAAATAACTGACGCAATATTCTGTACGGAGTCGAGGCTCCGCCTACGTTCATTGCCCTTTCTCTTCGTCCTCACTTAATTCCTTCCACGAAATCTTCGCTGCTCTACCTCTTGCATTCCCAACTATATGTATGCTTCTGGCTCCCCAAGCACCTCATGCAGGATGAACGGGACGATCCTCTTTTCCCTTGCCCAATCCATTGCATTACTGCTTCTCAGAAACGAAGCGATGGATTTACCGGTTACTGAAATTACTCAGGTTTATAATTCCTTCGGCTTATTGATCTACGACGCTGCCCACAGAACAGCAGAACAGTATATAATAGAACGTAATTACCAAAATTTCAAAACTTTTAAATTAACGTACACATTTTTGTATGTGAGACCATTCATAGAATACAATTGTACAATGGTAATATATTTACTAAGTCCTAACCATTACTTCTTTACCTTTCATTTAAAATTCGATACTATCGAGAAGCTTTATACAATTTAAAGAGTCATGATAAACGTTCTGCATTGTTCGTGATTCTACTTGAGTAATCAGCTCGAAGACACCGATAGGAAGGAAAAATCGAATTCTTCAAAAGCGTAAGAATCACAAGTACTGATGTCTCAGTATTTACATTATATTGGTAAATTAGACTTTAAAATAATTTCCTTCCTCCAAGCCACTGAAAATGAAGGATCCATAAATATTTGTTGAAATGTTAAATACCTTACCCCTATCACTTACTCGTCGATGAATTCATATTTCAGGAAAAGCTCAAAAAATGAACCAATTCGTTGCACCATGCTCAATTATCGTGAAAATAGGAGGAAAGTATTACCCTTTTCAACCTAGCTCACGTGATTGTGTGGGTTTGGTGGTTTAAGTTTTTTGCCTTGCTTAATTTTCCGCCGAAATACGGACTGCAGCCATAGGGCGAAATCCACAAGTCACGACTCTCTCTGAAACTAAATCCCGAAACATCCTGGGAGATCATACCCCATAGAAAATTATGAAACACAAGAAATATATCTCAAGTTGGAAAGAGTTAACATTTATGCGACTGTTAAATTAAAAATTAAAGCATTAAAGACAGTTTATGACACGATATGCGCGTCATTTTAAAGTTGTGTACCTAATTTTAAGTTTCTAAGTAATAAATTCCTTCTCTGAATTTGACTTCATCAAAAAATAAGGCTTCTGCTGGATACACTACAGCGTATGACTATAAGTAGGACGGATGAGGCCTATAAGTCATTATTTATCTTAAAAAAGAATGTATAGCAGAGAGTTTGGAGCAATATTCAACGGGAGGAGCATAAATGGGGGTAATCTCTCAACAGTAGAGTTAGGGAGTAAGTTTATCATCCCAGCAGTATATTCCAAAACTTTAGAAGGGACAGGGAGATGGGAATATTCGAGCGGAATTGAAAGGGTTTAGCCTCCGCGTCCACCTCGTTTTCGGGAAATGAACGCAGTAATTAATGACTTTCGGGAGGAGACTCGATAGGACGTTGTTGCTTATTAAGAAGAGCAGCAAAATTTTCACGATGGGCGATGTTCCCCACTCCCGAGGGGTCGTCTTTCATTGGGCCAGCGGAGTCATCGAGGGCGAACACAACGGATTTAATGTTCTCTTGCAAATCGAGCGAGGCTCCGAGGCCACGGGATAGAGCTGCCAACTAACTATGCCGCCACAGGGGGCGCCATCGTTCGCCCGAAAGGATGCTGTGTAAAACAAGGGGGACAAGCGCTCCTCTCTGAAATGGAGCCACGTCTGAGGCCCAGGTCGCCCCTAACTGTGCGTTCGTGTGCGCGTTTGTGGGTTGACCAAGTGGTGCTCTAAACAAAGCCTCCCTCCCCCGTTCCTCGATAGCCTTGAAAGGTATATGAGTAATCGCGATTCGATGCAGTGTGGCTGCGTCCACTCCCAAACCGCGTCGCTTTGAGGACGGAGGCTAATCGCGATAACATCCATCATATCGGGCGAAATAGGTTGAGAATGGCCACACCACAGAGACGTGGCTAATGGGTAAACCTCTACTACAAACACAAGGGCTGCTCAAGATAAACCAAGACTGATTTGTTTCCATAGTATCCTCATATGCTACATCCCTGTAATTGCCACAACACCATAAAAGAGTGGCATTTTTGGGCATAATACAAGTAGGCTACATAAGTGCACGTATAATAATTTACCAGAACTGCTCATTTGGTTGATCTGTGTTCGTGTTACGACTGACAAAGACGGAGGACGGATGAGTATTACACAGCAATTACATTTCGTTTCCCTTTGCAACATACAGCTACAGAAACTTATCACTAGATGGCTGTATCATCATAAGTGCGAGTCACATGTAGTTGCTCATGTAGAAGAGTGAAGTCGCTAATAGAATAAATTCTCAGGGCTTCACAGAGTTGCATTTATGCTTTCGATATCCAGCCCAAATCAAAGCTCCAAAACATAGAATTATTCTTTCATGACTTTGAAATCTTTCTACAATCGGTGACATAATTATTTCGGTTTTCCGACCTTTTCCCCATGGTAGCAAGATTTGAAAGCCACCGTTTTCAGCCTCAATTTTCCTTATGGCGAAGTGAGGATGTCTACCAAATTGAATATTTTGTTTCTCGAAATTGACCCCAGCAATGCTATCTCAAAATTAAATCTGATTTCCATAAACCGTCTAAGCATACAATATTTAATAGCGACTAATCCATCTATCAAGTCCGATATTTATGACTGAAACGTAGCAAACAACCTTAATTTACATAGTCGCCATTTATAAACAAGTTTTGCAGCATAGTTTGGTGAGTTGAAAAATGCAGCTGATTAGAAATGCCGTAATACACGTGCCAAGTTTCTCTAGGAAGAGACTCTCTCAAATTGTCAACTGTATCGCTGCCCAACGCTTTGACAGAGCATCGGGTGCTGAAACCGATCGGAAAAGGAGGGAATAAAAACCTAGCTGGAGAAAAAAAAACTTCAAGAGGTTCATACATGCTCGGAAGACCGTACTCTATAAAGTAACTAAGATAAGGACGGATGAAACATGCAACTTGAGGTCACTGGCCATCATCAACGAATGTATCGAGGAATCACGACCAGGCATCAACATTCCGATGAAGATATTGGAATAATCGTCAACACGTCGGTGCCTAAAACATGACCCGATATAACACCCGTGATAAAATCACTTTTATCCATCTAAGTCACTTCCAAAAGATAGCACTTTATCCACTGTGAATGATGAAACGTGTCTGCGTCCTGAACTTCAAACGGGCAGTTTCTATAATCAGTGAGCTGGCATTTCCTCAAGTGCAATCCTTGAAGATGAAAATATCATTTACCCAAATTGCACCGTTGTAGCAGATTTTTCTAAATTAAACTCGGGAGGTTGCCGAGATTTATCAGATTATCGACCAAGTTTTATTACGACCTTTCAGTTCGTGAAATAACCTTGTCATTTTATTCTTCTACCCTCAAAGCAGAGTTTTGTCTATAGCACACCTGAGGCAACAAATGAAGACCTCATTAATAAATATAGATCAAGGTCAAAGATGAGATAGAATTAGGTAAATATATTTTCAGGAAATGGATATGAAGAAGTTTTCATTCTGGGCAAATGAGTCTTAAATTAATTGTTAACGAAGCCAAACAAACATCGGAAAAAATACGAAAATTTCTAGCAACCAAGGTTGTATCGTGAGGGAGCTGATGCGTTTAGGCTGCAAATAACTAGCTCTTTTAATTGAGCCAGAATAGAATGGAGGTCAGTGGCAACATAAAATGGTGCTGGTCAAGTATTTGAAAGCTAGAAGGTTGGGTAAACATCTCGGTGTTTCAAATAACCAATATCTGCCTCCACAATCACTCGTGCGTTTCAGTTGGAATTCGGTTGACAGGAATGGCTGTAATAAATTACTGCTTCAAGAAGCACAACTCACCAAACTCATTCCGAAAACGCAAGTGTAGCAAAAACGCCTCTTACCTGAAACGGAGAAAAGAAAAATTAATTAGATTCGGCCATTAGATGAGAATGAGATGAAGTCATGAAAAACGAAAATACTTCGTGCACAATCGTATCATTGAACATAAAGTATAACTGGAGATTTTTAGTATCATCGTGGTTAATCTTTTGATAATAACTTAAAACAATATTTAGTAATTTCCCTCAGCCAATCGGTAAGCAGTGTGTACGTATGAGGAATCAATCACATGACCACAGAGAAACGTTTTTTTTCTTGCGTAAGGGAATTGTAATTGAAAACGAATACGAAGAAAATAACCTTTTATCAAGGCAATTTTTAAGTTTCGCAAATAATTAGATAATAAACGTATTCATACAGTACATCCCTGAAGCAGCGAAAAATTTCACTATCACGTGCATCTTTGCATCGCCACTACATAGTTGTTTACCATTGAAATGATAGTCAAAAAAGCTAACTTCCTTGGGTTTAAGAACTGTGGGTAGATTATTTTGAACCCATCCTTTTCCTGATTCGCATAACAGAGACTTTTCCCAGAGACCAGAATTCACCCAAAAAATTGTGTTCAGGAGAAGGACCTGCGATGCGACATTTTCAGAAGAGATATCCGACACCCTTAAAAATTCGAGCTCTATAAGTTTATCCGCTAGAGAGAGCGTTAAAGAGAAGGAAAAGTGGATACATAACGAGGACTCTCCCAAACAAAAACATACTGAGTGATTGTCGCCACACGTCAGTGATTCCCAGACATCTCGTAAAGGGGCAATCAGTTCGTCCGGATCACAACGCGCCAATTTCACGGTCGCGAGAGTCAAAACTTTCGCCCTTCCATACATCTCTCACTCGGGCGACCCAACCAGGGAATAGTAGGGATCGATTCAATGAGGTGAAGGTGGAGGGAGCATTTACGGCACACCCCATGGGGTGGAGGTAAGGGGGAGGAGGGGTGGGAGAAAGACACAAGCATGTCTCTATTGAGTTGCGGGAACCGGAGGGAGAGGTAGGTGAGGGTCGGAAAGCTACGGAGGTGGAGTAGCAGACGGAGAAAGGAGAGGAAGCCGAGGAGCTATAAGCTAAAACACAGCCAAGAGAGACCATTGACTTAATAAATTAAAACTATGTTTAATTAATTAAAACAATGAGTTCAAAGACACATTCAGAATAAACCTACTCTAATACAGTCGATTCGATTTGCTGGGTGCTGTAACTGGCTAACACACCTGAGTTGTAATTGAGACATACGCATTCGAGTCCCGGTCGAGTCAAATAATTTTATTTTTGTGGCGAGTAAAATTTTATTTGGTACCAAGGGTTAAAATTTGCAATGAAAAATTCATTTGATTTGACGGGGATTCAAACCCAAATCTCCCAAGGTGTGAATATTTAGTTCACATAACCTCCCTCCAAAATTCACCTTGAAGGAAGATGGCTTAGTGATGTAACTGGCGAACACACCTGACCGGCAATTGGGAGATTCGGGTTCGAATCCCGTTCAAGTAAAATGATTTTTTCATGGCAAATTTCAACCCTTGGTGTACATGCATCCATGTGAGTTACCACATCACTTGATAATGCAATCATTGGAAATTTCAGTCAGTACTATAATTCAGTGTTTCGCTTGTGCTAGTTCAAAGACGAAATCGATTATTTGACAAAGCCAAATTTCCTTGTTTCACGACTGTTTGGTGATAAAATTAAACAGGAGAATACATTGGTGACTGCTTAACAATCTCACACCCGAAAAACAAGGTCGATGATTCGTTTATTTGATAAATTTAAGCTTTTTATATGAGAGTAAATATTCTGAGGAACGACAATAATGTCTGCTGATCCTCATTACGAAAGAGAAGAATGAGTGGAAACGTGGTGAGGGTAGAAGACAAATGTCATGGCTAAGAAATATTAAATAATGGACCGAAATCCAGAGAAGGGAGTAGTTTCGGCTACCACAGGATTAGAAGTCAGTGCCAGAGCAATAGCCGACATCATAGGGAACAAATATGATACTCAAAGATGAAGAAGACGAGTATTAGTGGGGCAAATTCCGAACAAACTATTTTATAGGATACAAGGAATTCTGTGAAAATTGCCACGTCACCCTACCTTTGGAGTAGCTCCTTAACAAAAGATATGAAATTAACATGACCTTATCCACCGTCAATCAAGTTACGATTTAATAAAGGGAGACTTAGAAAATCAACAGAAAAGTTTCTGTGGATTTTCTAAGACTCTATTGGTGGTTTTATTGTGAACTTCTCAATTAAAAAAGTGAGAAATTCACAATGATGAACTATAGGATGATAGTCATAAAACTACAAAAATTAAGCAGGTACCTATATTCAGCCAAAATATATAAACATAAGGAATTCCAACAAACATCAGATGGAATTGCATAGAGCAACCTAAGAGATTGTGTTGAATATGCTGAGGAATTCTTAAAGAAAATAACGGAGGTACTTTACCCAGTAATTCGCTGTGTTACCGACGAGAGAGTTATTTTCAATGAGTTACAAATGTTATCACGAGGTGATGTTTGGCCTCTTAAGAAATACTACGTTGTTGCTTATGATTGAAATTTGCCATAGAAGCCGAAAAATTAAAAAGGCAGTTATCCTAATATTAACATGGGAATGAATTTGCGTCACCTGCATGTGAATAGATGGTCTAAAAATCTTAGGAAAATATTTTTTGAACAATATGTGCAGAATTTTCTATAAAAACAGCCTACATATTAAGGTAGGACCTACTATTTGAAGTACTATTTTCCATTGGTTAATTAAATGTGCTGAAACTACATTAAATTGCTCAAATTAATTAGTTTCTTAAATAAAAAATAATTTTCCATAATAAAGTATGGATAAAATGACGTTTTTTATAAAACAAGGTAATCTATAGGCATAACAAGTGGGTTTTTAAGCGACTATATTTATCTCATGGAGTTAAAAGTTTCCAGGTATTCAGCTGTATATTTACATGAAAAAGAAATTTACGATAAAATTATCTCATGGATGGATAAATGTATCTCATTACTATCGATTCCATAACTGAATGTTCTTGCAACTGGCAAATAGTCATAAGGTTAAAAAGGGCGACATTCAAGGCTTGCCACTGAATTTAAATGTCAAATTTTATTTTTCAGATTAACGGAGTAAGATTATTATACATTAATAGTTACATTCGGGGCAAGATATCGCACGGTCTAGCACTAGAGGTTCTACCTTTTGGTAGTTTCGGATGCATGAAGAAGTACTGCCAACTACTAATCTATTTACTCCTAGTACAAAAGTCGCCACTCCTTTACACAATCTGCAACTTTGCCAACGAATAATTGGTCAGAAAATTTATTTTGCGTTCAGAAATTGTTCCTTGAGTACAAAAAAAACACTACAAAACTGTTTGTCAAATTTCCAATATAACAATAATAGAATATTCAATTTTTTAGCATAAAAAACACGAGCTGACATATAAAATTTGGATGACACATGCATGTACATGGAGAAGAGAAAGGAAAACTTATTTGCCTAATAACATATTATCAATACGGTTTTTAAATTTGTCCAGAGACTTCATTTCCTTTAATTTTTCAGGCAGGGAGTTCCATAGTATTATAACGGCAACTTGGAATGATTTTTTAAAGTTAAAATCTCCTGGATAGAATAGATATTGAAATGAGGATCTAGTGACTGTAGTGGGAGTTGATGGTAAGACTGAACACAGGTTTAAGAGGTATTCAGGTTGATTTTTATGGAAGAGGGAATAGAGGAATGTGGAAAGTTCGACGGGAATCAGTATCCATTCAAGCTGCTGTAGATGCGGGGAGATATGCTCATCCCACCGGAGATTGAATATTAACATTTCACATGAATTGAATGATGTCTGTAATTTTACCTTCTGTTAAACAGTGAAGTCATTAAATACCAAGGAGCATTACTCAAGATTTGGAAAAGTTAAAACAGAGTGCAACGCAAGCCACTGAAACTTGACGTCGCGAGTGAATTAACTGCGATTGGTGGGCGGAAACGAGAGAAAAATGACAACAACCTTAGCCAGTTTGATTAACTTCAAGTAACAGCATTTATATAACCACAAATATTACAACGGAAAACAAGCCCGTAGGCTAAATACCGTTAACTTGGTCTATACAAGACGAACACAAGTCACAACTGGAACCAAGCAGATACGTCCTTCCCCGGTGACAGATGCCAAGAGGGCGAGCGCCGCGCTGTGTCGATGCGGCTGGCAATTGAGGGGAGTCAACTGATAGATGCAGGAGTTGGGGGTAGTGGGGGAACTGTTCGTCCAGCCATTGGTTGAGACGGCGGCGTAGAGGAGCACTATTGCCACAAAGTTCCGAAAAGAGGACGCCAGATACGAATTCACTATAAAAGTAGAGCACCTTGTTCTTGTCGCTCAATATCGCAGACAACGCGCAACATCGCCGACAGTGCGCACTTTGAAATCTCCGCGAGCGAAAATGTCCGCGGCGAAATTATGGCCAAATTTGTGCCGAAAATTCGGCACAAGAGATATGATGCTTCCTTATTATTACGTGAAGTAAACTTCTATTTAGTGTTCATTGGTACAGACGTTTTCTAATCTTATCATCAATGTTTGAGATATGCTCATTCCATGGAAGGTATTTGTTCATCGCACTACCAAGATTAGTCACTGAACTTGAATGGTATTTCCCAGTTTAACTTTGAGGATGGCGGAATACGAAGGGAGTAGAATAATGACGGGGAGCGATGGAACAATAAGACAAAGCACCTGTTCTACAAAGAGGTCATTAAATACCAAGGAGCAGTAATCAAAATATGAAACACTAAAACAGAGATAAGGTACTTCATTATGTGGAGTAAAGTTCTATTTCTTTTTTAATTGGTACAAAGTCTTGCTAATCTTATAAGCAATATTTAAAATATACTCGTTCCTTGAAAGGTGTTTGTCCATCGCGATACCAAGATTAGTCACTGACGTTGAATGAGGAACAAAGGTATTTCCAAGTTTAACTTTGGGGATAGTGGAATACTTGAGGAGTAGAATAATGACCTGGAGCAACGGAACGACGAGACAAAGCGCCCGGGTGGTGGAAACCGAGAGGAGGGAAGGCAACGGGAGAGGGGTGAGTGCCGGTCTGGGTGAATGTGCGAGCTTGTAAGAAGGGCCCTCGGAGGGCAAAGGCGCTAGGGACGACGCGCAAGAGTGATTCATCTTTGGACCGCCAACTTTGAAGGTGGGGGGGCGAGAACCTGCCCTTGCCCAAAAGCCCTCTGGCGCGCCTATTCATCCGTGACCCACCGCACCTTTCTCGCTCTCCAGGGGCCACCGGGCGAAGGGAGAAAAAACAACCTTTATACCACCCTCACGAAGAGAGCGCCCGCTTTCTCACGCTACATCTCCGCCCCTAATCCCCGTGAAGGTTCCATCTTTCACCTTTCCCTTCTCGCTCGCCACCTTACTCTCTCACTGGAGAGGATCCTCCCCTCGTCGGCTCAAGCGGGATCCCCACAGCCACACCCCTTTTCCCCCCGTTTTTACGTTCCCCCGCTCGCAAAAACCTCATCCCCTCACCACACCACCGACATCCCTCACATCCCTAATCCCAAGCACATCTGCATCGTTCCATCTCTTTCTTCTCCCTTTGCCCCCGCTTGCAGCACCCAAAGGGGTGTATAAACACACGAATAGTCTCGCACTGACAAAGTTATCGAATTTCTCATCGAAGAAAGAGGAAAACGTTCCGAACGCTGGTGTTCGTTGAAAGCGCTTATCTCACATTCAGTGCTAAAAATTCTAAAAAAAATTGCTTTAAGATCGTTGACTATAAGAGATAGCGATTTTTCTTTTACATTTATAATGGAAGGATTTAGCTTAGTAAAGGTTATATTTGGCAGTTTTCTGCCTTCTCTATAATCATGAAATTATCTACATTGAAATTGCAAAAAATTCATGAAATATATTACCCTGGACCGGTAATTGAACTATGGATTTTTGGCTTTCCGGGCCAACGCGTAGACCGCTACGCTACCACGGCTTCCCAATAATCAATGCAATTTAGAAGGATACGTATGAACTAGGTGTTAATCCCTTGCTTTGGCCCGGGAAGCCAAAGGTCCGTGGTTCAAAAACCGGTCCAGGTCGATTTTTTCTCATAGCAATTTCATTGTTTCACCGCCGTATTCGCGGCAGGCCTGAATACTTTTTATATGAAAGTATCTGTTGAAAATGGTGTATTTTAAAATGCCGCCTCGAAATTCGCGAGTGTTTTATTTTCCGACTTTCCCCACCAGAGAACGGAGGTTCGAGCCCCAACTGCGGTAGAATTTGTACCGTGATCCCGCACCGTGAAGTTTGTGCTGTGATGTCCAGTGAGTTTGCTCAAGGCGACTGAGGACTGGTTGAACACGACTTTGAGATAGAGACGGCCTTACTTGTCTTATTTCAGTGAACTATATGCAATGGCGACTGAATTAAACTTGCTTCTTCTAATGGTGATTTTTGACTCACAATATGGCATTGCTCCGGTAGATTCTCAAAGTACCGAGTGGAAAACCGTCAACAGCATTGCTTGTACTAAATTGGTTGACCGCAAGAAAAGATATAAATAATTTATTAAAAAGTTGAAGATTTCAGTTGGTTGAAGGTCGACATTGTAGTAAATCAACATTTGTACCTTTCACAGTTTCATTATTAAAAATACAACCGGTTTTGGCAGTTACGCCATCATCAAGTTCACTAGGTAGATGTGTGTAGGCTTTATTACATAACTGTGGAAGGCACAAAGTTTGATTTATAACAATGCCGACCTTCCACCAAGTGAAATCTTCAACTTTTTAATCAGTTATTTGATTTTCTACCATAAAAATAATTTTTAGTGATGAATATGGATATATACTTACACCAAAATAATACCATAAATCAGAGCTAAATGCTAATTGCTAATTTAAATGTTCAAATTATTTAGACTGAGTCAGGGTTTGCAAGTAGGCAAGCACAGTGTCAACTGATCATAAGTCAATCAAATCATATTAACTAAATACGCATAAAATAAATTCAGAAACCTTTCTTTGAATCCTTAACTCAATTTCAAAGATACTAAACAAGGAATTGTAAGGTACCTTGTTTCTATGCACTTTAGCACAACGGTAGTGGGTATTTGTCCGTGCCTCCGCGTTTTGTAGCTTGAGACAAGATACTTTCTCACCGGCTCCATCGAAACAAATGCTCTCTCATTACGGCCAATGAACCTGAAAATAATATAAACGTGAAGGTACAAGAAAAATACCTATCTTTCTAGTGAAAATTCTAATGGAATAATACGACTTTTGTATCTTTCTAGTGAAAATTCTAATGGAATAATACGACTTTTGTGGTACGGAATGGATGTGTGTTGCATTTTTCACCTTCAGAATGCACTGGTATTCTTAATTGGTGAAAGAAGACTTTCCATAGCATCCTCGAATTCGTTTCGCATTAATCAGGAATATCACAATTGTTTCACATTAATCGCGAAAGATAAACGTGACTATCTCTGTTGATTATCGCTAGATTATATATTAATAGATTTATAATTTTAAAGATATTTTTCATACATGGGACCGAAATTATATAATCAATTATCGAACTAAATAAAAGGTAACGAATTGCAAACATTTCCTTAGCTTAGTTAAACAATGGTTTATGTCTTGTTACTATATGAAATTGTGCTTCGTTGAGATAAATTGTTTTATTTCCTACAAAAATCAAAATTGTTGGTCGGTAAAAAAAGTTTCTTTTTCTGTTAACAAAAAGTTATTTCTATTATACGCTCATTTATACATCATATTTTTATGTTTTACACAGCGATGTATGCTAAACAAAACTGACGGTACACTAAAAACGAGGACATTGCCAATTAGGGTACTTAACTTCCGAATTTGTTAATAAATGTAAAATAAATTCAGTTAAATGGCTAAAATGTAAAACAATTTGCTTCAGAAAGAATGAATTTCTGTCATTTTTTCCCTAAAAAATATTATGTTTAAGTATTTTACATATGATGGTTTATAAACGGATCATAAAAATTTCAATTTTACCTGAAACATTATCCTAAAAATGACTGCGATACGTAATTTCTGATGTAATGCAATGAGCAAAGAATATTATCGTGAGCAATTTCTTCGATAAAATAATAAGGAACTTGTACCACTGATAAACAGCTGTTTGAAGCGCCTCTTTAACTCAGGACTAGGAAAAAGGTTTTTTTACAGGGAATATTATTAACAATAATATCAGTCTACATTGAGAAATTGCAAGAGAACATACGCTTCCTTTACGGTGCTTATCACACAAACATGCATACCCAGGTAAAGAAGAAGCGACCCCAACGGGAACCGAGCACGCCACCCGAGATTCAACAGGTCATACTGCCGTCATTGTGACCAGAATGATAAGGATTTTTCTTTATATTCCTCCAACATAAAATGTCTATTTTCAAACGGGGTGAGAGTTGGAATGGCAATAGCCCTAATAAAAAACCAAAACAAAAGTCAAACAATCAAAGGCGACCAAAAGGCACGAAACATGAACAAAACTGAAAGTAGCCACTACATAAACGATTTTCATTTTACCTATGGACTTGGGACACCCAGGTCCTTGGCATATTTCCGTCACTTTAAAAATCATTGCAGAAATTATTAGTCCCTTTACATGAGACTGCATCTTTTCGATATCATATGGGTACATATATAAACCCTTACTTCTCTATCCTAGGTGAATTAGGACGTCAAAACGTCTAGTCTTTCAATGCTTCTCTTTCTTCTCTTTTTTAAGTTTCTTCTCTTTTATAACCCACTGAATATTCCCAGAAAACCTCTTAGTTTTCTATGTCAAGTCGACGTTTTGGCAAGCTACGTACATACACACTTGGTTTGTATTTCAAGTCGTGAAAGGTGGTTGCATTATGATGAAGAAAAAATAACCATGAGTTTCTAACCCTGAATGATGAACATTAGCTCATATAATCGATTGAGCAATCGTTTTCCAGATTACCACTCTTTGATAAAACCCTCATTTCTATATTTACGAATAGACGCACTTGAGCCCCTCCACAACCTGGACTTACGGCACCTTTTAACATTAGAATGGAGCATCGAAGAGCGCTTCGATAAGCAAATCTCAATGTAGATATCGATAGACGCCGACCGCATCCTCCCTCTTTTGTTACGCGGTCACGTAACACGTCCATTCCCATCTCCGAACGGTATCTCCCGCACCGCTCTCCTTTCCCGCGAACGACACTCGACTTCCCCGCCATCACCGAGACCTTCCCTGATAGAGTTCCCCGGCACCTCCTCTGTCAACCCTCCCCTTGTCGCTTGCCACTCAGCTCAACAGCCCAATCATCTGTTCCCTTCACGAGAGATAGATAAAAGGGATATGTGGGGTTTATTTTTTTCTGCGGCCGTGAGGATGGAGTGCGTGTTCAAGGGGTCCCCCAGAGGAAAGGCCGATACATGGCCGTGATAAGTGCCGAAGTGTATGAAAAAGGGAGAATCCATTGAAGGGGCGATAGGAAACGAAGAGAACGAAAGGTTGAAGGTAAAATAAAATATACACAAACGGAAAGGGTGGAAGATTGAAGGTATGCACACAAAGGTACTCCAATTATCCAGGTTTGAGAATATAGGTGCGCTCCAAGCCTGTCGTTTTTCATCACCCCACAATTCGATTATTATCAGATAACATGCCAGATAACTTGTGGGACGTGTTATTTGAAGGGCTGATTCTCACGTTTTATACGTCGTTACTGACGATTTTCTGGGCCCGCATCCGCGTCCCAAGTTCAGTCTTACACAGAAGTAGTTCTTACCGAGAGGTATCTTATGAATTTAATAGGGATAAAGGATTGTAAATGGCTGGCGGCAAAAGAACCAAATTTCTGTTATTTGAAATATATTTACTTTTGTAAAGCAAAGGATACATCATAATGCGCAATTAAACATTCACAAATATTAAGAAAGATAACTAAACGAAACTTGGAATTTATAGCCGCCAAGTATGGGTTGAAAAATACGAGTGACCACCAGAGAGAAATTATCTTTATGAAAAGAGTATTTCGGCGTGAAATTAAAAAAAAAAAGTTTTGAACAAGAAATTCATTTGAAAATATTTGAAAGAAAATGGACTTAACTAAGTGTTATTTACTAAAAACTATTGAAAAAATTATATCACTTCTGAATGCCTAGCTTACTGGCCATTAAATGGACCCATACATTCGTAAACATAATTGAATGAGTCATTGTTACAACAGGTAAAGCTTAAACAATACTAAATGACGGGTCGGCGAAATTGACAAGGAATTCATGCGAAAATATATTTAAAGATACAATGAATTTTTCACACACTGTTTTTTTTTATGTAAAATAAACTATTTTTTCAAAGTATTTAGGTATTTTAGGTGAAATGCACACTATTTTAATATTTCCCAAACCCAGCCTCTCAAGCTTAAACTTTTCAATGAATTCAGTGTGTTCTTAACTCGGTCCAAGTGTATTGGATCATGCCGGAGCTACGGGGCAGAGATTGAAGTGAACAAAATCAATGGAAAAAAACATTTAAAACCTTTTACAAAGATTTAAATGGCTAGTGAATTTTGTTGTATGAGGCATTTAACCCGAAACGACTTGGACACCGGCTTCGTATAATAAGCTGGGAGAAACGGCAACATCTTACAATGTATTCTGCCTTTCCAGAAAACTTGCGTATTTTAATAATATTTTCCATTGCTGTAATCATTGTGATGCCTAAGTGGAGGATGCACAATATTCATGGCATTCTTTATCAGCATAAAATAATGGAAATAATATGAAAATGTCAAAAAGTAAAGGTTGGCCTAAATAAACAAAAAAAAGCAAATGCAAAACCCAGAAAAAAACTCATATTCCACCGATGATTAAAATTAGCACGTTATTTCTAGATTCTGTCTATTATTGAATCAGACACTTTGATCCAATTTTCATTTTTCGTCATTCCGTGTTTAAGGTTGGCATATTTGTATTGTAATCGCTCAAGTTTGCAAGTTCATCACACTGGGAAAACTTACACTTTATACTGAACCTGCACTCCTCTACGTTGCGAATTGGTATCGATCTATTGGTGATGTTTCACTCATTGGTACGGTTGATATCGCGTGGCTTCAGTAGGGAACAAAATGCACGGCTCACGAAATACGTGTCTGCACTGTTTTATTTAAGCATCGACATTTCATTTCCACTTCCCTCGCTACTCAGACAAAATTTGACGCTGTATCCATCTGTGGCAAGATCATTCCTGAAACAGAGCTGCTATTCTAGAAAGAATATGAATGCGTTTCTTTTTGCACGTTCTTGCGTATATCTTTGATATATTATTTCTCAAAGGTGTTTTTTTGTCACAACGCCATAACTCCCATAATTATTCATCAAAATTTATAAATCGACATCGTTTTAAAGCTAATGTTCCCCGCTATTGACGAAGAATAGATAAATGGTTTAAAATTAAAGTTTTTGTTACAAAATTTAAAATTAAAGTTTTTGTTAAAAATGATACAGTGCCATCTGCTGGCAATATAATCAACTAATATGTTGGCTATTGTTCCGTGCTTAAAAGACTATAGGATGCGCCATCTATTAACACATCGTTTAGTTAGATTGTTTACATTCTTCATGCAATCAGTGTAACCATTTACTGTTTACGTTTACGTTATGTATCTGTAACACAAACATAAATAACATATAATTGTCCATGGCAAGAAACAGGTAGAAGAACAGGAAGAAAGAAGGAAGAAATAGGAAGAAGCGGCATACTGTGCGAAATATTCGACAGGTAGAAGAACAGGAAGAAAGAAGGAAAAAACCGAAAGAAGCGGCATACTGTGCGAAATATTTGACAGGTAGAAGAACAGGAAGAAAGAAGGAAGAAACAGGAAGAAGCTGCATACTGTGCGAAATATTCGACAGGTAGAAGAACAGGAAGAAAGAAGAAAGAAACAGGAAGCAGCTGCATACTGTGTGAAATATTCGCACGGGTCAGCTATTCTTTGATTTAATGGGCTGGTATGTCAATCTAAAAACACTGTAAATGAAGTATCAAGCAAAACGATGATAAAAAAACAAGACATACTTTGATAAAAGATCTGGCTTGCTCACTCAACCCCCAGCAGAATAGCTGGGAAGACTATCGGTGATATGAATGAAGTCTAAGTGGAGGAGATCCCCAAAAAATCCATTAGCTATTTGGTTTTCGAAATGCCTATGACGTTTGCTTTCCATCGGGTTGTCAAAAAACCTTTTACTACTCAGTTCTTCAGGAAAAAGGGCCGGATTTTCTGATGGTGTTTACTTGGAAAATATTTACATATCCCTGCAGAGATAGACATGAGAAGTAGAAGAAAGCTCAGATCCATCAAAATTGAATCTACAGCGTCTAATATTTGCATTAGAGACTTATGGGTTGGTTTCTCTCTCAGTAGCAACGTGATATCAAATTTGCACTAACAAAAGTTATAATAAGAAAATAATTTTCAAGCAGAGGCCATTCATTCATGTTATTGAATCCTTGTTGAAGTCCTTACGAGAGTATTTTCGATAAACCAACACCAGAAGTTAAAATTTGTTGCTCTATAGAAGATACTGCTGACAAATCTAAAGTGGATAAGCAAAAGCAATTTTAATACAATTATCAAGCAGATAATCATGGTAACCGCAACGGACCTGGCTTAGAATTATTCTTTGTTTGAAAGCAGTCGCTTCTTTACTAAAAATATCTTAATTTTTTTCATTTTTCATTTATAACTAAGCCAAATATAAATAAACACATCTCCTGATTGATTCTAAAAGTCATTAATGACAGTAATCGGAAAGAGATAACGTACGATATAAAACACATCGCATTAAAACTCACTGAAGAAACTATTAAGTTTTTTTCACAAACGAATGATATCATAGGATTAAATAAAATAGGACAGACACTCATTATTCAATATCTATTTATAAAAGACAGTTTAACTATTACTTTCTCTTGTCTTTGATAATAATTTTCGAAGATTAAAAAGAAGGATATATAGGTGACATGCAAAACCGATCGCCCTAAACATGTCCCACACCTCTAAAATTAATCTCAAACATGTCTTCTATTGTTATATCGAGTCGAGTTACCGATATTTTTATATAAATATCGATTAGAGAATTTTAATTTCATTAAGAGATCAACAGTTAATAAAAAACTAAATTTTATCCAAGCTGTACTTGGATCAAAAATTTCCTTCCCTTAAAGATTTGAAAATAAACCAAGAGATTTATGCTAGTAAGAAGATAAAGTCGATACTGTTTTAGAGGAGCGGGATATCTGCACTTCCTTGTTACAGAGCAGGATTAACGATGGAAGAATAAGAACATAAGACTTGGCCAGAGGAATTCAAATCCAGATAATAAGTAAAGCGCCGGAATTCGAGAATATCGGGATTCCTGCCTCAATTCTGTGCGTGTTATATATAATATCCTGAGGCAGCAACGAAAGTTTGAAGAATCAGCCTGAAAATCACTTGGAAGAAGTCGTACTTCGTTTGAGACAGAGATTAGGCATTCTATAAGCTAAACTTGTGGAGGCAGTAGCAATGTGGGAACACGGGGCGGTTAAATATTATGAGAGGACAAATTTGAAGCTATCCGCGACTAGCCACGGAGTTCCACTTTACGGAGTCACCCGCACTGCACAAATGTGCAAATTTCCACAGAGAAAAAAATCATCCGCCTTGACCAGGGCTAAAGCACCCGGCCGGAAATCGAGGGATCCGGGTTCGAATGCCGGTCAAGGCGGATGATTTTTTCTCTGTGGAAATTCGCACATTTGCGCATTGCGGGTGACTCCGTAAAGTGGAACTCCGTGGCTAGTCCCGGATAGATTCAAATTTGTCAAATAAGAGTGAACGCCTCTCTGTGTTCAAAGTTCGATCTTTCCTCGTGGGCAGTGGCGCTAAGCGCTCAGTAGCGACTGATTGTTACATTGTATGTCCGGCAGTCGAGAACATCTAGTCCCGTAAAGGTCACAAAAATCCACATGGGAATAGGACGCCTCGGTAGCTTAACTGGCTAAAGCACTCGGTCGGAAATCGAGGTATCCGGGTTCGAATCCCGGTCAAGGAAATGTGGAAATTCGCACATTATGAGAGGAAATATTGAAAGAATGGAATATATAAATTTGAGGATTATCATGAGTTGACTAGCGTCTATCAGAAGACCATTTAGTAAACTGTAGAGAAAAAAAAAGGTTACCGAGGAATTACTTCAAGGCAGTAAAGAAAATCTTGAGGAAGAAAGTAATAACAGGTATAGAACTACTTTTGTTCTACCTTCTGGTTTAAGAATAATGAACCTTCAATTATCCACAGGAATAAAAATAAGCCTTTAATTAACCTTTGGCATTAACATGGAAGCGAGGGCAAAAAAACAACAAAGTAATGAAATTAGTACGATGTGAGAACTCTTAGATGAGCATTGAACGCCTGCATTCCATTTGGAGGAACCATTGATTTTCTCCAAGCTCTAAGGAATAATAAGGAAGGATAAACTGTTTTGCTTCAGGAAAAAAATGCTAACACAGTCAGGAGAATTGAGGAAGATTGGTTGAGACTTTATGGAGTCCACAAGTATTCCAACCCTTGGAGTTCTAAAAGCTTGCTTTTAAGAAATTAGAGCGGGATATAAGACTCTTATAATCTCGGTCCAAAGAACAAAAGTTAAAATGTGCAGGAAAGTGGAGGGCCAAAAAAATTGCATGCGGTAACGATGGATGAAGGAAAGAGCTAAGATATTTAAAATCAGGCTGAAAAATAGGGTCGGAAAAATAGTGAAAAGTGGTAAGACTTAAACAGACATAATGACCAGCCAAGACATAAAGTGCTATCAATTCACTGATAGAAAAACCTTACTTAAACTAACTCACGTTTATAATTGGTAGAAGACATGATGAAAAGCAAAAAAAAAGAGATCGTGGGGACAGGAATGATAAAATATGTCAATACAAAAATTGCTAAGGTTGAGAAAAAGACGTTAGAAACCCAAAACACCATTTTACTTTTGTTATGTAGCCGAACAAAATCTACCGCCATCGATCAACTGTCAGTTGAAGTGAACTTCCTTTTTATAGTCTCTCACATAAGCAGGTAAAAACTTTTCCAAAAGTAGAAGAGCTCACAAATTAATATTTTGGTGATAATTACTGAAATATGAAAAAAACAGCGACAAATAAATAACACGTTTGATCCAAGTTATTGTTGCAAACCGTGAAGAAATTACAGAATTCAAGGGAAGACAAGGAGGCGCAGATTCATGAAAGCGAGATGTAAAAATGGATTCCAGTTTCTCATGCTGCCTAAGCTTATGTCGCACAGTCTGATCAGTTTCATTTTTTAAACATAAACATGTATGTAAGACATGAAAATACAAATAAGTATTAAAACCAATTTAGAATAGAACTTAAACCATATTTCGGGCGTAATCTTAAATAATTGTCGTCGTCAATGAGAACATTGCACAATGAAATACCGTGAAACGACAAATGTACTACTTTCTGACATCAAATCCGCGACTGCCAATTAGAACATCACAGCCATAGAGGGATCACTCATGAAAGCCAACGCATCAGAACGATGAGCCGCGAACCGCATGACTATCGACAACTCTTTGAACTCCACCAGGAGTAAAAAAGAAGGGTAAAAAAACACACACTCCACCACCAAATGCTCCATCTTCTTCTTTTTTTGCCTCCAAGCCACACCCTCACAAGTTTCCACCCTCACGCTCGCGAAGAGGCCCCTCCAAGAAAAAAAAAAGATCTCGAGGCTTTAACCGGCACCGAATGCAAATTCCTCCATCTTCCATCCCACCACCACCGGCGGCCTTGTTTCAGCGGAAAATGAATTGGAATGATCCTCCTCCCCACCCTGAGGCATTTGGCTCATGACGGCAAGAGTGAGAGGGAGCAGGTGAAAGATGGGATGCAGTTCAAAGGGCTCTCCCTCCTCTCGCTGCATCGGCTCGCGGTCGTTGGGGATGGGACGCTGCCCTATGGAGGGGGAAGGTGGTAATCGCAAAGGACTCGAGGGGGGAGCGAGTCATGCGGATTGATTGATGGAAAATCTGGGCGCCGAACTATTCGTGGGGACGTCGCCGCCACAAGCGACCGACTTAACTCCGCTTCTCCTCTTCTAACCTTTGCCTACTTGTACTCTGACCGCGAATCCCTGCGCGGAGGTAGGGAAGGGAAAACGGGGGGGGAGGGGGGTAGGAGGTTGGACTCAATCGGCAAAAAGGGGTTTTATAACGGGCACGCACGGGAGGGAATTGAGTCAGGGTTAGTGGGTCAGAGTCGTTCGAGTGTCTGAGTCCTTGGCTCGAGCGAGGGGGAGAGCTCGGATGTTGCGCAAGACTCGGGTGTCTAAAACGAAAGACGACACAGATTCGTAATAAGGCGACGAGTCAGTTGAGGGAAGAGAGTCTCAAACATATTAGATGAGTGGATCTGCCATTTTCAAAGGTTTTGTTTCACTACATTTCAACTATAGGGGTGGAAGAAATAAAACTGACATCAAAGCGGAGAATAGCCTAAGCTTAGAATCCGTTTATGGAAAAAAGACAACTGCTGTACTCAAGGAAGATAGGACTACAAACGAAGAAACAGTGTGAAAAGACCTTAGTGTGGAGTGTGGTATTCAATGGATCGGATGCATGGATGATTGGAAAACCTGACCAGAAAAGAATAGGAGGAAAATAGTGAAGATTAAATGGACGGACAAAATAAGGAATGATGAAGTGTATAGAAGAGTAGAAGAGGAAAAGATCATAGGAAATACTATAGAAAAAAGAAGAACAAGATGGATTGAACACACCTTGAGACACAATGGGCTTGTGAAGAACATGATTAAAGGTAAAAAGGGAAGAGCCTACAGAGGAAGACCAAGGAATATGCTCATGCACTAAATAAAGAGGACAGTACTTAGGGATATACATCATGAGGTAAGGGAACTAGCGTTGGATAGGGAAGGGTGGAGGACTGCAGTCAGCCAATCTTAGGATTGAACGACCAATGATGATGATTTATGCTAGATTAGGATTGATGTAAGAACAAAATAATTTACGCACATCTTTCTTTAATTCGAAAATCCGTACGAATAAGAAAATTTACAGATTAAGTAAGCAAGGTGATCATAGGTATTACTTTCTCATTCTAAAGGAGTCTAAATGTGAACCCTGTCATTGGGTAAGATATTTCAATGGAATCCCTGCCGCCTCTTCTTACGTGCTATGTGGTGAGCACCGCAGGGTAGGTATTCCATCCGTCGAACGGAACGTGTAACTGGGGATAAGCGTCTTTCGTTGAGAAGGAACTACTGATGACATATTTTTACACCCTTCCTCCAATATCCAAATAAATTTTTCTTGTCAACCCTATCTATTCTTTATGGAGAATTTTCCGATGTCAGGCCATGAACTTCATTCATTACTGCAGCTGGTAATTAAGCAAGCAAGTAACTTGGGGCATAAATTAAACTGACATGTATAACTCAGGCCAGTAGTCGCACAAGTCAGAGTGTAAAAGAAAAAAAGGTTACTTTCGCAGGAAAAGTTACTTTTAGAAGAAAATTTAATCTATTCTTTATGGCAAAGTTTCATTGTCAGATCATGAAATTGATAACACTATCGCAGCCGGTAATTCATTATCAAGCAAGGAACTTCGGATGTAGGTAAATCTTGTATGCATAACGCAGGCCAGCAGTTGCACAATTTCAAACGAAAAAGTGGTTACTCTCATGGAAGAAGCTACTTTATGAAGAGAGTTCAATCTATCCAAAAATTCCATTTGAGCCAAAGATCGAGGTAGTAAGAAAATATGATTGAAGGATGACTCAAAAGGCAGTATCCTAAAGTAGTACTGTATAAGATTACACTCAACTACTTAATTTTTTCGTAATGATAATTTTTTCGTAATGATAAAGGAGGGAATATTGCATGACTTGAGATGGAACTTATGTCTCCCTTTCCCCACTTCTCCATTCCCTTTCACTGTTCATCTCCACCATACTCAGAAGTAGTATTTCAACTTCCAACGAACTTTTTAGTCTCGTGAGAGCACCCACCGGTCTTCTCACCAGGAAGATAATTTCTTGCTTCGGAGGCATGGTTGACAGGCTACGGTGAAGGGACGCGCTCAAGTGTATTAAAATGGAGGTGGTAGCATTTCACTTGCCAAAGGAGACAGACGCTAAGGGTGAGAATGTAAAGGATTCAATGATGAATAATCAATGAGGAAAAGTTAATGAAAAAGGAGATGGAAATATAATTCATGTAAAGAGTGGCAATCACGGTACTACAAAATGTCAGCGATACAATTATATATTTTATAAAACCGTGCCATGGAAGTATAAGTGAACTACGATAATATCAACATTCCAAACAAATTAGTCTTTACAATCAAACCTTAGCCCGTAATCATTCCATTCGCTTCAATCATAAGCGAGTATTGGAAGTGGTACCACCTACCAGATGATACCAGTATGTTGTGCTTCAGCGCCAAAACCATCACATACATTGAGAAATATCTAAGGAAGTGAATAGTTGGACGATAAAGGGAATCATTGTAAAATGGTCCGAATAATATCAATTTTATAGACTAAAAATTAACCAAAAGTAAGTTTGAAATCGGCATTATGGTTTATTCAAATAGTTTTTAACATGTGTACAAATAATCTCACCCATTGCCGCAAAGGGATCACCTGGAGTCACCTTTTTTCTTTAACCATTCGGGCTGAATGGAGATTATTTTGCAGTCAATAGAATTTTTACGCAATTTTTCAAAACGTCGTAAACGCATTGTAATTGCTGAATTATTAGTGACAGCGAGAATGACGTATACATATATATTTCCATTCGTAATTGACAATACATAATGGGGTTCTTGCTTCGTGGTGTCTTATCCTGGAGTGCGGTTCTCCGCATGGCATTTATGCTAGGCGGAGTGCGGATATCAGGCGCCACATTTTCTACATCATATTTGTGCTGGCAGTTGAAGCTCAAAAAACCGGCTCCGTATGCCTACCCCACGAATGCTGGAAATAGTATCGTCATTATCTTAATCTTAATCTATACTCTATCAAATGTATCTTTCTTTATTTACTTTATGTATCTCGTGGATTTTTCCATTGCTTGTACAATGTTGTCTTTATACCGATAGTTTGTTATAGTATCTATATCTTTTTCGCTCTTATTTCTATTTGTTTATTGTAATATATAGTATTGTTTCCTATAAAGATTGAACTTTTGTAGTATCATCAATTTAATTATGTAATTTTTCATGTAATGAAGGGTTTCAAATCCTTTGTTTTAATTTGGTGATCCCTAACAACAATTGTGTATTGTGTGATTTACTTATACATATGTAATTTGTTTCCTGACCTTAGGGCACATCACGTCCTAGATCAATATATTCATTTTCATTTATTCATTCATTATCTAATTTACACCTATTTGAACTGTAACAATAGACCATATATTCCGTCAAGTTTCAACAATAAAGTTATTTTTCTTACAAAATGAATCAAAATATGGATGATGGTGGACGATGGAAGATGGCACATTACCTTCAAAAACCATCAAACCTTATTTATTGTGGCCCTTGGATAGTGAACTTCTCTCATGTTTAATGAAAGTAAACGTCTAAGCGCAAGTTAAATTTAGGTTTAGGACCTTAGTCTTAACACCTCGTTGATTATTTATGCCTGCATTAGGATATGAATTCTAACAAGATTAATTATTATGCTTATTTCGCTGATTTTGACAGCTGCATTCTGATTCGCATTTACATTTTTATACAGCTGAGGAGAGATAAAGAGTTTCAGGTAGAATAAATACATATTAGGTTGAAGCATAACCGCATGCGGGATTTATTTCTCACAGACATAACATACGCCCGATACATGTTAAACGTAAAAAAAATTAAATAAACTGTGCATCTTCCTTCATCAGACATAAGGAAATAAAGAATAGGTTATTAATAAAATTTATAGGGCTAAACTACTATTCAACCGTTTATGACTGACATATTTAGAAATATAATTACGCTAATTGTGCGACGCAGCTCTCATATTAATTAAGGTAGTCTGAGCGAGATAGTTCCCTAGAGAACGTATTCAAATTATACGTTTCAATTTAAGCAGCTTGAGGACACATGAATTAAATATTGCATTATTAATAGTGTAATAATGTAGTTTTATATGACAGCAATTATAAGTAATTACATGAAAATATCTAAAAAGTCTTCAAACCGAGCGTTTTTCTTGATCCCGCAGAAATTACTGCGGTGGCATTATGATTAATTTTCACAAAAAAGTTGAGAAAACATATAAAATACATGTTTCTAATTTTTGGACGAGATCTAGGAGTTAAAAATTCTTCATTTTTGAAATAGCTCTCTCTAGAGTGCAAACATGTACCATTTCTCATGTAAAAGGCCTGGCTTTTTTTGTTAACATTTAAAAAAAGGAATGTGGTAAGGGATTGAATTTTTTAGTTCATTGGAAGAATGAGATATTTTTCTTTGAGAGGAGACCAAATTCATTGATTTTTAGGTGAAATGATATTTCACTCAAACTACCTTAACGTACGTAAGGGAACTAGGAGCTAAGGAAAGAGGCCTCTCTAGCAGCGTCATATGTACGTCTTACGTATCGCATTTTTCTTCAGTGGTTAAGCCACCTCATTTCTACTCCCATCCTCTCCAAACGTCAAACGAACGCAGTTGCGTCGCGCTGCTCGATGTTGCCAACCAAAGAACAAATACGGAACCCTGGCCAAAGTATAATTACGTACCTCGGGGAAGAAAACAAACAAGCGCAGAGTCTCGTTGGTGCCAGGAACATGTCTATAGTCTATATGTGCTAACAAGCCCTTTGCGTTTACAATGTTTTCTTTATCTCATTTTAGGCGCAGATTATTAGCTACAGAATCGATTTCCATACTTCGAGCAACATTACGATAATTATTTTTTTATTGATAAATGAGGCAATACATATTTTCGACAGGCATATAATTCAAAGAAAATCTCATACAAATTCTATAAAATAGCAATATTAATTTTTTGCCAACAGAGACGAGTGATATTATGCCCACACTTGATAGATATCTTCTATTTTACGATGACATCATTTTTTTATAAATATCCATTAGCGAATTTTTCCAAACTTATCCTTTGTAAAGGCACAATTTCCGTTCGGATATCACTCATACTTTTTGAAGTATAAGGAAATTTTTAGAAGACCTGGTTTAACTTCATCATCACCAGCCGTGAGTAAGTTATTCGAACTTAATTTTGACGTTGAGCATAAAAAAGTGTTGATATCTGCCAGGATTAGATACATTTCCACGAAATCGGTGCTGAATCAACATACCTACATCTTCATGGAAAAAGCAAAAGTTCTCCTTCAATCTGTCAGAAAGAGTTCCATCGCATGAATCCATAAACCGTAGGTGTCGAAAAGGCACACTTCTAAAGAGAAACTTTCGATATCCCTCACATCTACGGTTCTACTACGCCACGGCATGAATCTTTAACCTACCTCGAATATTTACCAATAGCTCACTATCTCCGCACCACGTCGCCGTCGTCGTAGCGATTATTTTGGCGAGCGGGAGTCACAAAATGACGGCAAAGGAGGACGTGAGCACATTCTTCGAATGCACAGCGCACATCAAAGGCGATACAACGTTCGGTTTGGACGCGCGCGACAACTCGCGAGCCACGGTTCTCCCCACACGCCCGTGTCGCAACCGACTCCCGGCCCTTCCACCCGCCCACTCCGAAAAGACCCCGTTCACTCAGCCCGAGCGCCGCCGCGTGCATCACCAGCACCGCGAAGCACCTCTTGGAGTGCGCCGAATTGATCCGCCAGTCCTGGGCAGCGAGGTAGGGGAAGCAATCCATTCACCGGGCGACGCCCGACTCGCCACGCCGTGAGTCGCAATAGAAGGTGCCGGGTGGATGGCGCGGTCGCCTCACTTATCCCTAGGCAATTAAACCATACGTTTCGCGTATCTTGTCCACGAACAGGAGCAGACGTGGAGGCAATAGGCTTATGGAGAAAAGAGAAGGAACTCTTTTTCTTATTAATAGGTACTACCTCTTCTCGGAGGAAATATTTACTTGGTTCATTTCACTTCACCCTCTTCTGCAATCAAAATCCAGTCTATCTTTTTTCCATGTTTAAATCAAAATCAGTATCTGTTCTTAGAATCACTAAAACTGACCCCTCCTACCTCTTACGCCCTAAATTTCGGACAAATGCTTACTTTGAATCTTTTCTCATCTCTGGTTCTAATCACTGGGATACCCTGCCATTATCAATTTTAAAAATCTTCCTCTCTATTTTAAGGAAAAACTACTTAATTATTACTATAATGAGCGTATATGTCTACAAATAAAATTTGTATCCTATTACAGAATTGTACGTTTCATTTAATGATCTGAGAATATGTTGTTTGTTTCTTATCTTTTTCTGACTGATATTATCTGTTCCATACTGCATTTAGTGTTAATTATCAGTGGCTGAGAAATTTATGTGTTTCCTCACAGTGAGATGTTGGCCAGGTACATTTTTGTCCTTTTTTCGTTAATAGCAGAATTTTATCTGTATTTTCTTTTTTTCCCTTATGAAAAAACCCAGAGGATAACAAATCGTTTTCAATTCGATCCTATTATACCTCGTGAAAAATGCCATCCGTCCAGTATATCGCTTCCCTTCTCCAAAGTCAGTCAAGCCATTTCATTCGCGTACATTTCGTACAATTTGAAACAGATATAGTGACATTGGGCTTTTGGGGAAATGAGAAGTAATGAGTTTTTAGTTATAGGTACTAACTTGTTAAAACGGTCATATGTACTGCATTTCAATCAATCCTCCAGAGTCAATCTAAGAATTCCTTTCGCGCATCTTAGATTTAGTCAGAGACAGAAGCATATTTTAACAGTGAGTTTAATGGAAGTAGAGTGGAAATTCATTTTGATTAGTAAGTACTTCATAAAAATTTCATCTCAACTGTCTGCCGCTTCACTCCTTCCGTGTCAATCTAACTATATGTTTCGCGTATCTTACGTAAAATCAGTGACAGTAGTAGTAAGATTAGATTTTTAGAGGGTAGGTAAATACTTTTAATTTTTTTCTCCTCTAGAAAGTCTATGATACAGTATTGCGTTTTTACCGTGTTTATTTTCATTAAAAGCTTATTAATTACAAAAAACAACCCCAGTTTCTGACCTAAGCATCACCATCATTTGCTTTTGATCATGTTAATCAGATGCTTCTGATAATTGTTACATCTGATGATGATGCTTCATGTCTCAAACCTGGATCCCGAAGTCACTGTTTTTCTATTGCTAGTAAAAGTTACCACAGGTATATTAATGTAGTGATAAACATACAGAATATCGCGTTTAGCTTTGACGCTCTACGTGTCCTATACCTTTGGTAAGCGGTTTGATGCAGTAATAGTATCCCAAGCGTGGTTAGAATTATGCAGTGTTTGGGACCAAAATTTAAAAGTTTTAATCATCTACCTCCGAAATTAAGGAATATAAAGGTTACCTGTTTAGATGGCTAACACATTTTCTCTCCATTCACAATCGTAAGATAGGACGATCGTACAGCAAGACAAATTTATTTAATACATCATTTCTCGCTATTTTAACAATGAGAAACCTTACTGCGTATTTAGCGTTTTGTTAACACTTGTGCCAAAATTCCAAACGAAATCTTTTACGTAATGTAGTAATACGAGTAGAAATTGCCGTTATGATATTTTCGTTAAAACAAAAAGTATCCTAAAATTAAACCTTAGTTCACATATAATCCAAATGAAACAATTAATTTGCAAAATTTCAAATAAGATAAAGCCACAAAACCCAGCATTTTAATTGGATATAATTTGAACTCATGAGGAGCCAATTGTTTCTAAAGAGTATACTATAAAATAAAATAAAATGTATATATCAGGATATTGATCCTCGAATACACTAATCGATTACCGATGCCACGCACGAGGAAATGGTATAAAATATTCCTTATCTGCCCTCTTTAGATGACCTATTTTTAGGTCAGGTATCAAAAAGTCACACAAGTTATTAGCCAGGCACAAACTTCCAACTTTTTTTCCAAATAACTGATACATTCGCCAGTTAAACAAAATATACATTAGTTAGAGGAAACATTTTCAGGTGTCTCCGCAATTCAAATTTCAAAGAACAACCCCCCCAATTCTAATCAAAGGATGCAAGCCCCTCAAGCGCATTAATGCCAATTAGTGTAACGGAAACGACAAGCTTCTCCAGGCTTCCGGCCCGTAATTGCCCCAAATTCATTACCAAACATTCCAAGAATGCCAAACAGAAGGCTTGCACCGCTCACTTCTTGGGGAACTTGAACACTGATCGCTCTCCTCACCTCCTTCAAGGAGGGGGAAACGCTCCAGTGACGACGATAGAAGAGGAGGCATTTCCATTCGTATCTCAAGTTTTCCAAGACATGAGCTGAGAGAACAGGAAAGAGGAGAACTCTGCGTTAAATTAACATCATGCACGGGCAGGGAATCCGAGTTTTAATATCTGGCACAATATTGCATATATATACTCAGACCAATCTGAGGAAATAAAACATTGGGACATTTACGGCACTTCGTCTAACAGATTGTACGTCGGCGTCACCAACTCGTAAATATTTGATTCCCAAAAGTAAGATACGGCGAATCATTCCTAAAATACAGATTTTGGTATGATTATAAACATCACGTACAATTTGAATTCTTAATGAGTGTTCGACTAAACTCCAGGATTCGACCGTGATTGGATTAGCTCTGTAAATAGAAACTTCTTTTGGAATCAAAATTTGTCATTTAATGAAATAGACGATCTTATTTTAGGTCAGGCATCAAAAAGTCATACAGTTTATAAGCCAGGCTCAAATTTCCACATTTTCGTCCAAATAACTAATACCATCGTCATTTAAACAAAATATGCATTTGGTACAGTACAAATTTTCAGGTTTCATTTATTTCATTACAAATCATTTGCACCGATGATTAGAATAGCTAAGTTTAGCCTTAGGTACCTTAAAATATTCTCGTGCACTAGAAGCCATTGAAAGTTATTTAAGAATTAAAATTAGAAGGCAACGAAAACACAAAGGAATATATTTTTGTTGAATCACTAATTCTTGATGTTTCCTCAGGGGTTTTAATGTTACAGAAACGACACCTGGGTTCCGATCACCATCTTCAGTTGAAAACTCGCTCAGGCACTAGACATTATCAAGGGTGTAACAATAAGGTACACATAACCAAACTTTCACTCATTCCTCAACATTCCTCAACGAGGAAGAATGAAATATCTTAATTGAATACTGGTCCGGAAACACTTTATTTCCATGTCTGAACTCAATTTCTACAGCTCTTCAGAATATTTTCATCGTGGGAATAACATAGGAATAGAACACACCATCGTACCACATGAGGCACTTTTTTTGCATGAAATGTTCAAAGTTCTCCGCTTTAGCACTGATGCATGCATCAACCCACCGTCGCATTGAATACCGGATGCGCTGATATATCCCTGGAGTACTGCATATGGCTTCGCAGCCCTCCGCAGTACGATCACGATGACTCTCTGCATCTTGTACCGGGGTTCGATACACAAGTGCTTTCATATGCCCCACAAATAAAAGCCTAGTAAGAGCCTGGCCTGCGGGTATATTCTGCTCCAATGTGTTTTCCTTGAGTGTTTGTCATGTGTGTTCTGTTCCGGTTCGTTTCACATGACTAATGTACTATGAAGAGCTGGAGAAAATGAGTGCTAACATGGAACTAAAGCGTTTACGGACCCATATCCATGTAGCATATTTTTTCTTCTTCGTGTGAAGAATATATCCTAAAAGTTTGACCTTACCTTTATGTTACAACCTTTTAGGTATATGTTAGATACAGCTTTCAGATACACCCATTTAGGTATATGGAGAGGGCACTCCCTAAGCTGGCAAATGCTATAAGCTGAAATCAGTCCTCTATCTTCGTTGACCCGCATTTTTCTATAGAGCTTACGGGGTAACTTTTCATCTAACTAGAAATTAGAATACACTTACTTCTTAATTAAGCTTTATTCATGAATTTATTAATTATTTGCTTATTCAAATAAAGTTATCCCCATTCACGCAGAAAACGAGGGAAAAATCGAGTTAAGTCCACAGGACTAAGCAGTCAATATATGTTTTAAGAGTTACTTGCCTTAAATTTCAAACGGATAGTTGATACTCTTGCTTTACAACCGCTAATTCGTCTATTCCATTAGGAAAGTGAATGGAGAGCAGGATTAAACAATATGGTTGTCATTTTGGTTGACAAGACTCAGTTTAATGACGTTTTGCCCTCTTCATGCACCTCAATGAAGGAGAGGAGGATGCGATAGACAGATTCCTCAGGTTAGGGTGAAAGAGAAGCAATTCTGACTGGTGCGCTTGTGGGAGGTAATTATTGGAGGACCCCGATGAATTAGCAATAATGTTTGAGAAAGGAATACGACAGTGGAGAGAATGGCCCAAGACAACATTATAGTTAATCAGTGATATAAGGAGATGGGTGTTATACCCTAGCAAGTGGGGCGTTAATTGATAATTATAAAGAATAATTAGCACGTGACTTTTATTTGTAAACAAAAAGGGAGAAAAACGCCTTGATCCGGGAGGCAGGGAATATTATAAATTGCTTTCCGATACCGAGACTAACGCAGAATTCAGGATAGACGGAAACCCCAATTGTGATACACCTATCGGATGGCTGCAGAGACTATCGCCGCAAAAATTAAACAGAGGCACTATTTTACTCTTTTTAGGACACTTCTTAAGTGCTCCCATAAACATACCAGTAATTCAAATCAGACATTAATTGCTCCATGAACTCAAAAGTATATTTTTTTAACCCACTCGTTTTGTCAAAAATTGTTACGAACGAAAATAAAGTTTGAATCACTATTATGAGGATGTGCAGAGTTTGAAGTCTCTACGGGCTCAAAAGGTAAACACTAAGCTCAGATTAATAAAAGATATCATATCACACTCGTTTCAGGGTAAAATTATTATTTAATCTCGCAAATATACCTTTATAACAGAAAAAGTGGAAAAATTTAAGTAATTTACTGTAAAAAAATTGTAAAAAACTCTTTTTTCTCCAATTTGCGGTCAAAATGATATGACTTTTGAGGGCGCTAATTACAGCAATTGAAGGTGCCCATCTTCCTACTGTAAATAATCATGCTTCCTTTTAGATGGATAGTGGCAACAAAAAGTATACGGCGGAGAAATTTCGCGTTCAGATACAGGACTAAATGTCTTAAAATTTGCGGCTCGTAACGGGTAAGATGTATGTCCCAAATTCTCTGTCTCTCTTTCCATTATTTTTCCATCTTCTCACGTCTTCGTGAATGTTTTCGAGTTAAAGGTAGTCATACGGGATCATTGCCGTGATAGTCGGCCGTTGGCAGGGGCTGAGCACACGAGTGTCCTAAATCCACAACCCTTCCCATTTTCCCTCCACGGCTCGCCTTGCGTGGGGCACCCGTTCCACAACTGACCACTCTCAGTATAATAAAAACGACTCAAGGCAACAAATCATTATATTCGTCGTACTCCTGATAATTTGATGAGCACGGACGTCTTTTTATTTAGGTTGTGATGGAAAATAACGATTCTTTTTTTTAAATAATTTCAGTAAATTCCATGTTTTCCGGCCGGAAAAATGCAGGGAGAAGGCTTGGATGCGGGAAGTTTGAATGTGCTACAGGTAGTTGTCGTTCCTACACCCCCTGCACTCAATCAATGTACGACCCCTGTGTGTCTTTTGTCACGTGTTTTTTTTCATTCATAATTATATCACGTACGCCTTTTAATTTAGGTCACGCTATGCAAAATACCGATTATTATTATTATTGTAATATAACCAGTAATTTAATGTTTGTTTGTCGTAGAAATGGCAATTTTGTAGGGAGAAAGGAGGGGATGCGGGAAGTTTGAACGTGTTACGGGTAGTTTTTCACCCTATACCCAATCAAATCAAAATCAAAATAAAAAAGGCCAAAATCCTATTATGAAGAAAATAAAAGCTGAATGTAAAAGTCACCCTAAGAGGAGAAAAAATTAGAGCAAGTGGATTCCTTTTCCTGCCTCGGAAGCAGCATTACGTTGGACGGAAGAAGCGCCACGGACATCAAGCGGAGAAGAGCCCAAGCTAAGGTGTTCACGGGAAAAAGACAACTGCTGCGCTCAAAGAAGATATGATTACAAACTAGGAAACAGTAAGTGAAAAAAATTCGTGAGGAGCGTAGCACTCTATGGATTGGAAGCATGGACAAATAGAAAATCTGACCGGAAAAGAATAGAAACGTTCGAAACCTGGTGCTGGATGGGGGATGCAGAAGATAAAATGGACGGACAAAAAAAGAAATGATGGAGTGCATGGTGGAGTATAAGAGGAAAGGAACCTATGAAACACAACACGGAAATGAAGAACAAGATGGATTGGACACCCACTGAGACACAATGGGTTTTGAATAGCACAACGGAGGGAAAAATAGAGGTAAAAGCTCCCAGAGCCCCAACATTGGATACTCACAAACGTCGGGAAAATGAGGAAAAAATATAAAAAGAAATACCGCGACAATAAAGGATCATCAAAAAAATACCCCGCAATTTAAGAAGATAAAGATTCACAATATATAGTACTGAATGAGAGCATGAAAGCATTTATCCTGAGTAATAAATATTTACTATTAAATAAGACCCATGAATAAGTTCATGGACCGAATAAAGAGAAGAGTACATAGAAAGAGGTACCGGGAGGTAAAGGAACTAGCATTAGATTGGGAAAGGTGGAGAGGTGCAGTCAACCAATCCTAGGATTGAACCACCAGTGAATGAAACCAATCAACTTTAATCCTCCGCGTGTATTATCGTACGGTGCTTTTTACATTCATTCCCAAGAGTAATTAAGAACAATATCAAGTCCCAAGAACAATATCAAGAACAAATTAAGAACAATATCATGAAAAATCCAGAACAATATCGCCCGTAAGGTGAGTTTCACTTAAAAGCGGTAGACTTGCGCGATCAGTTCCAGAGAATACTCGTCAGGGGAGGCGGGTGGATTGGGTGGGACGTGACGGCCGAGGAAAGGGAAACGCCAGCGAAGGAAACCTTGTGATTGGGGGGGGGAAAGGACAGCACACATCTGCCTTCCGACTCGAGAGAGGGAGGAGAGTCGTGCCAACAGGTGGCAGGGGTGAGGCAGAGCGAGAGGTGAGGGTTGGAGGGCCTGGAGAGGGTGGAGGTGGGAGGAGGAGGAGGAGAAGGAAGAGGAAACGAGGTGGAGACGGAGAAGTAGGGAACGAGGAAGTGGCGAGGCTAGTGGGGAAGGAAAAGGGCAACGGAGAGAAAGGACTGGCCACATAACCTTTAGGGGAAGATTTCAGGTGCCGTGTTTGCACGCTCTCATAGGAATGCTCTCGTAAATGGTCGGCCGGGGAAAAATTCCACTCTTCGCCGCGTCGGAGCTGTGGTCGCGGAATCGAATGCCAGTGAACGCCGGGAATACCACCTTAACACCCTTCATTCGTCGAGAAACTTAGGTAAAAATACGGCAGAAAGAATTGTTCGGTATTCAAAATTTTTTTGGTATTCTTCCAGAAAATTGGTAGGTTTTAGGACAGTACTTGCCCCAATCCTAATATCTAGCACATCATACCCTTTTTCTCTCCTATGCGTAATCCGCCATTATATACCTCTTAAAAATCCTCCTCTTCTAATCTCGTCCAGATTGCCTATTTTTTTCGGTATTTATTTTTTTGCTTTCTACCAGCTAATTGGTAGGTTTTGGACAGTACTAATTCAAACGTCCTTGTTTCTGGTACATCATCCCCTTTTTCCCACCAAATAAATGAATGTGGGTTAGATGCTCCAGTAATGGACATATATGAAAGAAGTGTGCTTCGTTGGTTTATCCATGTTAGGAGAATGGATGAGAATTGAATAACGAAACAGATATATAAGAGTGAAATGAATGGTGCGAGAGGTAGAGGTAGGCCGAGAAAGTTGTGGTTGAATGTGGTTGAGGAAATTCTTCGTGGGAGGAATATTAGGAGTCTTAAGAACAGTAGGGAATGCATGAAGCATTGCGTTGGGGTAAATGAGGCAAAAGAGGTTGGCCAGCATAGGTCAGTATGGAGGAAATTAATGACGCAGAGTTAGGTGTACAAATATGAATTTTTGAGTGAATCTTTATGACTGTACCTACTCCGGGTGTATGTATGTAATCCGCCAGTACATCCCTCTTAAAATCCTCCTCATTTTATTTCGTCTAGATTACCAATTCCCTTCCTTCATCTTCTATGCTTACACAGTGCTCTCCCCTCTAATACCCTCTTCATCATTTCCTCTCCTTTCAATACGTCCTTCGTCCATCTCTTCTGCCTTCTCCGAGCCTCCGCCATTAGCTAAATCTCCTCTCCAACCATACCCAATGCCTCCTTGTTCACCTTCTTGCCACTCAGCTCACTCCCCCCACCCTCCTCCACAGCCACAGCTCAAATGCCTCAAGTTTAGAAATTAAACCTACTTTTTTTCTTATTTGTGGTTGTGGTGGAGCTTCGCCACTAGCAGTCTTTCACTCTTTTCACTCTTTTTTCTCCAATCATGGGAGATTGGGTTGATGTGGTGGCTAGAGTACTGGCTAACCATACGGGTAAGGTTAAAATTCCTGCAGAGGAGGATGCTTTTCAGAGGATACCTGATCCCTACTTGAAAGTCTTGTGGAGTGGAGTCAAGTACAGTACTCCGTCTGTTGGATGAGACGTTAAACAGTGGTACACTTGGTGCTTTTTGTTAAGAATAGGCTAATGTCGACGCCGGGTTTCTATCCACTCTTCTTCCCTTATCTGTCCTCTATGGCACGACCTTAGCTGTCGGTCACCTCCCTAATTATCCAATCCATCTTCTCCAGTCATTAAAGGTAGTCACATCTGCAACCCTCACCGCTCCCTTCACAGCTGCTTACCTTACTCACCTCATCGTTGCTAAGCTAAGGCCGCCGTCGTCGACATCTCGTCCGATTTCCAACCCGCAGCAAGAACCGCCAGTCTGTCCCCGCAACTGGCATACTTTTTCATTAACTGTACTTTGCTGAATTAAATTTGATACTAAATTGAAAAATATACTCCTTAACGCCGCAGAAAAAAACATTGTCGTTGTTATGCGATTAAAAGATCGGTTTCATGCGATCTTACATGTTTTTCCTTTCCCAAAACAAGTCCTGAGTGTCCCATTTCGCTTTTGAATTACATCTTTTCTGTTTCATGCCCTATTTTTACATTCCCTACCTTACGGCGGTCTACATGGTTTTTACCTTTCCTATATTCTTCATTGCATCTCCTCGTCTCTTATTCTATATTTCTATTGCAAATTTTTTTTTCAAAACAGAGGGAAACTAAAAGGAAGCATAAGAGATAGTTAGAACGCGTTATAAAAGTAACAAGTTTCCTTATAAGAGTAATGCATGGGAGACTATGGTGCACCAAGGAACAGAACATGGTTTTGGACAGCATTAGAGAGGGTTGCATATATAAATGGGTGATGAAGGGTGTAAAATATGGCATACTTTATGATTCACTGCGATATATACCGAAAACGATTCAACACCTAGTCAGTTGTTAGCCACGCTGAAACCTACTCATATTTTTACAACATTTGGCGTTTGTAAAAAATTATTAAAACTCGATCTTCGTTAACTTTGTGGTACTCTATCACAACTTCTATAACTTTGTAACTTTTTCAGACCATTTAATAATTTACACTTCAACACGACCCGAGTTTCGATGGACCCGGCTAATCTTCATCATCAGGTGATTAAAAAGGTATTTCATTCCCTTATATACAACCAATATAAGGAAGGGGGGAACACATATGGAGGAGAGGACAGATTAAGGAGAAGGGAAAGATTATACAATGGCAGTGAGGATGGGGATGTTGGCAGGAAGTAAACAATGATTGACAAGATTAGAATCTGGGTCACAACATCTTTTCAAGCATTTAGCTTACGTTGATTATATGATAAATGCAGCACATTCACTTTGAATTCCCTATACACGAAATTCGGATCGTGTTAAAGAGTTAATTATTCTGTGGTCTGTAAAAGCTACACAGCAAAAAAATTTGACTCTTCGGAGGGTACCATTGAAAACTTCGGAGGAAAATTAATGAATGACTTAAGCTGTGTTTACACTACGTATTTACCCGCGCGAGTAGAGGCAAGAATTCATCCGCCATTAAAATTGCATCGTGTAAGCACCACAAATTTTGCAAATGCAATAAACGTATGGGTAAAGAATAGCCCCTGTTCTTATTTGGAGCATTAGTTCACGCATCTGTCCTGCCACGTACTTGTGCGGGTGCGTGCATCGTGTAAACACACTTTAATATATATGTGCCAACATTTTGACATCCAGAATGTAAAAAAGTAACACCAGAAACTGTGAGAAAATGCAACGAAGCGAGAAATATATAACAAATGAGCGACTCATCGTTTTTCATACAATATTAAAAATTACGTGTTACAATGAGCCTTTGGCATAAAGTGGTAACTCATTTCTAGATGTGGCATCATATGAAAGTAATTAATTATATTTTAAGTTAACAATGACTTGAAAAATAATGAAATACAAAAAATAGCAGCACGCTTCGTCAAAAACCGCTACGAGGAAACATATAGTGCCTAACAACTATAAGAGGGACAAATGTGGGAGATCTTATATGTTCCTTAGAGACCCGGAGGCTACACGATAGGCTTAGGTTGCTTAAGAAATTCAGAACAGGTGTGTTTCAGAGCGACACAGAGAATATTATCATGACGCCTCACTACACCTCTAGGTCTGACAGAAGCGATCAAATAAGGAGATACAATGCCTAAGATTTAGGTACAAAAACTCGTTCTTTCCGCGCACAATAAGGGATCACAATAAAAACTGAGCCCCACTATTTAAGCTCCCATAATTCACGTCACTATTTCACCTCCCAAAATCCTGCATCTTTACACGGCTAGTGACCTAACACCCCCTGTCCAACGCTCATGCGGCGGCTCGCAGGGTAGAAAGAAGATGTAGAACAGTGAAATATATCAAGAATTGGAAAATTTATAAATCAATAAAGAGGAGGTCGTGAGTATTCACACGCATAGAGCACCTCGATCGGTGCACCTATGTGTCCCTTTCCATGAGCCAGCTGCAGATTTTTCGGCTAATTTTTTTAGCATAGCTCGTGATTAAAGAAGAAATGAGAAAATTTGCTTCGTCTTTCATATCGCTTTTTCAAAGTACTGCTCGACCCCTCTGGTGGCGCTATTCTAAACTGTAGTTTTGGCGATTGCATGTCACGCTTCATTTGCACTACATTTTGAATCATCTCATTTGTAATCACTTCCGAGAAGAAAAATGACGCTCCGAAAAAGAGAAACACATTTGTAAGCTTACTGTAGACGGAAATACATAACATTACACTGTAGATGGCAGGAAACAAGTAATAATGCACCTCCTACTTCAACGTACGTAAAGTATGGATAAAAATTGTTACAACAATTAGTCATCTCTCATCGACAATATGTATCAGACGACACAATTGTTATATTCTTTACGAGTAGAAATTACGAGGTGGGGCATTTTAAAAAACAAATTCCAGGAAATAATTACAAAAAAGGCATAGTGGTGGAAGAAGGACCGACACGGTTACATTGATTAGATAATGATGAGCACCCTATGCTGAGTAATATTCCTCGCCATATTTTCTCTTTTGAGTGACATCAAACCATAACGTCTTTCAGGAAAAGAATTTAATCACAAATAACAAACCGTTTTCACTAGGTCAATAATTCCAACGTCCCAGCACCCAAAAGTCGCGGGCTTTTAACCTATGAAAGTGCTTCAACAGTGGCGGTCGTTTGAACGGTAAAATTGAAGATTTTGTAACTGTCATGCCGCAAGTTGATTAACACCTCAAATGATAGCAATCGATCCGTTAATTAAATTGTGAAAAATGCAAAACATATTAATTTATTTTTAGTATAATATATAGTACTGTTGTTAAGACTCGATATCCACTATTGCCTCTGGTGAGCGATAGATTTACGTAAACAGAGTTTGACTGAAGTGACATATTGGGATAAAACTGCTCCTTCTATTCCTTGAAGATAGATGGATGCATATAAATTTATCTAACACAGCGTAGCAAAGCATAGTGTATATAGAACAAACCTGTCCTGGGTTTCTATAAATAATGCCATGCAAAATATGCATAAACATTTACGTATAAATACATACATACATATATATGTATATATATATATATATATATATATGCCGTCAAAGCAAGTAAACATAAACAAGCATATAAAAATGTTTTAAAATTTGAAAAAGCACTATAGAATAAGTGCTATTACAACACATCAATCAATACAATAATCAAGACATTTGTATTATTATACTTAGGTTCAAGGAAAGGAAGAAACATAATTCAAACATTTGAATCATTTAAAAACAAAATAAACTGAACCTAACACTCGATAAATATGGCATCTAAAAGCAACAATCTCTTTCATAATTGCTGTGATTAGCAACGTTAATTTATAAATGGGGTTAGTGGGTAAAATAAGCGAATTCACAAACTGTATAACTACAAAGGTTCCACCGCAGGTGGCGCAAGATATAGCTATTAACCCCATAGAAATTAAATACACCAAGTGCAGAAGAGCATAGGCGTTAAGAGTCGAACACATCTCCAAACATGGCAAGAAAAAAATCGCAAAGTAAACATCTAAGGGGATCGCAGAAATAGCGGATGAAAAGCATTCTCCTCTCAATTGCACCGCGCGTCTCGTTAAGCGGTGAATAATAAAGAGCGAGTTTACTCGCTTGAAAATGAAAAGGGAAGGAGGCGGTTGGACGGAGTCGTAAACTATTTAATGTTAGGATCGCTTTAAGAATCTCCGCTTTGTCGACAGCGATCCGGGTCGGTGTATCTGGAGGAAAAGACGGGAGGACAGAGTATGAGGCTGATGAGGGAGGGTACTCGTAGCGAAAATATTTCTGGGGAGAATTTTTAGAGCGGAAGAATTAAAAAGGAAAGCAAAGATTCAAAGAAAACTCCATCGAACCTATGTCAGATGCAAAAACCTCTCCGGGCGGCAAGTCTAATATTACAAGGGACTACCAGCTTTCAGCCTTTACGGAAATTCACTAAGGAGGTCCATGTACATAAACCTCTAGGTTTACATAACTCTGCCCGTCCTCATCTACGCAAGTTATTGATCAATGCTTTAGAAAGAGGGCGTGTGAAACATAGAATAGAAAACAAGCAGAATATCTCAGAGTATCCAAGTTATTCGAGCACATACATGGAATTAAATTTTTTAAAAGTCAAAACCTTGTCTCCGAGTTTTGAATCTACACTTATGCAGCAATTGACGCAGCTCACGGATGAATTTGAATATATACCACGGTAACTTCTTAAGGTAAATTATTTACACGCAGATCGGCACTTCAGTGGCTTCATCAATGCATCAGCATTATATTCAGCAAAATTATTCCGCCAAGTTTATAAAGAATTTATGTAAAAAAAAGTGATCTAATTCGGAGAAAAATTAACCCAAGAGTTAGTGAAATATAAATAATAATTGTACTATTTCAAAAATAGGTGGTACCTATCGATTTAAATTAAAAGAAAACGTAATGATAAGTTCTAAAATGAACTGTATACATCCAGACTGAACCGCGGCTAAGTAAATGACAATAATGATCCGCAGTAATAAAGTTTTTAGGGCTACGAAAGCTATACTAATTGTCAAACCGTCAAAATAAGTAAAACTTATAAATAAGACAAGGGAAAAACCCTGTTATAAAAGTGGTCTTGAATCCTGATGGCTTACGGGATTGATTCCGCGTTGTGTCATTTTGGACATTTTCAAAGCATTTGGCCAGGCCCAGATTCGTCAGAGCACATCTCACCATTTGCCCAATTACTGCATTTAACTTTTCCTATCCTTCCCTTTTTCCCATTGCTGGTGACCAAAAATCCCCAACAATATCTCACAGACGCGCTCAGAGAAAGGTGTATATTAGGCATATTCACAACATTGTAATTACAGATGCACCCACATGGTATCCTGTGAGCCACCTCAAAATTGTGTGGCAGGGGAATACATTGAGTTGTAAATTATCGAGGCAGTTAAGTCGTAGATGATGTAAATACCAGCAAAGAGATTCGCTTGCTGGGTATTTCCTTTCACGCATCAGAGATTTTACAAGGCTCTAGATCTCGAAAGTTGAAAACTAAATTTAATGAACGCCACTATGAACCACAGAGTCTAAAGCCCTCAGAAACCACACATGGTAAAACTTCAAGAAAAATATCAAACAATCTACCCACCTGGCACGTAGATGCAATAGATGCAAAAATTAGATTTGGAGGCCTCGAAGAATATCAAGAGAGTAGCTCGACGAAGAACAACTTTAGAATATAAACCATAATTATAAGCAACTAAACACCTATGCTCCTCCATCATTAAATGAAACTCGGACACTATGAAACTCTACGAACGGAAATAGGAAGAGAGAGCGCTTTGCCTTGGTAAACAAAAATCGTTGGTAGGTTCAAATTTATGTTTCAAGATTGTGACTTGAGAAAAGTACTACTTAACGAAAGTAAATCACAAACATAGGAAGAATGCTGAAGGAAATCGACCTCAAAGATGTTAGAAAACATAACGAGAACGACAACTTATACGGGAATAAATTAAATCGGAAAAAAGGAAATGATATCAAGCACAAGAAGAAATGGGGAAGATGTGCCCACGAGGGAAGTGTTGTGGGGAGATATGAAAGAGGAGGCGTTTTCAGTCGTAAAGCAACGGGCGAGCAGTCGTGCCGAATACACTGCGGACCGAAGAGAGACAGAAGTAAAGGAAGATGGAACAAGAAAAAGAGACCATCATGCAATGCGGTCCAGCGACTAAGAAAGCAGCACTGTGAGGGGGGACGTAAAATATTGCGACGTTCAATTTTTTTATGGTCGGCAAAAAACCTGAGAGAGAGAGAAAGATTTATAACCAGAAGTTTTGGATTGATAACAACATACCCCCCGCCGGTTTCCCCTTCTTGAACATCCAACCCCCCTTTCTCCATCTTCAAAATCTTACACAAAAGCCGTCAAGGAAAAATAGAAGGCGGGAAGACAAGTTTCGCGTTATGGTTGAGCAATCAGCGCCCGACAAACAAAAGAAATGCCGACCTCCGCATCTACCGGCCATTCTTAATAATTCATCGAGATTCGTTTACACATGGGAATATATCCTTTCATCTCTTATTCCTTCCTTCGCTGGGGGGGGAGCATAGAAATTCCCTCTTTCTCCCTTATCCGTTCTTTGCGTTACTCTATCATGTCTTTTTTCCACCATCTCCCCACTCCTATGCAGCTTCCTTGAAGGGGCATTTATTCAAATAGATTGGCACTGGTCCAGCATCTTCGTCTTTTGCCGATAGGCAACACTGGGTGGGAGGGGCTGGGTGGGGCGGAAGATGACTGAGGAAGAAAAGGGATGCAGATGACCGAGTAAGATGCCATGCACGGTTGGTTGTGGATGCACACTTTGGCATCCGGCATCGGGGAACGTGCTCAACGACCTTGCAGTCGATTCTCCGCGTGACTTAAAGAATGTTTGGGCCGAACACTTTCATCCACAGAGAGGAAAGAATGGATGGCGCCTTGAAGAGCAAAAGTGAATTTTTTTATGGAAACCACTCTCCCCATACGATGGCTACTGTTGGACTCTCTCCCACTAGTGCAGCATTAAATTCTGATGTGTTTTTTGACAGTTAATCTACACAATTAAAAAGATCAACCCAAATCACTGACATTTACTGATACCATTCCTTAATATTTTAGCACTCCTTCCTCATTTTCTCCTGCAAGCTATGGAATTGTTTACCGGAAAATGTTAGAACCGTTTCTAAAATGCGATGTTCGAGAGAACTATGACTGATCATTTATGTTACTTAGCTTAATCTTCTCATATCAAATCGATATGATCAATTCTTGAAATGTGGTTTCATATCAGTGATTTCATATCCGAGCATTGCAATGTTGAAAGAGATTCGTCATGTTCTATCGTATAATCCCACTGTTTGATATATATTACTTAATATTCCATTATGTTTAATGCATAATGTGTAAGTAATGCGATTGTTTATGTGTTACATTCTCAATCCCTAATGCTAGTTGTCAAATTTGTGTAGTGTTACCCTGATTTTCACATGTTATGTATTATCATATTCATTGACTACTGTAGGTTTATATATGGTGCTTCTTAATGAAATTAGTATGTCTTGCTGTCAACATTGGCCCCATTTTTTGTGGCATGTAATTATAATTCGATCTTCCAGGCGTCTTAAAGTTCCAGAGCAATAAAGACTGTTTTCTATTTCAATTATACACTTCCACTGAGGTTTATCATGATATCGCGACCGAATCTTCAAAAATATCTCACGCAAATTATTGATTTTTACATTTAAAATGAGATTTACTCATTCGGTGGGATACGCATTATAATTTTTCAGATCTAAGCCACATGTAATTGGGGTTGATATTTTTCCTATTTTCTTTTAAATTGTTCTTTCTTTGAAAAGAAAATTCTTCCATAAGAAAATTCTTCCATCCATCAGCAATTCCTTTTGTATGGCTGTTAAAAGAGTTATTTCACTCGCGTTTTTCCCCGCAAGACTGATACCGTAGCTTATCTTGGTATTAATGGGAATTCTGAGAAATAAGATAAATCCATTTGAGTTTTAAAATTAAATCAAAACTTTATGAAACTAGTTCTTTACAGTTTCAAACCCAAGATCCCTTAACTTCCAAAGGATACATTTTCAAAAAAGGGTAAACCATGGATGAGAAAGAGGTTTTGCGTCACAGCTAAAAGTTTACGGCCCTTTTTATTTCGTTCAAGTGTAGTTTCCCCAAAACTTCTCCTTCCGTCCACTTTAAAATAGAATCGTTATTATAATATTTGGATTGGACGATATTTCTATGTACTGTAGTCATGAAAACTTTTTTATATGCAAACTTTCTGAGGCGAAGCGTTTGACATTTTCTAGAGCAGTGCAAGGATATATATCATGATAAAAATCATTTCATTTTGCCGGTCGAAACTCCCTCCTCATATTCCCAGAAAATTATACCACATGGCAAACATCCAAGGAGAAGTCGCAAAACTAATGCATTATGCTACGTAAATTACTTAGCACTAGACTTAAGTGCTTAGCAATGATGGGACTTAAGTTTCTACTGCCTCACATAAGATTATAGTCAAGCATACAATTGCCAAATGTAACTATTTCATGATGAAACGTTTATCAACCTAGGAATGAAGGAGGCAGTATATACCCGATACTCTGGGAGATATATCGTTGAATCTATGCTTTTGAATACCTTAATGATAGTATAACTTTGTACTCAAGTTGGCTCTACACTCGCCAGGTAGGGAAATTCGTCCGACCGAAAACATAGTGGCATCTAATATTTTAAGGTTCCCTTTTGTGAAACTCCATGATGATGCATCATCTCAAATCTTTTTAAATTTCATAGAATTTATATTGACAACGACAGCTCGTGCAGAACAATACTGGTTGCGTATAGGATCTGATGAAGTCAACTATTTTTTACGAAACTGGTTGCAAGACATACAAATTCTATTAAACAAAAATTGAGTACAAAATATAACTTCCACCAGATTATTGGGTATTTGAGCGAGTTCTCGAGAAGAATGGCTCATCAAGATAGCATTATCAGTATTTTATATTTAACATATTTAAACCACAAATAGATTTTAATGGAAAATACTCGAAAATACTATTAAAAATTATTGGGTATTTGAGCGAGTTCTCGATAAGAATGGCTCATCAAGATAGCATTATCAGTATTTTATATTTTACATAATTAAACCACAAATAGATTTTTGAGAAGATACTCGCAACGAAGCTGACGCTCAATTACTTAGTACTACGAGGTATGACGGAACGCTTTTATGATCCATCGGTTGTAGCTTCACTGTCTCTATTATCATACAGCCTAAGGATAATTCGAAGCCGATCTCAAGGGATTTAAATAAAGAAGTGACCTTCCTGAACACTTAGCAGGGTTTAAAGTGAAGAGATTCTCAGGATAAGTTCGTGGACAAATTGGGAAGCCACAGGTGACCCAGGAAAATAAATTTTCGCACCTTCGCTGCCGGAATGAATTTCACTCTTTAGTGGTGGCAGAGCTAAATCAGCTCTTTTTCTATCCTACAAAACGAACGCTCGAGTAAATGAAATTAGTAACTGTTGACATTTCAGCTTTTGACCAAAAGCTGTCAGTAATACCAAGTAAAGCACAAATGAAAAAATAACTTGGTTTTCTTCCACTGATTTATTTTCTTGGTACAACGTGTTTTGACAAAACCGCATCATCATCAGATGCCAAAAAAGTGAATCAGCGGAAGAAAACCAAGTTATTTTTTTATTTATGAAAATCTATTTCCACATAGTTGAGCCTGAAACCACGGACGTATTAACTAAAGCTTTGATTTACTATGGTCCAGGTACTTGGTGGTTGTATGATGGGAGGTGATATTTTCAAATATTACCCGAAGGATGAAAAAAGAATTTCTACCAAATAACATAAGCAAAACATGTATTATTTAAAAAATAAAATGAATTGAGAGTACTTTAAGAACCCCAAAAAATTAGACATTAGTAAAATATTGAACCTAGAGAAAGTTGCAATGCACTGGCTGCATTATGTGGAAATTTACAGGAAAATACCTTAATATATTTTACGATTCATTAATCAATGTATTTTTTCATTACAGAAAAAATTATCGTTTTACTCGTAGAATAAGAGCTTAGTTAAATCCATTGATTTTGGCGCTACGTCGTGGAACGACGAGATGGAATAACTCGTAATAAAAACGATGTACAGATCCACTATGTATGTAATGCTGTCTATGGCGTCATTTTAAAAACAAACTATTTGTCTTGAACATGACGCTATAGACGCCAAAACCTGTAGACAGAATTAAAATCACAGAGGAACTATATATCTTTTTTGTTATGAGTTATTCGTTATGGGCTTAATTAAATTATACGAAGAAGACTCGAGGAATAATTTCTTCAGAGGAGAGCAAGCATTCAGCTTTCTCCTTTTGCTGCTGGGAGATAATATAGCTAGGGCCTTTCTTCCGATATAATTTTGCGAACGAATTATTTAGTTACAAATAGAAGCTTGTCCTTTAAGGTCTACTTTCGACGAGCTCTCAGAATTTTGGGTTCCGTAAACTTTCGATATATAAAATAAGGGCGAATGTAATTTCAAAAGGCTCGACTAGAGTGAGGGAGGGATTAAGTGAAACTATGTGTCGACAAAGGGAAGATTATTACTACTTATTTTTTCTCTTGCTCACCGTTCCAGAAACGGGATTCTCACTACAACAACAAAACGCAAGCGGAGGAAGGAAATGAAAGGAAATTCTGCCCTTAAGACGCTCCTGTTGAGCATCTCTTCATATCCATTCCACTAAATTTAATGCTCCTCTGAAAGAGTTCGAGAAGGTTTTTAATGAATCCTCTTTGCGAAAGGGACGGTGCAGAGTTTTCCAAGTTCTCGAGGAAAAGGGAGGAGGCAGGCGTGGCTCGTACGAAGAAGACATTCTTGATCCTTAGCTCTGAAGATACAATGAGTGTGTCTAAGAGAGCTGTAGATAAAATAATAAGAGGGAGAATGAAATGCTCTCTTCATACTATAACGTTCGACTCGTGACACAGGAAGAGCAAAACTTGGTGGCAGTTGACGGCGGAGATTTTAGAGGTCGGTTGGGGTGAGTCAAACGTTAAGGCGGTGGTATGAAAGGACTGCTTTCCTCTGCCTGACGTCGTGCTCTTCCCAAGTTAGTGCCACCATGTGTTGTTACGCCTACACCATTCTCAGCCTATTTTATTTTGAACGACATCACCGTCAAATGTGTAAAATGTCGTTCTGTCCAAATTGTTCCTAAATTTTATAAAATCTGTAATTTTTTTCGATATTAACAACAAAAATATACCTTTCAACGCTATTGAATTTACGAATTGAACTTGAAATTACATTATGTTAAACGCAAAAATTGGTGGAAAATTGGGGAAATAATATTTTTCTATCTAGTCTCAACAGAATTTTCAATAAAAATTGTTTTTAAATCCCAGAAAGATGAATAAAAGTGAAATTTGGGCATCTTACCATCTTATTAATTAAGCTATTTGAACAATACCGCAAAAACTGGAGTAAAAGTGCCGTGATTAGCTCCTGACAACGCATAGGCCTACCAATGAACGACTTTTACCGCTCCACAACTTGCGACGGTTACCTTGGACCGAAAGTTATAATTTTTAACGCTTCTAAACGATATCGATGTTACATAAATGAATAAAATGGTGCTTCTAAAAAGGGAATTAAGTCAATATTCACTCAATTAAAGCACCAAAGGGAAAATATTTAGCATTTTCCGCGAACATAACCAGTGTACACCATCAAACTCCTGAGTCTACAACAGTAATGATTTAAATATAAAGACTGAAATATTTCAGATGAAACCATACTGGCGAAATGGAACAAAAAATACTGGCTAAATGGAACGAAAAACTGTGGGAATGAATAGATACGAGGTAAAATAAAAAAAAATCTCGTTATGATAAAATACTTTGTTCTTTCCAACACTTTTTTACTCTTCAGGTATCTTCTGTTCTCACAGTTAGCTCCAGAATTTGCCGCAACTATGAGATGCGGATTGCATACAGCAATGAAATGAGCAAAGGTAAAAAGTTTTGCAGTTACAATGGATTTTAGTCACGTCCTCGAAGTTATGCCGAAAATCATCAAAATAAATTTAAAATACTAATTCCAAAAATGAATACATAGCTCAGACTTAAATATATGAATTTGAAAATTAATCTCCCAGGGTTAATTACAATAAGTAAAGATTATTTTTGAAATTCCTCCAAGGATGCATGGACTACACGGATGAGTAAAAATTGAAACACCGTTCGACTCAACATATAAATGTACATAGATATGATTCTTTCATGGTGTATTTCCATACGGTGGCTTCATAAATTATAATTAATATACAGTATTATTCTTCTCGACCTCTTGATATTAATAACACATCCAATATATCGAGTTTAGGTCATACGTAATGACTTAATCTTCGTTAATAATTAATTTAGATACGTATTATTCTTCTCGACCTCTTGATATTAATAACACATCCAATATATCGAGTTTAGGTCATACGTAATGACCTAATCTTAGTTAATAATTAATTAAGATAAGTATTATTCTTCTCGACCTCTTGATGTTAATAACACATCCAACATATCGAGTTTAGGTCATACGTAATGACTTAATCTTCGTTAATAATTAATTTAGATACGTATTATTCTTCTCGACCTCTTGATATTAATAACACATCCAATATATCGAGTTTAGGTGATACGTAATGACCTAATCTTTGTTAATAATTAATTAAGATAAGTATTATTCTTCTCGACCTCTTGATGTTAATAACACATCCAACATATCGAGTTTAGGTCATACGTAATGACTTAATCTTCGTTAATAATTAATTTAGATACGTATTATTCTTCTCGACCTCTTGATATTAATAACACATCCAACATATCGAGTTTAGGTCATACATAATGACTTAATCTTCGTTAATAATTAATTAAGATAAGTATTATTCTTATCGACCTCTTGATATTAATAACACATCCAACATATCGAGTTTAGGTCATACATAATGACTTAATCTTCGTTAATAATTAATTTAGATACGTATTATTCTTCTCGACCTCTTGATATTAATAACACATCCAATATATCGAGTTTAGGTCATACGTAATGACCTAATCTTTGTTAATAATTAATTAAGATAAGTATTATTCTTCTCGACCTCTTGATATTAATAACACATCCAACATATCGAGTTTAGGTCATACGTAATGACTTAATCTTCGTTAATAATTAATTTAGATACGTATTATTCTTCTCGACCTCTTGATATTAATAACACATCCAATATATCGAGTTTAGGTCATACGTAATGACCTAATCTTTGTTAATAATTAATTAAGATAAGTATTATTCTTCTCGACCTCTTGATATTAATAACACATCCAACATATCGAGTTTAGGTCATACGTAATGACTTAATCTTCGTTAATAATTAATTTAGATACGTATTATTCTTCTCGACCTCTTGATATTAATAACACATCCAATATATCGAGTTTACGTCATACGTAATGACCTAATCTTTGTTAATAATTAATTAAGATAAGTATTATTCTTCTCGACCTCTTGATATTAATAACACATCCAATATATCGAGTTTAGGTCATACGTAATGACCTAATCTTTGTTAATAATTAATTAAGATAAGTATTATTCTTCTCGACCTCTTGATATTAATAACACATCCAACATATCAAGTTTAGGTCATACGTAATGACTTAATCTTCGTTAATAATTAATTTAGATACGTATTATTCTTCTCGACCTCTTGATATTAATAACACATCCAATATATCGAGTTTAGGTCATACGTAATGACCTAATCTTTGTTAATAATTAATTAAGATAAGTATTATTCTTCTCGACCTCTTGATATTAATAACACATCCAACATATCGAGTTTAGGTCATACGTAATGACTTAATCTTCGTTAATAATTAATTTAGATACGTATTATTCTTCTCGACCTCTTGATATTAATAACACATCCAATATATCGAGTTTAGGTCATACGTAATGACCTAATCTTTGTTAATAATTAATTAAGATAAGTATTATTCTTCTCGACCTCTTGATATTAATAACACATCCAACATATCGAGTTTAGGTCATACGTAATGACTTAATCTTCGTTAATAATTAATTTAGATACGTATTATTCTTCTCGACCTCTTGATATTAATAACACATCCAATATATCGAGTTTAGGTCATACGTAATGACCTAATCTTTGTTAATAATTAATTAAGATAAGTATTATTCTTCTCGACCTCTTGATATTAATAACACATCCAACATATCGAGTTTAGATCATACGTAATGACTTAATCTTCGTTAATAATTAATTTAGATACGTATTATTCTTCTCGACCTCTTGATATTAATAACACATCCAATATATCGAGTTTACGTCATACGTAATGACCTAATCTTTGTTAATAATTAATTAAGATAAGTATTATTCTTCTCGACCTCTTGATATTAATAACACATCCAACATATCGAGTTTAGGTCATACATAATGACTTAATCTTCGTTAATAATTAATTAAGATACGTATTATTTTTCTCGACCTCTTGACATTAATACCACATCCAACATATCGAGTTTAGGTCATACATAATGACTTAATCTTCGTAAATAATTTAGATACGTTTTTTCATTACGTATGACCTAAATTCGATATATTGGATGTGTTATAATTAATGTACTAATTTCAAAAGGATATATTTGTATGAAAATAAATTTTAATGCACAGGAGTAACTTTTCGTATCACGTTATGCACCTTGAACCCTGGGAAATGCGTGAGAAACAAATTCTAGCGTGAATACACACTGGGTACCGAAATCCCTAAATGATACAGGGAGCGGCTATCTTCCACTTGGTCACACGCTCAACCGACCCCGATAAACAGTTGGAAAGCAAATGTTTGACAACAATCCTCAACAGATTTGTCTCTCTTCAAACCCCCCGAAGTCGAAATTCCACGATTAAACGCCTGGAGAGGGAGGACTAGGAATGGAAGGTAACATCGTGAAAAGCGGGCGTGAGACGAAACGACGCCACCACAGCGTGTGCAATGCGGTCGGTTGGCGCGATATAAAACAAAATGAAAAAAAAGAAAACAAATGAATAAAGAACGTGCACCCGTGGTGACGATCCTTTTTTCGAGCACCGCAGTTTTTACACCTCCGGGGCTGGAATGCAATACCCTGCCCTTGTTCACGACGCTTCTCTATATATTTTATTTTCTCCTCTCTGAATGCACATACAACGCAGCCTCTGAAGCCAAACTCTGCTTTTCGCTTCACCTCCCTCTCGAGAGTTCTATCACGCCTCCGCGGGCAAAGCGAAACCCCAATCCCTTAACAAAATTCCTCACTGCAATCTAAGCTCAGTTCTGCAGCGAAAATGTTCCCTTACTTGTTATCACGAGGGAATATAATTATGCGTTCGATCTCGACCGATTTCAACTCATAAAAGTTGCAATGAAGGAAAGTTTTTTAGATTTTTGTAATGAGCTTGCCGAAAAAACTCTGTAGGCCGCTTTAAACGGCACATTTTACCGTACAAGAAAATATATAATAGAATTCAGAAGAAAATGAATTAATTTAGAGCAGGTTCAATAGCAATTGAGCACGTTAAGTCGTTCAGGCAATCATATAATTTTCCGATTTACACGGTGTATTCGTCGTAATGAAAGAGCTCATTCATTCGTTCGTACAATAAAATGTACCGTGTAAAAAGGTCTTTAGAGAACCTCAAACAAACGAACCTAAAAAAAATTAAGGAAGGAAGCTCAGTGTAGGGGAATTTGTTATAGTATCGGATTTATGAATCATGAGAGAATGAACCATATAAATCACAAATACCAAGGATGAACCAGGGTTGAAACTCGCTATGAAAAAATCATTTGACTTGACCGGGATTCGAACCCTGATCTCCCACTTGCCGGTCAGGTGTGTTAGCCAGTTACACCATCTTCCTTCAAAACGAATATCGAGGGAGGTTTATGCGAATAGATGTTCAGGCCTCAAGTCTACATTGTAGCACATGAGACGAAGTCGTGCTTACAAAGCCACTGTCGCGGTGGATAAACCCAACATTTTCGTTATAAAAACGACGAAATTGACAAATTTCCTACCATAGCATGTAACAAAAAAACCAAGCATGAAATAAACAGGTATATTGTGATTGATGTTAAATCTAAAGAATGATGGAAAAAAATATGAGGGCCTTAGGTCCAAGTGTATTAACTAACATTCTTCCTCCTCAGCTCTTCCTTCGCGGGAGTTGTTCGCACGGAATTCCCATCGTCAATTTGAACTCTGTCACTCTTCCATAGCGACACATATCAATCGCTTCAATCAAAATTTTTTTCTGATGCCACTTTTGTCAAACTCAAATAAAAATTGTTCTGTAACTACGTTGAATCTGTTCGCCAGTTGTAATGTAACTGGACCCGAAATGTCCTCAAAGCAGTACTTAAAAAAAAAACAAACAGTACATTTAGCAACATTATACAGCATTTTTGCAGAACAGTTATTGTAACAGTACAATACCAGCAAATATTCAGTGAGTTTTACAACAGTATAGTTCCTGCACTCTAATGTAGGACATAAGAAGTTCAGCCCTCTCAGAAGTTCAGTCTCTACAATACACTTCCAGTGCAAATTATCCTTAACAAATCAACCACAGTACTGTCCAGTACAGTTATGAGGACTGTATCTCTACTAACTGCTGAGTTTAGCACTGTTTAAGATTATGTACAGTACACCCACAGCAGAGATTTTTTTCTCCAGGATACTTCACTGGCACATAATAACACTCAAGCATGCTTTGATTGAGTGCTCCTTGACTTCCAATCTATGGTTGCAATCTGTTAGCAGAGTTAAATAGTTATCAGTTAGCACGTCTTTTGAATATGACTATTATCATCACCATATGTCATTTAATCCTAAAATTAGTTATAAGACACTGTCTCTGGCGTAACTCGGAGGAACTCCTTCATAATGAATGAAAAACGAGTACTTGATTATGATTCTACACTTTATTTAAAGCAACATGACCAAGGTTTAGGCATATCATGCCATCATCGTGATCCATCATGTCATCATCATCCTGATGATAGCATGAAATGCCGAAAACTAGGTCTTGTTGCTTTAAATAAAGTGTGGAATCATAACTAAGTACTTGTTTTTCATTTACTAAAATTGGGTAACTGCAACTATCGAATATACCCAGCCCCCGGTTAAATTCTCTTAGTACTCGTAGTTCATAAGTTATTTTCCTCGTGAGGCTCTCGATTCGTAAGGGTTCTTTGGTTTATAGTAATCAAATCCTAGCTGTCGCGTAGGTTTCGATTGAGTTGGTCGGGAAAACATCAAATCTTTCAAAATCTATGGCTTGCACATTTAAAATCGCAGCGCGAAAAGCAGTCTAAAAAAAATCTTCCACGCTGATTTTCTCGGGTCCTTTCGTACTCAGCTCATCTCTCCCCAACGACACCCACCCCCAATGATTCCCCGCCCACCCCTCCTTCCCATCTCGCGGACGGAAATAACTCGCGGCGCGTTGCTTAAGCGGGGGAAGAGAGTGAGAGAGAGGGAGAGAAAGAGGTCTCCTCCCGGTCCTCTCTAACTCTGGTCGTGGTGGTCGCGGGAATATTTCTAGCGAACCCCAAGGGGGACACAAGGAGCGAGCGCTAAAGGGGGGGTGGGAAAGGAAGCAATATGGAGTGAGATAAAGGAAAAAGTATGTGCGATTTTTGTAAATTACAACAATAAAGTAAAAAACTATATCTACCCATAATTTTGGATGCGCTAGGGACTCGGAGGGTACATGCTGCGTCTACATACTGCCCTGTGAGCCGCCCCAAGTCCGTGTGAGGACACCAGCCGTATAAAGGGTAGGGTTTCGGTAGGTGAAATGGTAAAGTGTATTACAAGAGTGTTTTGAGTGGAGGACAGTTTTTATTATGGTCACTTGCTGTGCGTGGAAAACACGAATTTTAATGACTATTCGTTTGGCAATGAATCCCTTATTTCATTGCTTCCGTCGGACCTGGAAATGTAGTGCGGCGTCATGATAATATTCTCTGTGTCACTCAGAAATGCATCTGTTCTTAATTTCTCTTAACGCTGGTGCTGATGACGTGACATCACGTCAAGTGTACCGTGAGTGTTCCAGCTTTCACTAAGGAAATTTCACAAGGCCCCCTATTCAAAGCTGGAAAACTAACGGTACCCATGACGTGATATCACGTCATCAGCACTAGCGTAGACAACCATGATGTAATATCACGTCATGACGAACTCAAAGGGTCAACGGAGAAATTTCAATTGTTGCTTAGAATACTGTCCTTTAAAGAGCATAATAATTTGCAAGAGGGCCATAATAATTCATTGATGGTGTTCATATCCCTTCCTTACAGTAGCTGATTAGAGAGGAACTAATTCCATCGATAAACAAGTACTGCTTGCGACCAATTTGCAAACAAAGTCTACCAGGATGCCGGGAGTAAACTACTACGAAATTCAGAACAGGCGAGCTTCAGTAATACCCGGAGGATATTAATTATGTGCTTAACTTCGCCTTACTCATTTATAACTCTTTCCTCAAGCTTATAGATATGCCTTGGGTGTGATTTCCTTGACAAGAACTGTCGTGGATTTACGAAAATAATGTTCGAGTCACCACTCGGGACACCACGAGTTAACGTTGCTGAGAGAAATGATGAGAGAGCCTCTCAGTCCTCTTATGAGGAAAATCGTCGGCAGATGACGGCATAGTCAACAAGCAATATTATTTTGTTTCTAACTTCAGAATACTAGCGTTTAAAGTACATAATAATTTTCTATGGGGCGAACATGCTTACTTGCGGGTGTTCATATGCCACCCTAACAATAAGAGATTATAGAGGAACTATATCCATCGACAACCACTTAATGCCTGCAAAAGTCGCGTATTTAACTCACTATATTTTTTCCATCTACAAAATTGAAAGTTTAAATGTTATTTTTTTTTGATGGAACATTTTTCAATACTTAGGACCGCCTTTTTTCGTGCATGTCTTCCCGAGCGAAGATAGTAGTAGTAGGTGTGTATTTAGGTACTTCGATTATATTGGTCATTTTACACCTTCCACACGCTATGATTGTTTATCCGTTTGGCAATGTACCTCTCTTAATTTATCGCTTCTGCCCGACCTAAATATGTAGTTTGGCGTCTAAATGATAGATTTTACTATGGTCTGCCCTGCGAGCATCAATTGTGATCAACTGATGAAATGAAAAGATTCTATCGATAGTGAAGATTTGACTACAATCGAAATTTTAACATAAAATGTTAGAATGATAGTATATGAAAAGGACAGTTACTTTAGTATAAGACCTGACTCCAAAGTAACAATTTTAAGTCACTGCATTTTCCCAGAGTTGGCACCAAACATTTCTATCAGGTCAACTCTGATTGGATATTTTGCGCGCAGTAAAGGACACTTCAATCACACCGTGAGGATGAGCCTCATACAGGGGTAGAGTCTCACTTGGTGATGATTCTTTAGCGATATTTAACAAGAATGAGTAAGATAAAGCAGCGCCGAAAGTACGTTGATTCCTAGATATTTACTTCATTCTTCCACACTTACATAAACTCAGTAGGGAGCATTGACCACATATGCGTAGTAACTCAGAAGTTAGACAGAATAAATCTAAAGAGTGGCTGAAAAGAGCAATAAAAAACAAAAAAACTGAAGAGGGAGAAAAGATAGAAGAGGATCTCAGTCGCACATCGGGAGGAGGGGTGGGGCGACAATGCGGATTTTTTGGGCGCAGCTGGGAGGAAAGATAGAGGAAGAGAAGAACAGTGGAGACGCCACATTATTATCAGAATGAGGAATCTCGGGAGAAGAGAGAGAGATTTTGGATACGCCGGAGTAGGAATATATACTCTCATTCTCCGCTTGAGCGAAAAACATAGCCTTCAAAAAATCTTCCATTCCATAATTTCTCAAATGTAAATCTGGTCGCTTGATAACATTATTCTTTCACGTGGCAATTTCGGACTGGGACAGTAAAGATGTCACCGAAGTTCGAGGAAAACACTTGAAACGCATCGAGAAAGAAAAATGTAGTCGAATAGTTGAAGTGAAAAATATTGTGACCAAGATCAAAAAAGGCAGCTCGGTATCAAGGGTAATCTTTGCTGTTAACAATGAACTCTGCTGTTTCCGGCTTGACTTTGTGAAATTTCTGGGTTAATTTATAATTAAAGTATGCGCATTTGCAAGTAAAATTTTAATGTGCGATAAGTTACGTCGCATCTGTGACAACATTTACCCTCTTCGTCCCAAAACTCACCTAACAAAAAATGACTCACCTAAAAATTTCCCCAGTTACGCAGGATAGAGAACAATGTTTCATATCAAGGATGTAGGATTTGAAGCGGAATACCTGAGGGTAACCTTCTCATTAACCTCAAGCATGACCATCAAGGTATTTTCAAGGCCAATTTGAACTGTTAAAGCTGAAATCCCCACCATTGATTGCAGAAATGAAAACTAAGAAGAATTTCTCAATGGTAACATTAGCAAATACATTGAAGAACGCTATGAAAATCACAACTTCGAAGATCTCTATTTTGAAAATAAGAATTTTTACGACTTGATGCCCATTTAGACTTTTGATCTACTCCTCAAGAACTATCATATCCCGAAATTTCAGCCAATTTCCCAGTAACATTTTTTCCATAAGGTTTCTGCGGGGTCCTTTCGAAGGATGCTCGATTAATCGACACAACGACGCTAAAGATGCTTCGCCAGATAAGAACCGGACCGACAACATCGTCATCAAGCGTTAGGACTAAAAAAAATATGCCTGATTTTAATGAAAACGCAAACTCAACAAAAAACAGTCTCTTACAGCTAAAAAACAGAGCACGTAATCAAGTACGGAGGTAATAGGCGCTCAATGTGGCTAGAAAGAACCTATCGGGCCGTTCTTGGGGCGAATTCTCTTAACGTTTTTGCTCCGCAGTGGAAGATGGATGGCGCCAGAATGAGCTTAGCTCAACTTACACAATCATGCTTCTTGCAGATCAAAGTTTAAGGTGATAAACGATGCCACTCTCATAACAGCAAAATTCAACTCAACAACTCAAAAACCCACCAGCAGAATGAAGTGGTAACCTCCTGGTAACTTGCAAGACAGAATTGAACGAAGCTTTTAAATCCTGTTTCTAATGCCATAACCGACAGAAATTACTACAAATATTAATAAAAAAATAATAGCGCCCGATACACCTTCCAGAAACCTACAAAAAAAACCATGATGAAGAGTATATTCCAGAGGGAATTGAGGTCCAAAACCTGAGACAAGATGTAAACAGTGATAATAATTTAGGAGAATAGCTGCATTTCAAGTAATAAAACTTGAAAAATCAGTTATTAGTAAATACCCAAAAATGTAAGCAGAGATCAGCAAGATATAAGCAAGTAAGAGTCCATTTAATAGTAATGAGCTATTTATAACCAACGTAGCGATTTACAAAAACTATTGTCAAGAGCAATTTTTTTGCGTCTTTGCAAGAATTCACATCATCCGCAGGTACGCATCAATTGTATCCTTTTTCGTGCAATCCACAATGGAAATTATAGAGGCTTTCAGCGCCAAATCTGTAACCAAATTCTGACTCGCCGACTGATAAACTTGCAAAAAAATTATTCACTAACGGTCACGGCTGCCGGACACCATATTTGAAATATTTTTACCAATTTAAGAACAAGTTGAAAAGTAAAAAAAAATAGATCATTTTATGCGCAAAAATATTTCATGTCTCAGTCGCTATTTTACTAGAATAGTTCAAGGGCAGAACCCTAGATAATGTCGGGAGATTAAGGTATTAATTCGTTTCTAAGACAGAGAGAATCCTTCTCTTAAACTCACTCACACACTGCTAAAACTAGCTTTAAGAGTTAATCTATAAAATAATCGGTAGCTGATCTAATTCTGGATCCAGATAATATAACATTTACAGGTATAAATACAAACTGGATAGTACCTGTATTACTTATTGAAGATGCACATGGCGGAAGTGAATAAAAAGTAATGAATGATAGGAAATGGGGGAATAATAAGTAGAATATAAGTGACAGTGGGAAGAGAGTTCATAACTTTTTCTATAAATACAGTAAAACCGAGCGAAGAAAAATGAATGGTAAGACATCTTATGAGGTAAATGGTGCAAAAAGTTCCACAAAGGAGGAAATAAATACAATCCTCAGAAGAGAGCGAAGATCTGCCGTAATTTTTCGAATAAATAATAGCTAGCCTAAAAAATAAATAAATACAACTTGAGATAAATAAACCCAAAAACTGCGGAAGTAAAATTTTGTTTCGTATAATTCCCCCCCCCCATTCCCTATTAGTTACTTAGATGACTAACGATAATGAGAGGCCGTACAATAAACTAAAATTGAGGGACGTCATTAAACTTCGCATGTGTCTACTGGATAGAGATTAAGTGGAATAGCCGACCATTCTAACCATGCCTCTCACACGCGGAAAGCACGACAAGACCTCCTTCTTCCGTTCCTAATGATTCTTTTGGTGCTGAGCTATAAAAAAAACGTCCGACGTTCATAGAAGATAAGCATGAAAAATATAAAACTAGCACTGTCGTTGATCATAAAATATAATCATGAAGCATAAAACCTCCCTTGAACTGTAAAGGATAATTCAAACCTATTTTCTTCGGGGTATGCATGAGTATGCGGGGTGTGCATTCGTATGACCATCATGACTAGTCCCTGAATAATGGAGATTTTAGCCGACCTCAAAGCTTGAAACTACATTGACTACGAATGAGATTTTGAACAGATCATGGACCAAATTTTTATCATTTAAAAATTCGTTTCATCCTAAGAGCATAAAAATATGGGGTCACAAAAAGAAGTTCAACTACTGTTTGAAAGTTTATAAAAGTTTTTTATGTTTTTTTCGTCGAGTATTTGGTACATTAGGCAATGGTAAATGCGCAAACATGGCTCCAGATGTATGCGCTGAATACCAAATACCAGACATCAAAGGGTAGGTTGGCAAAGATTTTATTCCCTTACGCGGGAAAAACTTAATGTAATGGCATATGTGATGTGCGAGATATGAAATATCGACCAAGCAGAGGAGGGAATGCTTTGGGACATTTAAAGACTAAGACATGCCATAGCGATTACTTCACGCAGAAAGATTAACTTTGAAGTTTTTTAAAGCTAACTCCTGGAGTTGTGAAAAGTAATTTGATAAAAACAAGGATTCGTTTACAAACCAGCAACTTTAAAAACCCTCTCCAAAGGCTTGTACATGTTGTATGGGAAAGCAACGTTTTATATCGCTATTTAAAAAAAAAAGCGGCGGTTATTGTTTTGACTGGCGCACTTACTACCGGCGTCCTTAAATGAACGTAAACAAGACGAGGAAAGAGTATGCTCATCATTGAAAAGTAGAAAAAGTTATGCCTATCCTCTAATTTAGCATTTGACAGGGCAGCATACACAAGAAAGATGAATGGGTTTGGCTGGACGGTGGTAAAAACTATTATTCCACAGGGTAGAAAACTTTTTGCAGCTGCTCCCAATAGTCGGACGTGCCATCGACGTATATCCTTATTATGGCATTCATCAACAGAGAAGGAGTGGGTTAGACCACTCTAAAAACTTAACCAACCGCAGTGGTTTCCACTTCTGACATCGGCTTGGCGCGAAGAGCACCTATCCTTTCTTCCACTCTCGCCGGCAGCTCAACCCATTATTTCACGCGGAGAAGCAGCCGCGGTGACGGCTGGGAGGGCGAAAGTGAAAATGGGGCCGTGAAAGGACACACGCCCTCGAGTGAGAGAAAGGGATTATGAGGGATGCGAAGGACGCAGGGTAAGAGGGAAAATGCGCAGGACTGGTCACGTTCCGACCGCATTGGACGAGTACCTTCGCGGACCCACACCAGCTGCCGCGAGACGTGTACCGGAGCACGTGATCCAACAGCAGGATCTCACCGGTCCAAGCGATATCACCGGCACGCGAGCACTTTCCACTCCGACCACAAGGAAAAAAATTGAAAAATAAATAACTGATATGGACTGCGGTGAAGAAAAGGCGAGTGGCTTTCTATGGACACATGGAAAGAATGGAACGAGAAAGGATAGCAAATAAAATCCTCGCCACCCCGGAGAATAGAGAATAACGTGGGAAAAACGCGACAAAAAAGTGGTATCTAGGTAGAGTATATTATTATTATTGAAGTATTCTATCAGTAAAGGTAGGTTTTGTACACTTTCAGGGACCTATCTCCCTCTATCATATCCTTTTTCGCCTCAGCATACGATCTACCCTTCTTCATCCCGTCCATGAAACCTATTCTAAAAGGATATAGAATATGGTAAAGTTTTCAGAACGAAAACTGTGGAGGTGAAGTACAAGACTGAAGAGAAATCACGTAATAAAATATGTTTATTAGAAACGAATAGTAGTCAGTCAGAGAATGATAGAATACGGGCGAAAGAGACAATAACGTGATAAAGTAAAGGTAGTTACATAAGCGAAGCCCATTGAAGACTGAAATGATTAATATTCATAAAGAAATAATTTATGCGGACCATTAGAGGCCAAAATTTGATAATTAAAAATGGAATTTGATAGGCAAAAGGAACACTTCGAAAAAGGTAGAATTGTAAAACCAATGTCAAAGAGAAATTTAGCTCTCTATCGACACAAAAAGAGACTGACTACAGCAAGTCCGGCTGAGTGAGTATTTCCTTATTTGACCAAAAGCCAAAGAGTAAAATCACGAGGATCAATAAGCCAAGACAGCCCTAAAGGAAATGAACATAAAAATGGTAGAAATGAAAGGAGAATGAATAAGTGAAAAAACAAAAGACTATTTAGTTTTCCGAGAGAAAATTATTAGAAGAAAAATCGTGGGATAGAAAATGAAGTGAACACAAATTGTGAAAACTCCTTCTTACGTAGTCCATAGTTGAATAAAAAAGAAAATAATTGATCTCAATTCAACAAATTGAGTAACCGAAGATTTTAATTTTCTACCAATGATTCATCGTAAGAAAGTTGTGATTAATAGATGTAGTTCCAACACTATAAGCGCGCGGTCCGATCTTCCACAAGAAAGCGCGATCGGCCACTCTTTTTGTCCCTATGTATATTAGCGATACCAATACCAGGATTACCAGTGTTGGATTATTAGCTGATTAAGTTCTAATTAAGCGAGGTTCAAGAGCAAAAACGTACTTTGATGACCATTCAATGCGTTTTCTCGAGAATTCTTGTCGTCTTGGGTAGGAACTCGTAAGTAAGTTGATTAGTTTTTTTGTAGACGAGTAATGAATACTCCCCCATATTTTTCCAATAAAGCGATCTTAGTAACATAGGATTCATTTGTCTGAGATGCGCAGAGGTACTGGAAAACTTATGAGATTCTCGATATGAAAATAAATGTTTCAAAGTAAATGCTGACTTGCCGGCAAATCCGGCCCCGGTGGAGGCGGGGTTAAGTCCTCGCCAGCTGAACTGAGGGTCGCGGGTTCGAGTCCTGCCTGGGTGGGTTTTTCACCACCAAGGGCATGGATGTATGTCAAGTTCTGTTGGCCCGGACATTCGGGCCAACAGAATCGTCCGGCAAACAAAAAAAAGAATGAACCTCGGATGGTAAAACTAGAAAATTATGATCAAACATTTTTCCGAGACGACTAGCAGTTTTATTTAGTTTCTCCAGAGAAATGCACCCTTGTTATGAGCTCAGCACACTTTCCCTTATCTATTACCCAAACATAGAAATTACTTGTCACAAATGAAAAAATATTTAGCAGTAATGATAAGTTTAACAAAAACGCTGACAATAGGCAAACACGATTTTAGATCAATACACCCACAATAGAAATATATGCACTGCTTTCACCGCTATTTATCGCGGGTCTCCAGTGAAGACCGACACATTTACACTTCATATGGAGAGAGACGAACAAAGAAGCGTTTGACGAGGTGAAGAGAAGGTTTAGCAGGAAGAAGAAGAAGTACAAGGAGAAGATGAAGGGATTTTACGAGATTGGCAGCTGAATGATTGAGCTTGTTAGTCACTTTGATGGCCTTCGTTTGGTTACAACGAAAATATAGTTAATCTATATTTATACCCAGGAATAACCGATCAAGCTACCACTTAAGTGTGCGGCACGGGACCATTCCACAAACGGAAAGAAGTATTCGTCCCAGTTAAATGTCAAGCTCCACTAGCTCCCCTCATCCGCTAGGCGCAGACCAAAAATCAATCCGGAGATCGATGCGTGAGAGAGCTACGAGGCAAAAATGCCGATATGCAGTATGTACACCGGCAAAGGTATAACTTCTGATTATCATTAGTAATAATATTCATTTATGAATACCACGAGATACTAATGTATGCAGAAAACAAAATCATGTCAGATATTTCAAACGGGGCAAGGTGTTAGTATTGATAATACATAATGGTGTTTCAGAAGGATGTTAAAGATTCCCTGGGTGGACAAAATCAGTAACGAGGAGGTTCTCAAACGTGTGGGGGAGTCTCCTTGTCTGCTGAAACTACTGAAAAAGAGAAGAAATATCTGGATCGGGCACCAACTAAGGCACGAAACATTGCTGGCCACCATCTTAGAAGGCACTGTAGAGGGAGCCAACTGCCGGGGCAGGCCTAGGTTGGAGTTTATGGGCCAAATAATGAAGGAGTTAGGCTGCTCCACTTATGTGCAGTTGAAAAGAATGGCACACGACCGAAGAGTATGGAGAACTGCCGCCAACCAACCTTTGGGTTGATGACTTAAGAAAGAGAAATCACTAAACACTTATAGCCAGTTGCAGAAACGACACATTTAGTATTCCATAAAGTTATGGGACCTATAAGCAATGGCAACCATTCAATAAGTGTCGCAGAAACATTCGATAAATTTATTGGTTTCATAACTGATGGTATGTTGTTATGAGCTCCATAAGTAGCCAAGATGGCGGATGCACATGAAACCGCTTGGAAACTTAATTAATATATAAAAGTGGTTTTTTGAAACCAATGACTAGTTAATTTACTCTTAATGACAAATTATTATGAGCATAAGAAATTATTCATAGGCTAGCTTTCAAATATTTTATCCGGCGGTGGCAGATTTGATCGAATATTCGAAGTTATTGAGTATTGGTAAATAAGTTAAGTAACTAATAGATGTATTCCTGCAACTAGAATATTTTGATGAGATCGATAACTTAATGTATCTCATTACAATTGATTCCATAACTAAATTATCTCGTTAGTAGCAATTAGTGAGGGAGTTTCGAAGGATTCATCTATCTAAACTATTATAGTCCCTTATTGCACAGGAAAAATTACATTTTAAAAGGAATTGCAATGGATCGAATGATAGTGAAGTATTGACGCCCGGACAAAACGAAGAAAGAAAAAAAGAACGTGTGATCCCATTTGCGGTCACTGAATTACATATCTCACTCGTTCTAATTGGCAATCTCAAATGCAGGTTTCGGAATGCTTTTAGAAATAATTCCACATCGCCGCATAGTTACCCAAGGGCACGTTATTCCTTTTTCACTAAGCCTGTGCGTCAGCATTTCATTCCCATTCATTGCAATTCAAATTCCATCACCCCCGAGGCTAGCGCCGTATCCGTAGATGCGTTTTAACACAAGGCGGTGGGGTTCTAGGGAATGATATTCAGCACGATTTACGCAAACAGCGACACTGAATTAGTGTCCACATCGAAATCCCCAAACAAACGACACCTTCTGCATCCACCAATATGTGATATCTTCCGATACCATGGATGAAAATATCCGTTATTCATCAACTTGACAAAGGCGGTTAAGTCAGTATCCAACGCATCTCAAGCTTCGGCTTTTGAATGATGGCTACTGTAATACGGAAATCCATCCGTCTACACTTCTTAGAAATCCATATCAAGGTCACGGTTCGACATTGACCGAAAATCAGTTAGCCTTAATCTCTCTGTGATAATCGCCGATAATGTGATAAACATTGAATCCCATGCATTAAAATGTTTTGATTATCGAATATCGGGATTTCAGACACAAAACGCGAATGCTCCGTCATTTTACAATAAAAATAATGATTGAATTCTTACATAAAATATCATTCTTCCACAAGCAACCCATAAATGATTTTGAACAATGAGGAAGTCAGGTAACCTAGAAAGCCACTGGTTCATGTTTTATGTGATTCCCAGTTCGACTGACGGACACTACAATGATTTAAATATATATGTAACGTAAAGTTACATTCATGAAAACCGTTATTGCATAAAGGTTATGAAAAATGATATAAGGCTATCACATACTTATACGGGAATTATTCAATAAATAACTCGCAAAATTGGGTAGAGGTAATAATAATCAAATTAGCTTCCTGATGTTAAGTTTACTTTTCTACATATTTACCTTGTACATTCAGACACTTATCCCAACTCTTTACTAGTCCTTGATAGCCGGAATCAAAAAAGCCTTTTGTTTGCTGTCGCAGCCAACAAGTAATCATTTAGTCTACAGCATCATCATTTTCAAAACGTCGGCCACCCAAATGGGCTCGAACAGTTGAAGATCACTGGAGGCCAAGTCGGGACGGTACGATGGAAGTTTCAAGCGTTCCCAATGAAATGTTCACGACTGATGCTGATGATGAAATGTTGACTTGTGCGACATATTTATTGACTAACCTTCGTATATCATGAACTGTAGTATACAAAAAAAGGAAAAAACATGAAAAACAGGCAAAATTCCACAGTTCTGCCAAGTGAATAAACATTGTTTAACCAATCTAATAAAAAAATTTCAATTTATTGATCATTTTGCACTATTTGACTTTTCACTACTTACACTCTTTAATAAGAAACGATGAAGTATACATAAGATTAGAAGAGGGAAGAACCATATGGAATGCCATACAGAAAATAAAAACCCAACGAATCGGATACACCCTGAGAACCAGTGGGTTTGTGAAGGACATCATCATTGGTCGTTCAATTCTAAGATTGATTGACTGCTGCCCTCCACCCGTCCTGCCTCATGCTAGCTCCCTTACTTCCGAGCTTCTCTTATTATGTGCTTTCCTCTTTATTTGGCCCATGAGAAGGACATAAGCGAAGAAAATATAGAGTGGAAAGCCCCCAAAAGAAGATCCAGATATAAGTTCTTGGACCAAATAAAGAGGAATGTACTTATGAAGAACCACTCAGAAGTAAGGGTACGAGCATTTGATGGGGAAGAGTGGAGGGCTGCGGTGAACCAATTTTAGGATTGAAAGACCCATGATGATGATATAGGAAAGATTTTATGCACTTATAAATTTTATTTCGGGATCGGAAGATGGTAGGCCCTGCGGATATCGCGGTTGAGGATCGACGCGAAACTTTCCACTTGCCACGTGGGACATTTTCCGCGGCCTGTATTCCCGGTTACCCCCTCCGCGCCCCACTCCCAGGCGGCCCAGGGTTTCGCCACCGGTGAAATCCACTCAACAGCCCACATCATCCCCGTGACACACCGTCGTCACCATCCGCTCCACTCCGCGTAATTCTGAAGAGCGTGTACCTCTCCCCGAGGAGGATGACTGGGTTTTTCAATTCGTATTTACCCCTTTTCGCCTCTAGGCACGGCCCCGAAGGCCCTTCGTTACTCTTCCGTTCAATCCGCCGTGCATACTCTCGGAGGGAAAAGCCGTAAGTGCTGCTCACACTCAAACCACCGTCAATTTCTCCCTTTCAAGCAGTGACTTTCGATCTAATTTTATACCTGTGCAACGAACTCTAGGATTCCCAAGGTAAGAATTCAGTTTTCTTTTTTTATTTAACATGGGAAAATTCCCGAGACGCTGCTCAGACGATCTCCGATTGTTTATTTTCACGCGCGTGTCGAAAGTTATTGATTTTCTATTGGAATTGAAAAACTCTTAGACCTGACCTGACTCTAACATCCCTAACAATGTAGGATCGGCAGTTATGTCTTCAGCGGCCTTCGCTAATCACAGAGATTCTACAGACTCCTCGTACTCAAGAGAACATTATAGAATAATATACTTACCCTAAGGCAAATCAAATGAATGTTGCGTTACGCTGTAGAGAGACGAGAAGGAATAACTCATAATAAAAACGATATACAGTTCCACCATGTTTTTAATGCTGTGTACCGGTTCCGAAGTCTTTAGCGTCATTTTCAAGACAAATAGAATTTGATTTAATATAAAGATAGATAGCTACCATTTCCATAAAAACTTATGTTAAAATGCGAAAAATTTCTTATGTTTTCAATTATGATTCTTGGCTAGTAATTTTTCAGTATTAAAAAATATGAATTCCCTAGAGTAACAATTGTTACTACTATATTCGTATCCCCAGGCCGGTTCCGTTAAATGGTCCTTTCTACGAAGTTTAAGTACGTAGAAAAGCTTAGGTATTCTGTCTGTCTTGAAAATGACGCTATATACATCGAAACCGGGTGAAAACATTTAACAAAATAGTGGAACTGTACATCGTTTTTATTATGTGTTATTACTTGCAGTGAGGATTGTTTGCGTCATATTTCCAAGTTTTTTAGGGTGCGATCAGAGATCGAGCCATTATCACAATGCACAAATAATTTATGGATAAATCAAAATTTCTCTCTCTACCTGTCAGTCCGCAAACTCCCTTTGCACATGGAAACACACGTATTGAGTACATAGCAATCGCTTCCATCGAATAAAGTGGGATGAGATCTCATCAACCAAGCTGTTAGATGTTGTTAAGTTTTAGGTTGAGAGCATCATTTATGAGATTACATACGACTCGGGATTGAATACCTCAGATTTGAAATTATCAATTGCTTTACTTAACTAGATCATAGGATATTCATGTTAAATGTTTCTCGACCTATGTAAACTTCGCAGAATATTCGATTTAAAAAATCAATATGGAGATTTGAATTTTATAGTAACAATTGCAACTCTAGGGAATTTCATATTTTTTTCATACTGAAACATAATTTTTCAAGAATCATAATTGTAAAAACTTTCTTTCGAAATGCGAAAAAAAATTTTCACATTTCAAATTACGTTTTTATGGAGATTATAGCTATCTTACTTAACATTAAATCAAATACCGTCATGATTTGTAAAAATAACTCCTACATTCCAATAGGTCATACGTTCATAGGTCAATAATTTATTGCTCAATCCGAATTTCGATGTCTGGCATCATCTACAGGTACTCTCCAGGTGTCAATGGGCACCGGAAGATAATGCCGGCATCAGAATCAGGATTTTGCAATAAATTATTGACCTGTGAACGGACCAGTGGAGTATATAAGTTGTTTTTACTCATCAACATGGAATTCACAAAGATGAACCGAGTTTAATTTCAATCAAATCTTATCCTGCTTAACAGGGGGGTTATTCAAGTTTCGGGACAAAAGGAATCCGTTTCAATTATAAAATATTAGAAATCATTGAGCATAAGTCAGCTGTGGGACCCGTTCGCTTGGACTATATCCTAAACGCGGTGGAAGGGCTTGCACGGTGCAAAGACTATTAGAGCTGGACCGGTGGGTGGAATAATTATATGACCTCAAGTACCCACACCAGATAGGTCAAAGAATAGGAGCCAGAGGTTTGGTACCTCGCGTGATGTTGTCACGTTAACAAAATATCGTTGGGAAGTAGGAATGAGAAGACACCCTCAACAATCAATTTCCCTAAACATGAAAGTAGATAAAAATAATTATTTTTCGATAAAATTCCAGCATTAATTATATTAGTTTCTAATTCTTGTCCTCGTATCTGCTTTCCAATGTTTTAGTTTAATATTTATTGGACGAGAGTCACGTAATTAAAAATAAATTACTGATGAACTATAGGATGAAAACAAGGGATCGCGTCCTGATGTGGAAGCAAAACTGATATCGTAATATATACTGATATCATTTGAATTCGCGAACAATAATAGGAGCCACTAATAGGACAATTTTTGCATATCTATTATAGTGTTTCATTAAATTATTCACTGTCTCTATATCATCAACCTTTACGTAAGGCAGCTATCGGGCCCACTTTTATAACCCATGATTTTCACGTAGACCAATACCAGTGAAATTTATATATTTAGATTCAAGGCATTACTCCATAGACAAATAGACCAATTATAAAAGCGTTATTAGGAATGAAATATTCGTAGTTAACAAAATTCTCAATTAAAAATTTTTCTTACCATCATTTTAACTTGAGGTAAAGGAAAAAACCCACAGAAAGTTGATAGAAAATAACCACCTAAGTGTCATTTTGCTTATCCGTTCCTTATCATTTAAAGGGAATGAATATACACTAGCTACCACGCATTATATGAATGGCAAAAGGTCACCACCCCGAGCAGTTTGTTCACTCAAAAGGGCACAGGAGCATATCGTCTGGGGATTGAATGTAGCATTGGAGCATTATCATGGAGCATCAACTCCACCCCACTGACCAGAGTTTCATCATTGAAAGATCTTGGAGTAATAACGGATCAGAAACTTATCTATGCCGACCTCATCCATGCCATAAAAAGTAAAGCCATGTCCCTGTTAGGCCTACTATACCGGTACACTGAAATTAGAGAACCCAGAGCATTACAGACACATTTCTCATCTATTGATCTTCCTCTCCTCTCCTACTGCTCCCCTCTTTGGTCGATGTCAGCCCCAATTAATGTTAAATCCCTGCCACATATCCCGAACTTCTTCGCACGTATTGTTTAAAATAGAGTGCTAAATATCCACAACCTACCCTCTGATGATGTCTTGCTCTCACTCTCTGTTAATAAACTTGATAATATCTTCCTTAAAACCGACCTTAAACTTATCCATAGCACACTGAAATCAACCATTGACTGCCCCGACCTTGTTTCCTTGATAAATTTCAGAATACCCTACCGACACCCCAGAACTCACTCATTGCTCCATATCCCTACTCCCATATAATCACTTACCAAATGCTCCCTCGTTTTCCGCCTCTCTTCTCTTGTAAACTCCCTTCCTGTGAACATTGACCCTTTCACCTCATCTTCCACCGTCTTCACTAACCTAGCCATTTGCCATTCCCAAAATAAGTAATTTGTACTATCTCCCCATGATGTATTATTATTTGTTACCTACTTCATTTTATGTTTTCATGTTTGTGTCCTTTTCTTTGTTATATGTTCACTGTAAAATGGCTTTATGCTGTATGTGATCTTTTTCCAAATAAATAAAACAAGTAAATTATACTATCAGTCTTCATGGATCGAATCTCAACTGAACCGAACTCCTAGGAAATATCTCATAAATACAAAGAGATTTGTAAAGATACAATTAAACCCTATTGGAAAACAGGCATTGGGTCCAAAAACTGTCATTTTGTATTTTACACGAGAATTAACAGTTTAAATGCCCAAATATTTGCATTTTTAATGTCTAAGTGCTAATTCTTAGGCACGTTGGAGCATGAGTTCTCGACGAAGTACAGTCACCGAACGTCAACATGGCAATGCATAATTCAAATCGAATACGTCAAGAGATGTATAGCATTACTTCTCTTAAACTTTAAAAATAAATGTCTCCCTAATTGAGAAAATTATGCATAACTTCTCCACCTCATGAATTCATTGAAATGACCGGATTTCGTTACTTCGAGTCATCTTCAGGCCTGTTCAGCCAATTTTAGCACAAGATTTTTCCTACTCGAGTGACTCGAAACATTTATTTTAACTCAATCAAAGTTATAAATATAAATAAATAAATTTAATTATAAATATAAAGGTAAAAATAAGTCAATCGGTAGATGCAGAAATATTTTGGTCAAAAAAATTATAAAATAAGCAGATATCATCAATATTTTTTAATGATCACCTAATAATTCAGACTATTTTCTGCGCATTAACTTCTTCCACCGCATAATGACCATTGCGTCAAGTTAAGAAAAGCCTTCTAGTAAACCATTGTCACGCATTGCAACAGTTAGGAAGGTAATCACCGCAGAACTTCTATACTGAGTATAATTACCACTTAACTCTTCAAAGTCCTCCAACTCTAAGATGAATACATGCAATAAGCCAACTTACTTTCCACCAACACCCTAACTGCGATGAAAAGTAAATAAATAAGTCGCAAACGTCATCATTTCATCATCAGCATCAGTCCTAAAATTTTTAAATTTTATTAAAACACTTGGTACATCCACGGAACAGTGCTGACCTAGCCCCCAGTGATTTACCTCTGTTCGGGCCCCTCAAAATCATTTGGGTTGCCGACGTTTTGAAAATGATGAATCCATAGTCCAAGAGGTTACCCAGCAGCGACAGCAAACAAAAAGACTTCTTTTCTGCCGGCTATCAAGCACTTGTAAAGAGGATGGATAGGTGTCTGAATATACAGGATGAATATGTAGAAGAGTGAAATAATTTTCAGAAAGTGACTTTGATTATAATTGCCTCTATCCAGTTTTGCTAGTTATTTATTGGCTTATCCTCGTAGAATTTCCCTCAAAAGGAAACAGAGGAGGTCAAAAAGAAAATTCTTTTAGGAGCAAAAATGGAAATTGTATGGGGACTCTTGATCAATGATACTGAATTCTCGGTACGTAACGCTGTTTTTCTGTTTCCCAGCCTTATTTTATTTCTCAAATCATTGAGAACTGAATTCTGTTCGAAAATATTCACACACAAACGGGAGCGGAAAAACCATTGTCAGCAGCTACCCCATCATCACGTACAACACAAAGAACAGATAATTTTACCGTACACAGCCAAATCTGACCGTCTCTAAAAAGTTTAAACTGAAGAAAACACAAATTTGCGTCCATTCAATTGTAATTAACGTAATTAGAGAGGTTAAATCGAATATTGGAGGCATTCAAAACTGAAAAAGAAGAAGAATTTCAATACACAGCGTATGAATCTAGCAATATAGCTCAAATCTGGGTCCATTCAATAGTAATTAGCATAATTAGAGGAGCTGAAATCGAATATTGGTGACATTCAAAACTGAAATATAGGAAATGTTTCTATACACAGCGTAAGAATCTAGCAACAGAGCACAAATTTGGGTCCATTCAATCGTAATTAACGTAATAAGAGATGTTGAAAACGAATAACAGTGCCATTCAAAACTGAAATATAAGAAATGTTTCCATACACAGCGTAATAATGTAGCAATATAGCACAAATCTGTGTTAATTCTATTGCAATTGACACAATTAGAGAGATGGAAATCGAATATTGGTGGCATTTCAAACTGAAATATAAGAAGTAAGTTCAATTCACAGCGGAGGAATCTAGCAATAGAGCACAAATCTGTGTCCATTCCATTGTAATTGACATAATTAGAGAGGTTGAAATAGAATATAGGCGGCATTCCAAACTGAAATATAAGAAGCAAGCTCAATACACTGCGTAATAACCTAGCAATACAGCACAAATCTGTGACCATTCAATTGAAATTAACATAAATAGAGAGGTTGAAATCAAATAACAGTGCAATTCAAAACTGAAATATAAGAAATGTTTCCATGCACAGCGTAAAAATCTAGCAATATAGCACAAATCTGTGTCCATTCAATTGAAATTAACGTAATAAGAGATGTTGAAATCGAATGTCAGTGCCATTCAAAACTGAAATATAAGAAGCATTTCAATACACAGCGTAAGAATCTAGCAATATATGCGTCAATCTTTACATTTTTTCACGCGTGGACCACCCCTCCTGGGTCAAATCGACCGGCGTCCGCCCTTTGACGAGTCACGCGCGTGCGCTTCTCGAGCCGCACGCCTAAAGCTTTCGAGCAAACACAAAAGCCTAGAGAAAGAGAGCCAGCGAGGGGAGATAGGGGAGGGATAGAGAGGGGAAGTTCCCAGAGCAGGAGAGGAGAGGGGCATCTCGAAAGAAGAGAGAGGATCCTGGGCAATGGATTCTATAGAAAGATCGGCGGCCTGACGGCGCGGCGGGTGCGGAGGGACGAGAGGGAAGGGTGGGGGTGGGTGCGGTGCGTGAGGAGGACGCCCAAGAGGCATCGGGAAGAGCGCGGAATTTTCTCGGAAGAGTGGGAGGGGGGGAAGGGCGAGGGAGAGCGGGAAGTGTGCCGGGAGAAACGCCGGCCGCGCGCGGGGAGGAATTGGTTTATAAGGGACGCGCGATGCGAAACAGGTCACGGCTTCACCTACCCACTAACCCAGTTGCGTAAACACTGAGGAGGGTGCCGTGGTGTGGGAACGGGTGGGGGAGCGGTTGGGTTTTATGGAAATGTTGGCGGGGGGAGGAGTGAGTAGGAATTCAAACTCATATGAAGAGATGATTCCAGGACGTTGTCCGTTCTCAAAGTGGGGAATCCCGAGATTTAATATAAAAACTGGTATTTAGAAGATTTCTTCTCACGACCTCTCATTTAATAATAATACTTTTCCTGGAGATATTGGTCCAATTGGAGCGACACAGAGAATATTATCATGACCCCTCACTACATCTCTAGGTCTGACAGATGCGATAAAATAAGAGAGATACACTACCGAACGCATGGGTACAAAAACTCGTTTTTTTTCGCGAACAATGAGCGAGCACAATAAAAATTGAGCTCCACTAAATACACTCCCATAATACACGTCACCATTTCACCCCCCCAATACCTTGCATCTTTACAAGGCTGGTGACTAAATACCTCATGCCACACGTCCATGCGGCGGCTCGCAGGATATAATGGAGATGTAGAATTGTAAATGAATTATTGTATTCATCTAATATCGATGTGTTGCGTGTTTATTACGGTTCCTTAAAGCAGAGAAATCTTCCTGAATTAGTGCTTATGAAACTATACATTATAAATATAGGTACTTATTATAAAAAGAAATTCAGGTAGGTGCTATGGTTTAAAATATACAGTGTAAAAAACATAAAAAAACAATTTATCTGTAAAACTTTATTGTTTATAATACTAAAGCATTAGATTGAAGTTGTTCGTAAAATATTTCATTATAGTTGTTCACAGGGAAAAACATTTTTCATAATGCATGAAAATTCAAGCAACATATTTAGACGAAAATACCATAATAATTATGCCATCTTATTTTAGAGTCAAGAATCCGGGTGACTTAGTAAACCAAACCAAACAAGCGGAATTTTCGCGATATCTTTGTCTTAGGCTGTAACAAAAGTGCAGAATGGGTATTAAGCTTATCTGTTTGGACGTATTGGTCTAGTAAAACGTAACATTTCTGCAATAATTTGTTTTATCTGCCTAAACTTCATCATGTTCTTCCGCTGACATTGGCTCATCATACTGCGCCCCAAAGTGATTCAGTTTATTATACCATGAAATTATATTTTTTACCAGACTTTCCACATTCTCCGAGTTTTTTACGGTATCAAACATTAATAGAGATTCGAAATATTTCTGACCATTATTTGATGACTGCATCGGGTTTTACGCATATGAGGAGAGTAATTTTCTGCACAGCAACAATTTTCCTCATTCTATGAAATTACTACGGAAATTATTTTTTGGCATTATTTTTTCATCTTTGATGTCATTAAACCATTAATGCCGAGTGGCAACTTAAGGTGCCAAAAATTGTTCCCAAGTTCAAAAATTCATTTTATCTCCTGTGCTAGCTCTTATCCTCTCATTTCTCGGTTTTGGAGCCCTCACCCTTTTCTCTGTAAAGGAAGGGCAAGGGATTAACGCTGCCATAAAACCTAACGATTTCTAAGTTACTAATCCGTCTGTCGTGCACCGCTCGTAATTTATGCGCTTGATATTGTCGTGTTCACTTCTTCTGCAGACAGATTTCGCATCCCTCATAGTGATTCTGTGAGAGATACTTGCAAAAGGTATAATTCACATCGTGTAATTAAGTTCATCGTTATACCTTCTCGCATTGATCCTATGCATTTTCTTCTTCGGTGTTCTATTCTATTTATCCTTAAAGAACCCTATTTTTTACAATGACAGATAGAGCGAAGTCTTTACTCTAGACATCTGTATCTGAGAAACAAATGAATACTCAAGCTGTAACCCGACTGAGAGCTGATTTTGTGAAGACACCAACACCAGTGAACCGCTTAATATTTAACTTAGAAACTCTACACGGGAGAGCGGACAGCTACGACGAGGAGTTTCACATGGTCTGGCAGGTAGTAGGCGAATGCCTTCCAATCAAAATTCAGGTCGCTCGGCGCACAGGCTCCAGAATTTCAATCAACGGAGAGACTTCGGACGTGTAAACACTTACCGTAATCGCTCCTAGGCGTGTTTCTAAGCAGCGCTGAGCACTAAATTTAGGCGGAAGTGGAATTCCTTAAGCAGAATAACTGCCGAACACTTTGGTCTTTCGGCCCACCCAAGCAAGAAAGATTGTACAAGAGGATATTTGTTTTCAGAAGCGAAAATTCACCTCGTTCGTAATACGACTAATATGAAGTCAACTCGATAAAAAATCTTTCCGAAATGAATTATGTTTACTTATGGCCGATTGAAAGAAAATTTAGTTATGGAATCAATAGTTATGAGATCCATAAAGTTATAGAACTCATAAATATATTCGGGTTGCATGAATACATCTATTAGTTACTTAACTTATTTACCAATAGTTACTAGCCTCGAATATTTGATCTAATCTTCCACCGCTGGATAAAAGTTATGAAAGTTTAGCCTATTAATAATTGATAATGCACATTATAGTTAGTCAGTAAGAGTGAACAAACTGGTCGCTTGTCTCAAAACAACTCTTTAATCAAGTAATTAAGACTCCAAGCGGTTCATTACGCATCCGCCATCTTGGCTACTTATGGAACTCATAACTCCATGCCATAAGTTGTGAGACCAATGAATTTACTGAATGTTTGTGCAACACTTATTGAATGGTTGTCATGGCTTATGGGTCCCATAACTTTATGGAATACATATGTTACGTTCCTGCAACTGGCCATTAGAGCTATAATTAAGTTAATATGACCTCCGTCATTAGGTGAAAGATTTTTTGACAAGAACATGTACCAGCCTAAAACCTTAATTTTTGTAGAACTATCTCCAGGTATCAGCATAAGAATGCTAAAAACCCAAATGATTCACTAATGTATCCTTCCTCCTGAAGCCAGTAAAACAAAGAAGCTCCCAAATAGTGAGACAAAATTGACTATTCTTCATGAAAATTACGTGAGTGAATTACAACCGTTTTGGCAAGAGTTACCAATTAGCCGTAACTTATTGTATAAGAATATATTAGTCATTAATATCAATAGAACGACTGCGTCACATGTAGAGTAACGTAAAAACGAACGTTCCATATTCATATCTAAGCCAAGATATCAGATAAGACTTTCTGCTCACTATTTCAAAGCTAAAGGCAGAGAATATATGCGCCATATAACTAGCGCTGAGTCGATATCATTATTTGTTTTAGGGAAATTTTCCAATTCGCCAGTACGACGTGAAACTTTTCTCAGAAAGTTTGGAAAGATGATACTAGCTTCGTTTTTCTAAGTCTGACTCAGTTCCGCTAAATTAAGTACTAAGTAATCACCTGGAATAGAAAGTACAGGAAATGGGAAAAATTCTACAGTGAACTATAAGTTAATGGACTGCATTGCAAAATGAACACAAATGCATGAAACTAGTTCTAGAGACCTTGAAATAAGGCTCGTGAGGCAAAAAATCCCAAGGGCTCAGGTTTCAATCTCGGCCGTAGCAGATGTGCTTCAATTGAGTTATGACTCTGTTTAGACGAAAAGTGAACTTTACTTTATGGAAGGAAATCCAGAAGCCAGATTTCAACCTAATTGTTGGCTTCTCAGCTATTTCAACAACAGGTGTTTGGCACCCTTAAGAATTAGATATGAATTTTGAAAATTAGGTCCAAAGAATTCTATTTATAACCAAGTTACCTGCGTTAAAATTGATTTTTAAATCTTAGCCAGGGTAAAAGGTTAGTTACTAGGTTAGCAAATAACCATATTTAGAAATAAGAATGTAAACAACTTATGGTCACATAATTTTCCAGTACACCAATCCCTGTAATTATATACAAGTCAAAATAGCGTTACATAAATTCACTAAATATATATGTATATTGTTGTAGAATATATTTACCATTGATATCAAAAAGACGACTGCACCACATAAAGTGCAACGTAAAAACAAACGTTCCGTATTTACCTCGAAGCCTAGATAGCGATAAAACATTTTTAACCAAACTACAATAGGTAATACAGTTTTAAAGATATCGTGACCAATAGGTTACATAGAGTTTTTTCTCTTCAAAATTTAATATATTTATTTAATTTGATACAGATAACTGGCCAGTTTTAAGGCATATATAATGAAAGGGATTGATAAACTGGCGTGTAATAAAATCATAATACACATAACTATGCTTTTTTATACTCCAAATTTTAAGTTTTGATTATTATTGTTATTATTAAGTATTAAATAGTGTTTTGATTAACCTGTCACTATCATTTTCAGCCCTGATAGAGATTTCAAATATTATCGGAATGCGGGACCTCGATATACGATTTTCATTATTTTGACAAAATCCTTGAGAACTATATAACGGAGTATTATTCTATTCTTTCAACCATATCTCTTAATGGTTCATGTGTTAGTGGTCAGTCGCCGCTGCCAGTTAGTCTCAGTAACTTCAAGTATTTCCATCTTGTACTATGAGATACATCAAGGAAGAGGAGAGGGTTGGAAGGTGGGTGAACAGGAGGCGAGTAATTTGCCCCAACACGGCCGGCCGATGTAGCACACGGGGAAGGGGGAAGCGGCAACATGCTCTGGCCAAGGGTAGCGTACAGCAACATGGACGACTATCGGTGGAGCCCACCTTCTCCAATCCTGCTGATACTGCAGTAAGGGCAACGGTCAAGGTTTCCACGTGATTAAAGTTCTAACATTTAATGATCATCTAAGTTGAGCACCAATAAGTGACAGCGTGATTCGGGCTTTCCTTTGATAACGCATCATAAATTCTCTTCCTATGTTATTTATCTCAGAACATTTAAAAAATATCATAGTGATGTAAGTCTACAACCAAAAAGAATTTATATAAATTTAAAATATTACCATAAAATCTCTTTTCGACGGTCAATAAAATAAGTAAATCACTTCTCACCATTACTGACAAAATCGTGCAACTGGCTGCAAGAAAAATGTGTAATAATTTCATTATCATCATTAGTCGTTCAATCCTAAGATTGTTTGTCTGCAGCCCTCCAATCTTCCACATCTAATGCTCCTGGCTGATGTACCTCTCCCTGTAGTCCCCACCTGGAGAACCGATAGGGGCTATTTTACTGGGAGGAATGCCACCATGTCATAAATTGTTTTAATCCAGCGCTGCATCTTCTAGGGAGACTAATGTTGTCGTTTCCCAGTTGCCTTCCACAAATTAAGCAATCAAATATTTGGAAAAAAAATGGCTAATTCACAAATGAAGCGACAATTTTATCGCTAATGGCCGAGAAAAAATAAAAAAATTGCACAAACTGCAGATGAAAGCAATGGTAGCGCATGGTGATAAAAGTATTCCTCCGGTTGAAACATCACGTAAGATATGAAGAACATTTAAAAAGCTTCACACTTCCAACATTTGAGGGCCCTATTACTATATATTGAGCGTTTGGGAGTCTTCAATCCGACAAAAATTGAAAACTGTTATGGAGATGGGGTCGTATATACAGGTGTTTCGGGTCTCCCCGCGGGGTCTAAAAACCCCCCACCAGATCTGCAAGCCTTCGTTTACACCCTAGTGGGAAGTAGTGGCAAAAGGGAAGCGAAGGGAAAGTTAGCGAGCCACAGTCCCAGCGAGGCCGACACCATGAGGCGGATTGACGTCAAAAGGACGTCAATAAGCCACCGCCTCCCCGCAGTTCTCGTATCTGTTGGGTTACCCCAACAACGTGAGACGAGTCCCCGTCAGTCTCGCTTTTGCGAAAACTTACCGCACCTCAAATGAAAGCCGGAAGAGCCTGTTGCCCAAAAAATTGGGATTAGGTATCCCCCGATTCCCTTTTACGGGTAGACGCCGTGCGGTTTGCCGGAATACGTCATCGAATCAGGGACCACCGGACCATGGAGGGACCAATTCTGGTGGAAGCGTGGGTACATCCGTCATCTCAATATTCCTCGTCTACCCAACAGCTCATCAATTTCGAGTAGACGTTTTAAAAAGTTCCTTTAAATTTCCAATGCATGTTCAAAAAACTGTGCTCAATTTTTGATATGGCCGCAACTGTGGTATGTTCCTTTTGATCCAATCAATAATGCACGGGTAGGAGAACGCGATGCAGTATTACCGCTGCGTCATTAACTCCGGGAAATTGAACGCACAGCGGAATAGCCTGATTCCAGATTGCCTTCCTCAATTAATCATAGCGATATCACCCGCTAAAATTTTCAACACAGTACCCCACTGAGAACAACATGGTCTAGGTGTACTTGGTGCAGTATTCCTAAAACAATGCTCAGTTACTTGGAACGTTATAAGCTAAAATACCGTGGCATCTGACAAGGAAACAGGGTATGTCTTGATTAACGGAGTTTTGCATAGTTGGCTCAACTTTGCATGAGTCAGGACTTGTCATGACTTTTCCTTGTTCCAGCATAATTTTCCCCTGAGGTATGTTGCCAATCAACTTCACTGTACACTACAGAACACTATACGACAGTTTCTTTTGAAAAGAAGTTCGACAAAAATTTGGAGGAAACCTTCGTTTAATGTTAAAAATGATGATTCCAACCGATGGAGCACAAACTACGACATAATTAGCCTCTTGTAAACAATAACAGTAGGACATAAAGAATGGTAAAAATAACTATATAAAATGATGAAAGAAATAAACCAAAGAAATTATGGAAGGCGTCTAAGTGAAGACAGGAGGAAATTTAATGATTATGTCATACATGAGTGGACTGAAGAGATTCAGAAAATCGACCATCGGATTGATGTCTGTTTATGTATAGTGAGTTTTCATTTCCATTTTGAGTAAAAGATGCCGCTTGCATGCTCACTATCAGCTAGAAAAACATTACTTTATCCATTTAAGACTTCTATGATATGTCTTCGTCGGAATAACGTAGCCCAAGCACTAAATGACATCAGGAGTAAGGGGGGATCAAAATGAATTTCTACGAGGATAGATGGAAATACATCCCTCGTTCATACTTAATAAGGCCAAATGGTAGACTGCAGCCTACATACTGGCATAATGGCATACTGCACTATCTAATGCTAGTTCCGGAGAATAAATCACAACTACTCAAAAGGAAAATTATCATTGCACGACCTAATTTTCGTCGCTTTGGGCTGAATTATCAGATAATAATATAGAGCGGTGAAACCTGTGTTGCGTTAAATATTTTAAGTCTTCACGATGGAAATACTGCTAGGCGTAAAAACTGAGACTGCCTCCTCAGAAACGACTCTTCATACACGTATTTCTGGACATGGCACTGATTTTATAATTTCAATCCATGATTCTTCGGTAAAAATTAAATTTGTTCAAATTCTAATGGAGGCTTAGAATTGTATTCCTTACCATAAGAATTTGAATTGTATTCTACCATCAACTGACTTTAAAAAAGAAAACTGGAATAGAGGTTCGATCATCAGTATTTGATCACGCCCGCTTTCAAGGAGAATTGGGGTCACGTCACGAAGCTGAGACGCGCCTCACGAATTTCCCGTGTTTGTTTTCAAAATCATTCACCGTAGAATGATATTTTTGTTTATTTCACAGCCCCCAGCCCAACTAACCCGAGTGGAGTGATCGTCAACAAGCCGACGCCGAGGAGCCTGAGATAGGGAGCCAAAAACGCAAGGCGGGAGACAAGAAGGGAGGCGGGGGAGGCTGAGATTCGAGTCCGGTTGCAACACCGATGCCTAACAATCACTACGTTTACCAATCGAACTCAGAACTATATGAACTCGGACCGATCTATACATTCTAAGCTAGCCTACTCGGATCGCGTGGCTTATCAATGCGAAATCGATTGAAATATTGATTTGAATCAGTTCATATCGATTTGAAATCTCGGACTGGAAGAGAAAGTGGGCCGTGTTAGCCCATTTCTCATATCAATCCCACTAGCCCGTTGCGTTTACCATACCGAGCTGAATCGGCTAAATCGATCTGAGTTCGATTGGTAAACGTAGTGAACAATGAATTCTTCAGGAATTGCAGTCGCGCATTTGAATTCACTCTCATTTTCGCGATCAAGGTGCGTTCTAATATGCACACCGCAATGGCTTCGTGCGTTCCTCATAATCACGAACATAATTCACCGCAAGCCACCTCGAATGTGTGTGGCAGGGGGTGAGTTATTACCAACATGCACACCAAAGTGCCCTAACAAATTTAATAACGCTAACATTACAGGTGAGTTGGCACAACCAGCCACAACTTGTCACGAGATGAAATTTCACTTAGATGCACTGTACTATGTATAACAAAGAGAAACTGTGCGAAGTAATGATTTTTCCATCTAAATTCATGCACAGAAATATACTGGAAACAAGATTTATTCCGAAAAACTGCACAACTTTATGCTAGTAAAAGCTATCAGATAAGAAGGTAAATAAGCATAAGTGAGTAAAAATCCTACAGTTAGCTAATTCACCTGTACTTGCAGTCACGCATCTAAATTCAATCTTTTTCGCGATAAAGGTGCGTTCTAATATGCTCATGGCTTCGCACGTTCCTCATGTGCATGGACATAATACAACGCTAGCCACCTCGAAAGTGTGTGGCAGGGGGTGAGTTATGACCAACGTGCACTACATTTAGCCCTAATATGGTTAATAAAGCTACGGTAATAGGTGAATGAGCAAAACCAGTAAATACTTGTCATGAGGTGTAATTTCACTGAGATGCACTGCACTACTGCCATGCCACTAATGTTAGAGAAACTATGCCAAATAATGCATTTTGCATTTACATTCATGCACAGGGATATAATTGGAACAAGAATTATTCCGGAAAACTGCACTAGTGTTAGTAAAAGGTATTAGATTAGGAAATGAGCATAAGTGAGTTAAAACCCAATAACTTGCTACACTACCTATCCACAAACCTAGTTAGAAGTCTCAATGGCAGCTGTCATGGTCGCTCAAGGTTCGCGGGAAAAATGATATTTTCAACCGTTTCGCTCTCTAGTTCCCCGGTTTAAGTCGAGTGGTCTGGCCTACCGTAGACTGTCAATTTTCGAAAAATGTTATGAATGTTTTAAAAAATTAAATGTCTCAGAACTTACGAGCTCTCGTTCGAGAAGTCGTGCGTAAAAGATTGAGTCTATATGTTGATCGACGGACTGTAGGCAATTCTCACCCCAGTTGTTGCAGAAGACCTCTTAAGTTGCGAGCAGGACAGCAAACTGCTAATCAGTAGGTAGTATATGGTTTGGGTAATTTAAAAAAAAATATACATTATAACCTATCTTTAATTACGCATAGCAATAGAGACCTCATAGAAGTGGGCAGAAAGCTCAAAATGCTCAGCATTCTACGTAAACATATAATTCTCCGAGGGATCCGCCACGGAGATGGATAGTAAAGGGTGTTAAAACATCAGTCATGCACAAGGGAGGGAAACGAAAACTGAAACTGGGAAAGGAAGAAAGTCAACTGCATGTTAACAGTGTGTCCGAATATGTAGCTCCGATTTTTTTATATTCACTGATGGCTCAAGGAATGAAGGAACTTATAACTGTACCCGTTTGGGAGCATGCTTATCTCTCGAATTTGTTCTTCCTCTAAATTCTAAAGAAATTGTACGGGTTTAAAATGATATCCTCAGAGCCACTCAGAAGCATACGTGATCCGAATTTTTAAATTAAGTCTAACATGTAGCCTCAGCTCAGATTTGTTATATTTACTGATGATTCAAGGAAAGAAGGATTTTTAAAAATCAAATAGTTCGACAGTTTATCTCTCGAATTTGTTCTTACTCTAAATTTAAGAGGAATAGTGTGGGTTTAAAAAAAATACCCTCAGAGCCACTGAGAAACTTCCGTGATCCGAATTTTAAATTTTAGTCTAGCACGCAGCCTCAGCTCAGATTTGTTATATTTACTGATGGTTCAAGGAAAAAAGGATTTTTAAAAATTTTATTCGTTCGACAGCTAATCTCTCGTATCTGTTCTTTCTCTAAATTCTAGAGAAATAGTGCGGGTTTAAAATCTAAACCACTCAGGAACTCACGCGATCCGAATTTTTAAATTAAGTCTAGCAAGTAGCCTCAGACCCTCCGACGGTTCTCATCATATTCCTTCCATCATTTGCGTTAAGGTGGCTTGAGTGGTAATCGTGAATCGTTGAATACGCATTTTAATAAATTTTCGAGTCGAAGCAAACTCATGGGCATTACTTTACTAAATTACATCTGTTTACATGGTGGAAATAACTACGTATGTGATAATATACCTAACCGATGCGAGAATCACGCTCTAAAATTTCGTCTTTATTTAAATATCGTTATGATGGCGCGGAATTTAAAATTTAATCCAAAACCATCGGTAAATACACGGGCTCTACTCAACATGGTACCTAATTATTCGTTAGCAACCACTTTAATAGTGTGAAACGTTTAATTTCGTGTTTGTGGGAAATTATTTACACATTGAATCGAATTTCAAAATACATATCAAGTGCAATAAGGAAGATACCATAAAATGCCATTGCCATTAACCATACCATACGGAAGAAAGAGTGCTTAAAATATCATTAAATTTCCAATAAGCTAAACCGGTAACATGCAACGTTTTTCACTCTAATCTATGTCTATTACTAATAAGTTCTTGTTTGCAAAGTTTCGCGGAAATCAGTGCATAAACGAAAATCGCTCCAAACACCTCAAGATTTATTGAAAATCTCTGCTATTCGCATTAACACCCACCTATACACTCCATCCCCGAAAACGCAAGACCTTTTCCACACAGGACTCACTCTTAGGTCTCACTCTGCCTCGTCTCCCTCTTCTCCTTTGCTTTCAGCGCTCAAAAGTCTCTCCCGACCCTCTTTCACCTCGATTCGCCCACTCGAGGGCTGTGTGTCCATTAAACTCGACAGAGCGCCCTTCTGCTCACCCCACAAGTGCTATCCCGTCGAGTAAATTTCACTGCGACGCAAGCTCTAGGCTTCAAAGCTCATCTAATCCCGAGAGAAAGAGAGGCATCCCTCTTGGAGTCGAATCTTCTCGGGGGTCAGGATTATTTTTTTTTTAACGACGGAGAACCATCGCGTGTAATTTTCCGCCGGCCCAAACACGTCAGTCAATCCATTCCATTTTCCCCGTGATTTATGTCCCGACCGACTTTAGTAGCATTTTTACGCATTTTTTACGGTAATTTCATGGATGGAGATCGCGGTATCCTCGAAAATTGACAGTAAAGATAGCCCAGGGATGATTACACCGGAGGATATCAGTAGGACGGGATTCCAACTCACGACCTTCACAAAAGCCGAATAATGCATTCCGTGCCCAATGTCATCGGACTAGCTAACGCTTCTGGAAGGCACTGCCGAATTACATAGGGGATGACAAAAGAACTCTTTGCAATCTGCCTCAGAAAAACGGTTAACGCGACCATTTTCGATGTCTTACATCATTGGCTCGATAATACCTTGACACCTGCCGCATCGGTCCAGTGACAACACAATTACCGTGGCGGGAACTATACAAATGTGCAAAGGGTTTTAAATTCAACAACCAACGCATTTTCAAGAAACTATTTTCCCAGAATGGATGCCTGTGAGCACCGTATATTCTGCTGAGATTTACTAATATAAAAGGTCTGACGGGTTATTTTGGAGTAGGGAGTATAGTCTAAATAATAATCTTTTAGATTCATTTATAATTGATAAAAGTAGGTATATGTCCTTTCAAAGTTAAAATAAATTAAATGAGTAATAAAGACTGCACTCAGAATGAAAAGGATGGTTTTTCAAGAGGCACATTCTTGTGTTATAATTAAAGCTACTACTCTTGATAGGCACAACAGTCCACGGAGAAACTTGTATTCTCGATTTGAACACCTGTGCTTTTTCACAAATATCATCAACATTATCATGCGCAAGCTATGGTAACAAGATAATGAATATATTTAATGGCCAGTAAGCGAGAGAGTTGCGATGAAGTCTTCTTGGTTAGGCTTCATGGGAGAAGGCTTTCCATGGCCGACGTTTCAAAGAATGCTAAGCCATCTTTCCCTGGACTTAGAGAGAGCTGAGCTCAGGTACTCCACGATGAAGATGAGTCAGTGACCTGAGAAGAATTCATCCAGATTATCCACTGACAAAGTTTAAGTGGCGAGAGAGTACTTTCCAGTTCAAAACTGTCAAAGTTATAACAGCTAATGTTTATATGTGCGAATAAGTAAGTTTAACTTCCGTAAAATCATAACAGTATTTGATACAAACCTCATCTAAAAATGAAAAGGCGTCTCTCGGGGGTTAGGAGACGGCAAGTCTAATTGAAAATAGTCAGATTAAGGATTTAATCGCTAAAATTAAGGGAGTAATTTGCCCACTCTGCGCAGAGAAACACCTTAGGAGATTGATTTTGATTCAGTCACAAGATTTAAGGAAGAGAACTCTATGAAATATGTCGGATGTGTTCCGCGGGGAAATAGAAAAATAAACATTGGGCTGGATGCCCGCAGCCCAAATGTGCGTTTCTTTAAACACATGCGAATGGAAAATTCAGACTGAAGGTGGAAATACATCCTTTATCTCTTTAACTCTTCCTTAGAGACGATGAGACAGCGACATAAGAGCGTAATTAGTCCCGAGGCTGAACGCAGGCTAAGACCAATATCTCTATATTCAGTGTGGAAACATGAAAAGTAAACTTTCCATAGTAACTTGTTAATAGTAGAATCCGTGAGTTTACTTATTAATAAGAAGTGACAAAAATTTACGACTTTTATTGCTGTACACAGGAATAAAACACATGCTTAATAAGCATCATAGTATTTATCGAAAAAGTTTATGACTGCTAAGGATTATAAAGGTCAAAATAAAAACTGTATTAAAGTAAAATACAAATCAAAATACTTCCGAATACATACATTAATTTATCCGTATTTTCGTTTACCTGATGTACATTTAAATTCATTTTCCCCTGTTAGTAAAAGTTTTCAATTCATCTTAGGCTTACTTTCTCCACCTCCATTCTTCAATCTATAAATTGTTATTTTTTCTTCTAGGCTAAGAATTTCAAAGCAAAATTAAAATTTTCATCACTAAATGGGAAACTGAAACATTCCCTGAGACGAAAAACAGGCTAAATTAACTCAGAGTTATTTAATAAATGATTAATTACAAATTTCTCATGACGTTGTCATAAGTAGTGAAACTTATGCAAGACAAAATAAAAGTTCTACGTAGTTTTTCAAGAAGAATTATTCATTTCGAACAGTTTTTATGTTTTTTATCATTATTTAGCATAGCTTGACGACCACTTTCATAAAACGATGCAAAGCACTGAAACCGATCTCGTTCAACATTGCTCATAGGAAAATCGTAAAGAGTTTTTCTTTCGTCAATAACATGCTAAGTCTTTGACAAACGGGAAATGCACAAGTCTCGTACGTCCACCTCATAGATTATGTGGGATGAATTATTAATCTACATTGCGAACAGATGAGAATCGGCCGCAAAAAATTTAAAAGTTTCTCACGCACACTAACACGGATGTTTATCGACGTGAGAACATTCTGGAGCTATCTATTGACAGGAATTTTACCTTCGTCTTTTTATTCTTTCGAGCTCCAGTAATAACGGAATCGGCAAAGTTTTTTATTTTTTGCCTTGGCGGAAAAGGTAGTTCGGAGCCAATCATTACTCCATCTATGGGTCGCGCATACATACGTGAGCGAGCTTACTTAGTGCTCCTGTATAGCGGTGTGCGTGCCCTGCTATACTCACTCCTCGATACGCTGGCGGCCCTGTTGGTAAACTGCCAGGGAGTCGGGGGCAAGGGAGGGAGGGCAGGGCAATGTGCCGCCGCCCGGCGACGGAGTCGGGAAACTGCGGGGGACTAACGGGGGAGGGGGGGCGCGTGGGAAGAACTCGCCGCAAAATAAGCATGTGTGAGTGAATCGAGGAGCCGAGAGGAGAGTGGGGAGGGGGAGTAGTTTTAATGGGCTGCGAGAATTCCTTCGCTTATAATCAGCGGAATTAGGTAATGGCTCCAACAGTTCATCGAAGCTCACTGAAAACAACTGTGATGCTGCGAAACGGGGTGAATAATGACTAAAAATGCTTTATGTGTACAACAGTTGAGTACAGGAATAAATTTGTATGTATAGATGTTTAGGGCACATCAACAATTAAAGACCACTTTGCAAATCGTGCGACCTTTTTTTGAAATTCCAGGAAATCATCGTCATGATACAAATGCCATACTTACACTGAGGGTGTAGTAAACATAATAACTTCGGATACAGTCAAATATCTTGGAATTACCTGAATTTCTGTTATGTCGTGGCGAACACCCATACTAAATATATGGGGCACAACATTAGAGAAACTAGTTTTTCGAAAGCGTACAACAGGAACGCCCTCGAATGAAAAATTAAATGAGAGATGGTACTTCGCTCTGGTTAGGCCACACCTCGAATACGCCGCGAGCATTTGGGACTCTGTTCATAAGGTTTAAGCAATAAATCAATAAAATACAAAGATAAGCTGCACGCTTCCTTAAAAACTACTACAGACGAATATACGGTGTTTCGAAACTTCCAGAGGGATTGAATTGGGAGACGCTAGAGACTCGAAGGCAAGACGCTAGGCTTAAGTTGCTTGAGAATTTCAGAACTGATGTATTTCAGAGCGACACAATATTATCATGACGCCTCACTACAGCTCTAGGTCTGAAAAAAGCGATAAAATAAGAGAGATACATTTCCATCAGAGAAGAAGAAAGCATGGAACATCTTCAAGAATAATAAACTTTTTTTCCGAAAGAGAATGTTTTCTACGTTTCCTATGAAGGTATTCACGCCACTGAAAATTTTGAAACAGCCAACCGTGATGAGTTTCATTTTTCCCATCACTCTTCACTGGAGAGCCATTTTTTTTAACATTACATGACAAATATTTTTCACATGTTAGGGGTATAGTGTTGAGAAATGTGTACCTAAGATTACGCATATCAAATGGTGAGGGAACTGCTGATCAATGCCATTTCCGGAATTTCCGGAAAGATAATCAGACGACGTTGGGGACCCTGGAAGCAGGTGGAAGTGAGTTGATTTTTACTGCTATCAGTTTAGTTTTCATTATATAATTAAAAATTGTTCATTGGTATTAATCATCAAGGTCGATGTATGAAGATGAAGACATCCGCGCAACTGTACCCGATTACTTAGAGATTCTGAACAGCCATGTTGTAGGTGACTTACGATACAGAGGCGCCCAATTTCATACTGACGTCACTGACAATGACCGTATTCTGTCCGGGATTTTGCCGTGTCGATCCATTTTTGGGGGACAACAGTTTCGCCTGCCTTCCAGCTGGCTTCGTCAGGTCCTAAAGGACGCCAGCTGGAAGGCAGTCGAAACTGTTGTCCCCCAACGTCCCCTGATTATCTTATTAGTGATCCCGGAAATGGCATTGATCAGCAGTTCCCTCACCATTTGATATGCGTAATCTTATGTACACATTTCTCAACACTATACCCCTTACATGTGAATTTCTGATAATATCAGAGATCGGAAAGGGATTTAGGACCTGACGAAGCCAGCTGGAAGGCAGGCGAAACTGTTGTCCCCCAAAAATGGATCGACGCGGCAAAAACCCGGACAGAATACGGTCATTAAATAACCGCGGAAGCCTCCGTGTCACTGACAATGGTTGTCCTGATATAGATTTTAGGTATACACACTCCAAGTCGTTGAATTCGTTCATTCAAAAGACGGGCTTTCTAGAAGAAACCCATCTCTGAGTCATTTGCGAGGAAAATGGCTTTTTGAACAAAAATTTGAAAAATTTGAACCTAGACTAACAGCATAAGAAGCAAGGGAATATTTTACAGGGATAATCTGTATTTTATTTCAGCGCTAACAGTTATTTCCGTATCCCTCGGAGAGTAGAACGATGAGATAGCATCCGAGTTTTACGAGCACGAAATGAACAAGTTACTACAATAATTTATTGAAGTTTTTTTTTCCAGAACACAAAACCGTGTATTGTTTGAGAATAAGTCATAGGATGATGTTGTTTTAAAATCATCCCTCATAGGAAATTCTGTCAATGTATTCCCGAAGAGTAAGCTATAAACTCAACTTATCGAAACGTAAAAGAGATATATTATCAACCGAATGAATAAAAAAATTCCGCATGCTGCATCAAGGATGAGGATATTCCATGAGGATCCGTTGTGATTCATTTCCGTCGGTCCACCAGCACTGATTCATTTATTTCGAACGATCCACCACATTACAATCGGTGCTTTCGCCCCACTGAACATTCGATTGCGCAGACGTGTAATGCTAACTCGCCTAGAAGTTTAGTAATGCTCGCCAAGATCTTTCGCTTCATTAAAGATAGTTTCGCTGCATGAGACAGGGAGTATTTGCTTATCAAAACGGAATTAAAAATATGCTTTTGAAAATCCAAGAACGTGTCGATTGTTACTATAATAATAATAGCTTTCAATGAAATATACAAACACATCGCGTGTATTACCAAATAAAATTACTTCTTGCTGGCCTTGAGCCAGAAAATTGTATTTGTGGTGAATTGAGTTTTAAAACTTTTCCGTTTCCAAACAGCTAGAAACACATCATATTCTAGATATTATTATTTTGCAACTTATAAACATGAGATCGGGCACATAATATATTATTTCCGTATTCTTTTTTTTAGTACACACTTATAAGCTCATACAAAAAAGCATTGCATTGGGGCGAATTGCATGTCGTTCTGCTCCTAAAAGTCTTCACTTAGAACATTTGAACACATATGACTGTAAGCTGGCTGAGATAGGCTTAGGTGGGAACATCTTATGGGCAGTTTTTATCTGTTTATCAGACCCATTTATACGTACCTTATAATCTCGTCACGCTTTTTAGTTTTTTTACCCTGTTTACACTACACTGGACGGTAAAAGAATATTCATTTAACTCCACTGTATACGATTTAATTTGCGATTATTAGATTATTATTACATACATTAGCAATTAGTATTAAGACTTTTTCTGCCAAGGGCCAATTCTACTAATTAATCTCCAAACGGATCATTTTCTACGTCATATTTTTCTGAACATATTTCACCTAAGGTTGTGAGAAATTGTCTTCACTCCCTCAACTCGATATCACTTCTTACTAATCTAAAAAAAATAGAATTTTGACAGAGCAGAAATGTTTATTCCTGAAATACTATTTTTAGCAATCCAACGTAGTACGGTTTGAGGGAAGAAACTGCAGAACGGACAGGCTTTAAAATGTCACTTTTCCGGAAGCTTTGGGAGACCAAAACAGCTGCCACTGAAACATTGTAAAGAGGCTAGCCGACTGACAGAGTATCAAATTAGTTGATTCATAGACTAACACGTATTTCTGAATCTGCGTCATCGCAACCCTTGTAACTCTGAATTTAGGTACTTGTAATATAAATTAATATTTGAAATGTCTCTAGCACTGGTGGTATATCTCAACTGCCACATATGTAGGTACTATTTCACATCCTGAAAGATGTTTTCAGGTTTTGCTTATGCGTTAATGCTGGTGGTTTCATTAACCTGCTGAGAATCTAAGTACATTAAACCAATCGACGCTTGTTGATAGGCCAATAATAGTCCATTCCTTCCTTCCATTCCTTTATATGACCTTGAATGTTGAAGTACTATATCCAAATAAAAAAAACTTTTGCAGGATTGAGTGTAGCGCATATAGGTGACAGATATGTGATATCTCTTACCACAAATCGCTGAGGTGACTTTCGAAGTGCCATGTAGATACAAGTGGCGCATTTATAAGGTATTTAAACGTTGGAAGCTAAATATCTGATCTGTAGCAACACCTGTGCAGACCCTCTAATTATGACAGTAACAGGAAAATAGCTATAATACACAAGGTTTTAATAATTCTAGTGTATAAATGGAGTAAGATGAATGTTGAAAATAAATTACATGACTGTAAAAACTACATAACGTCATTTTCTGAAGTTAGTTAACAGACCCGTATTGGGGAAATAGTTGTCCAAAACGAGATCAATATACAAACACACTCATAAGTTCTTTCACTGTCCTTCTTATTCTCTTTACTTTTAAAAGTATTAAGATCTCATTCATATTACCGCAACGTAGCCATTTCAACACGTTGCTGGTAAACGGGAGACTTCTTGTAAGAAAATTCCACGCATCCTTACACTCCATGGATCAGAAAGGATAACATTCAATGGCTTCATCAAAAATCACGGAGGTCAAAGAATTACTTCGCCGCATTCGAGCTCGAGGCCAAACATAACGATTTTCTCAATAGACTCGGACCCATCGCATACATATACTCGTAATGGGCCAAGAAACCGACTACGAATGGTTCAAAGTTCAAACCGAGAAGAGTGCTACATTTTAACGGCCACATTTCCTCTAAAAACCCCTTCAGCAAAGGCACGCAAAACACTCGCAGAAATGGAGCCGTTCCGGTTCTGAATTAGCCACAGCGCGCGGGAGAGGAGAGGGGCAAGGCGGCAGTCGCCCTCGTCTTCGTGGCATATACAGCGCTACCCGCATCGACGCGACTGACCATTCAAGATTCCCCAACGTTTTCCCAAATTCCTGCTCCACACTTAGACGCACTATCTTTCCGAAAAAATATTAACGCGAATGTCAATTAATTCGAACAAAGTTTTACCGAGCGCTACTAATTCAGCTTGTGACAGTGTTGGTTCTTATGGTGATGGGTTTCCCGCTAAAGGGGGTGCAATGTGGCTAGTAGCCGGCCCTGGTGGCGACGGGGAAAAGTTCTCGCCTGCTAAACTCGCCTGGGTTTGTGTCCCGCCTAGGTGGAATTATCATCACTCAGGGCATCGACGTTTGTGTTCAAATCGGAAGCTGCTGACAAGCTATATGTAAAGAGCTTAGCAGGACCTATTCTGGCCTGATATGTCTTGTAGAAAAAAAAAGCTCAATTCGTATTCGATAAAAAATGCGACAGGAAAATTAACATAGAGCTATTTCATATAGCCACATAGAGCCATATACAAATCATTGGGGTATATGGAATGGGCAATTGCTATGCTGGCCAATACTAGAAGCTTAAGCCAGTCTGCCATCTTCGTTGACCCTCATTTTAGCACTTGCGGGCTAACGCACAAATTTTGCAATTGCACTATCTTTTCCATCGATAACCCATTAGAAAAGATCATGCACTTAATTATTTAATGTGCATTCTCCTTGCGTATTTTGTTTATTTATTTATTCATAAAATTATCCGCATTCCCGATGAAAAGTATTGTAAAATTGAGTAGAATCCATAGCTTTAATCAGTCAAAATATGTTTCAAGAGTTACTTGCTAGAAGCTTTGAAAAGATGGTGAATATTCTTGCTCTACATGATCTAATTCCTCAATTCCGTCGTGCTATCCATAGAAAAGTAATGAAAGAACAGAATTAAATAATATTGTTTTTATTCCGGTTGTTGGGCTTCATTTTGATGACTTTATGCCCTCTTCATATGCTTCAATGATACCAACTGTTCCTTTGCGCCTTATTTAGTGCAAATATCATTTTCTGAAGTTGCTGAAGTTTGCGCGGTGCTGGAAATGGATCAGTCAGTCAGTACGGGTTAAATTAATTCAGGGCAACCCATTATACGTATTTGAAGTGATTCTGCACACACATATACCCATCATGTCGTTCCCTTTCGGGGTGTCACATTTAAAAAATTCAATTCTTAGTGTTAAACCTGTTGACCTTACCCTTTTTAAAAGATTTCCTCCAAATAGTCAGTTATCACATAATTATTTTGCATCAGTTGCCCTCATTCACTGTTAAATATAGTTAATTTTTTATTTCTTAATGTTTATCGTGTATATTTTATGTAAATGTATTTATATTTCTAGTAACAAGTCGAAACTACTAAGATTTCTAAAATACAGTTCAAGTAATTGAACATTAGCGGTACTTGCTTAACAATGTTATATCAGGGGAATTAATAATGCAAAATTACAAAGTAAGCATTAGGATATTAAATAAGTAAGAGAGTAGTACAGTTCACGAAAAGGCAAAGAAAACGGAAGTAAAATAAAACAAAAACAAAAAAAATAAAAAAATAGAAGGCTAATAAAAACAATTTCGAATGCAACCGCAAATTAATCCGTATTTTAGCTTACCTGACGTGTATTTTATTTCGATTACCACTACATTATTGCTAATATTTTCAATTTAGCTTAGGCTTACTTTCTCTACGTCCAATTTTATAGCAAAGCAATCGAATTCACAAAATGATTACAGGTCATGTACTTGAACATTAGTTGTACTTGCTTGACGATGTTTCATCAGGTGCGTTAATAATTCAAAATTATAGAGCAAAAGTTAGTATAAAGATAATTTGTGGAGTGGGACGTTCACGGAAAAATTTTCGGGAGAGAGGTGATTCAGGAAAATACATGATTGGGAAAATGGACGGGAATGCCCCGATTGTGAGTATACCGGGACTAGAAACGGATAACTTTACGGGGTCACCCGCAATGCACAGGGAATTGAAGGGAATGTGCCTTCAAACGTTCCAGCAGGCTCGGCGGACCCAAGGAACCCTAGAATGCAGAAAAGGATGAGGCTACACTAGAGGCAAGGGAAGAAGCACCCAAGGGAGGGGCGAAGCCTCGGCAGTGCCGGCGGTAACGGAAGAGGACGCTAAAGAGCATAAGAAAATCGCTAGAGAACGACAAAAATGCTACTTTTTGCCCACAAAAGACTCCTCCACCTTGCTTCCACCTCTCGTTTCTCATTTCCCTTCCTATCTCGTGGAAAAGGAAACGGAAGGAGGAATATTACTACTAAAAATCATAAAAGGCGAGCGAGTATGGCGATGATACAAGTAAGAAATAGAAGCAAAGAAGGCATGAATGCAAGGCATGATGCCGGGCAAAAGAAATGATTAATGAAGTGCCAGTTTTCTATGCCTAACGCCAGTAACTGGGCTCCTTTGATTGTGCTCCCAGAGAAAGGGAACGGAGCGAGGGGTATGTATACGTTTCCTTTAACATATTTCCCTGCTATTTGTTTCAAGGGGTATATTTTAATTAAGTCCCTATTATTTCTCCAAAAAAATAATCTTATCTATTTCATATCGTATATAATACAATGCGTGAGAATAATATTTAAGACTGCAATGAAATAGGCATAACTTTAGTTAATGAATTTTCTGGATATGCTGAGCAAGACTCATCTCTTTATTCTGCAAACATGAGATGATACTATTCATTGTCTTTCAGTGATAATGTCGGGAACTTTGGTGAAAACTGTTTTAAAATAATTCTCTTGAAAGGGAATTAGCATCTGACCAAGATTCTTCCAACAATAAAGTTTTTAACACACTCTTCGGTGCCTAAAAGATTTAAAGACTTCAAATTATCTCTGTACTAGTTGAAATACCATTAGATAAATGATTGAGGGGAAGAAACAATTTTTGATTCTCCATATCAAATCTCCTTAAAAAATTGAAACTTCTATCTACCCATCCTCCACATTAATAAAAACAATAGCTAAGTATGTTTGAAAACATGACTAATTACCGATCAGGCTTTCGGCAGTTCATTGCTATTATCAAGTCACCTTGGTCTTGATAATGGTGAACAATTGCTGAAAACTAGGTCGATAGTAAATCAAAACAAGTCAGTTTCTAAGCCTTCGTAATTAATGCAAATGGCAAGGTCTCGCATATCCAGGGCTGAATCTGTCTCTTAAATGTCAATTTCCTTATTGTATTTTCCCCATGACCGCCTTTTTTCGTTCGATCTTTCTAACAAAAACTTGGGTGGCACAATTATGAACTCAGGGTGGAGGTGTCGTTCGGAACGGGTTAATATCGTGGGCACCCGCCGCAGGAATTCCTTTTGTCGCAGAAGTCTATGGGGTGAGCTTACTTTAATGGCGTCCTTAGTGGACTGCAGCTTTGTACCCACGCTCCCTCACACTAGGAGCCCTGTATTATTTTTCATTCTTCCACTTCCCCGGAACCCTAAAGGGGTCCAAATAAGGGACAGACACACAAGTGGAGGGGAAAGAGAGAATCAGAGAGTTGGGTAAAGGGAGGATGTAAAGAACAAGGAGAATACTCTTGGCTCCCTCACTCCAAAAGGTTGGTTGGTATGCCGTGACACAGACCGCCGGCTACCTGTTTGTGTTGCGCAAAGCTTGTGTTCAGCCTTCCTCGAGCGTTTTCGGCGAGTGATGTTTTTTTTCTGACGGGAGATAATGTTACACTTAAAGGCGCAAAATAGTTTGAAAAAGGTATTATGTGGGAATCAAAAATTGCGTAAGGTATCAGGGGAAAGTCTTGCTATTTGCGAGTGAAAGTTTCGCTATCTGCATCGTAAATTGAATAATTCTACACGTATGTGCAGTGAAAAATACACATGTTTAGGATATAATGTCTATAATTTACTTTATATGACTTTGTTCTTCAGTACAATAATTTTAAAATTTAAGATTTTCTCGCCAAAAATACAAGTGATGATACACTTTACTCATGGGTGCTTAAACGGGAAAATTAGGAATACTACTTTCTTATCTTTTCTTATATTATTATATATTATACTTCCTATACTTTCTTTTCTTTCATATATATACATTACTTATTATATTTACATAAGAACTTCTTTCTGCAAATAAAAGTTTTAAAAGAGGCTTAAATGTTACGAATGTTAACTCTCTTACGTGAAGCATAAAAGGTACACTTCGCTGCGTGCACAGAGAAAGTGGAAGCAACTTAATGAGTCAGTGTGAAATGACTCAAGAAAACTCAGCATCGGAAATTTAAAAAAAACTATGAAAATTGTAACTATTCATATAATGTGAGAGACAACTGTTTAATTCGAATTGAAATATGGTTCACACTAAATTATGTGAAGAAAATCAATAAAATCTCAGAATTTAATATTACGCTTCCGGACTTCCTCAAAAGGGTCTTCATCATCCAACAACATCAGGTATTATCGTTTCCAATAATGACGTATTTTTGGAACCTTAGAAGCAATTAGCTTGGTTATACTAAAGTAGTTATAATCTACACAACCCGAAGAAGGATTTTTATTCACAAAGTGGGTGTGAACCGAGCCCTTTTCTCTCAAACAATTCACGCTAAATGTCAATCCAATCAGTATGAATAGAGTAAAAATATTCAATTTCCAGCGTCATAATGTACATAAAAAATAACCTTCCATCATAGCAAGTTAATCAAACAAACGAGTTTTCAGTATTAAAAGATGATGTAAGCAACCGGAGACTAGAAATGTGCATCACAAATGTAGTAACTCGCTGTTCATCGGATGTTCAGAGCCAACTGCGAACAAGCAATTATGCGTCGGCCTAATCAAAGGAGGGCATGAGGGGAGCCATAAAAATTGAAAATAGTAGTGGCAAGTAACAGCCTGCTGATGTAGAAGAGTCATTAATAGATAGGAGTGGCAATGACGCCAAGTTTACGCAGCTAAGAGAAGAGGAAGTATTGGGGTGTAGTTTAAGGCGGGAGGGAGGCAAAAACGATCCAGAAAAGCATAAAGCTTCATCTACCAAAAAACAGTGGCCGAGGAATAACTGACAATGATCGGCGGAAAAGTGAAGTAGTAATAACTGGAAGGCGAATCTCGATGGTTAAATGATGCGACAGTCATTACACTGGATAGTTTTAATAAAGATGCTTCAAAGTTAGCAACAAAAAAGGTGGCGTAATCCGATAACAATGAAAAAACTGGGAGGGAAAGGAGAGATCACACAGAAAATCAAATAAAAAGGCAGGCATTGCAACAAGGGGAAAGATATTTTTCCCTGAAATTGGTAAATGAATGTTCAAAATGAGTGAGGGATTCGAGACTAAAATATGACAATTGGAGGGATAAAAAGACGTGCAGTAATAACGACTTTTTATAATGCTTGCGAAGAAAATATTAAGTGCTAAATGCTCTTATTTTTCAGAGAAATATTCATAAAGCAGAAAATCGTAGGGAGAAAAAATATAAAACTAAGCCAGTCAATAACGGTTAGTTTTGATTGAAAAGTATTTTCAGTTCATTTTATCCATCTGAAAGCAGAATTCAGACTGATGGGATTATTACAACGACATTAAAACAGTGTGTAACGGTAGAAAAGTCATTTCTAGATGCTTAACACTTTTTGTGCTGGACTTTAAATCCTAGGCCCGCTCAGAAAAACTGAGGACTTTACACACTTGCCTTTATTGTGAAAGAAGACTATTGAATCCAGGTAAATGAACTTAAATTTACGATTAAAATTTATTTTGGCACTTTTTGGTCATATGTATGTCTGCTAGAAAGACTGCAGCCATAACGTCCAGCTGCCGTTCAACTATGATGACCTACGGATGTCCTAGTACGTCCACCATCCTTCTCAGAAATTGTAGGAGGACGTACCGTTTCGTTCCGTAACACCCACAATGTTAAGAGGGATAATAATTGGAATTGGAGTTAAGGCGATAATTATTGGAATAGAGAAGTCAAATGATAAATTAGGATAAAAATAATCACATCATGTGCTTTCCATGAAAGGATAAGGGCATAAACCACCGTGCTATGAGACTCAATCCCATGGAGAAAGCATCAATACCATCAAAAGCTGCTCTATTACCCTAATCCCAAAGTACCTAACTGCATTAACAATTTACTGATGGCGTGTCTCAACTACACACGCTAGCGTAGAAGGCGATGACGAAAAAGGAGAAGACTGACCTGGGACTTAAAAAATGGTAGTTGGTAGCTATACAGTCAAAGTGGGTTATTTGTTCTTAGAACTCACGCGTTAACATAAAAAATTCACTACTTGGCACGCGAGGGAAGAAAAAACGATCTACATCTACATACTACCCCGCAAGCCGCCTCAAAAGGCGTGTGGCGGGGGGTGTTAGGACACCAGCCGTCAAAAAAAAATCAAAGTTCCGCCTAGCATTTATTAAAGTCCTTAATTGTTCGGGGGAAAAACGAATTCCCATACCTATCCGTTCGGCAAAATATCTCTCTTAATTTATCGATTCTGTCGGACCTGGAAATATAATGTGGTTCTAATATGATGTTCTCCGTGTCGCTCTGAAAGATATTCATTCTCAATTGCTCAAGCAATCTAAGCCTAGCGCGTAGCCTCCGAGTCTCTGGCGGCTCTAGCGATCTAGACACGCTTATGCGTAGCCTTTAAAGTATATTTTCCCACAGTCAACAAGATAATACTGCAATCCGCAAAACTTTGATAAAGCTAGGTCGACCCCCTTTGGGCTTAAGTCTCTATAAAACTAAATGTACGAAAACTTTATAACAATATTAATCTAAGTTCGGGGTCAACTGCGAGGATACATGCCCGCATTCCATCCGCAGAAACTCGGCGACGGAGCGCTCTGTATATAACTTGCGGCTACTCCTCGTTGGGGGCCGGTCTTTGATTAAATGGAATGGTTGGTCCGCGTGTTAACGAGGCAAAGTCTAGCAACATTTTCTGCGAAACACGCCACCTTCTCACATAGCCAGCTATAAAACACGCGCAGCTGCAATGAGTTTCGGCCACTGCGCCTTTAAGCAACCGAAAGTCGATGACTCAAAAAGGCCAAATACGTATAAGCGTTCCGCACCAGCATCTTCATGTCCGCATTGCGTGGACGCGTCCGATTGCGCAGGACGATAATCGCAAATGCAGCCGTTAACAAGAGCGACATGGTACCCCATTGAGTCGAAGGATGCAAAGGGGCTCTAATTCGTGATTAAACAACCTCGATGCGAGTCTTATCAACTGACGTGATTTAAAAACTTCCTGAAAATACATCTCACGTCAACTGACATAATTTCAGTAGGAAGTGAAAAAGAAGTTTGCGACTATTTTTTTAAATTCATAATAAATTACCCGCATCATCATTTTACTTTGTAATAAAATGTTTTAGAGCAGCAATAATTGAAAAAATTAGTCTTTTGGTACATTTAAGTTTTCTTATTACTGTGGCGATAGTTTTTTCTTGAAAAAAAAACATGAAATAAGTCAAATAAGCTGAGCATTCTGCAAAAGTAATGGAAAATGAAGACATCAGTTCAAGTGTTTAATCCTTACAGGGGCCTCTATATCAGATTTGACGACACTGACCAAGGTCAATAAATCAGAGATATAATTTTGTTCCGCGACAAATATTTGCCACTAAGATTTGTCTCACAGTAACAATTTGAATAAGAACAAATTATTCATCTATTTTCCCCTCCATATAATACCAAAGTAAATAACCCATTTCAAAGGGACTTACCGCAGATACATTTACTATGATTTCAATTATGGTAATTGAAAAAGGAGATATCAGGATAGATGCCTGGCTACTCTAATTTAACTTTAATTAAACAACAAATCCACTCTAAATGGACAGATTTTAAATGTTAATATTTACGCTTAAGATTAGGGATCACAATAGCTATGTTTGAAACCACCAATAATAAATATGGTAACAATAGGCAACTTACGCTCATTTTTTTTTACTTTTACGCATGGAATGCTGACTCGTTCATTACTTTTTGTATCAGTAATTTTTTCAGAATAATTATATGCTGGCATGACTGTACTCAAACTAATTATTCCAGTAAAGAATATAAGCAGAATGCACATCCGGAATCACTATAATTATTAATAGACGCCGTATTACGTATGAAATTTCCTTACACCAACTTTACCAAAGGGTAAATTTTGAAAAGAAGGGAGTACTATTAGGATTGGTTGCTTTCTTCTTCTTCAGTTCTAGGAATCACCCCCAACCATACACCCTTGAAGTGACTCGCAGGGTATCATGCAGATGCAGGAGAAGACGAAATAAGACAGAAAAATATTCTCATTTTCAATCAAAACAACTGCAGAAAAAATTAACTGGTGAGGAATAATTTTCCCTATATTCAAATCGCTTTTCAAATTACGCCACTTTTTTTTCATACATATGTCATACAAATTATTACACATGGGTAAGATAGCACGGGTAGGATTTCTGGGGCGCTGAGGAGGCATTGGGAGAAACCCGGTGTATTTGTCAACACATTATCAACGAAAAGCGCCAAGTGGTCATCAGTACTCGCATCTCAATGGCTGCAATAGGGTAGGTTGAAGTATAGCGCTTGAAGTGCTCTCCACAGAGCGCCAAAATAGATGTCAGTTTCTTCGCCAAAGAATCTCCACCACCTCTGACGTGAAACAGACCCGGTCTCTCGTTATGGGAAACAAGACGCCTGGATTCGAAGAAAGCCTCCCCTAAGGATTCATTTTTGAACTCTTTCACCCGAGAAGCGATCTGCATTTCTCGTAAAATTGCCCTCCACGGCTGCGACCCTAATCCAGACCCTTGAACCAAAAAAACTAGCTCTATATTCATCTCACAATCCCTGAGGACAAATAAATACGTTTACGGCGCACGATGAAGTTGCGTGTGCCGGTGGATTAAAAAAAAGCTTTTACAGCAAGAGTAGGTCATTTTTCTCCTTTTATATAGCCGCCAAAATACACACAAGTGGATGTCTATGTAAGTGCGTCATTATACGAACGGAATCATTATTTAAAACTGAGAAGTGTATAAAATTGGATACAATTTTGTAGGTTAAAATTAGTTACTATTATTTTTCAAAAGATAAATTTCTTCAAAAAGTTGTAAATGCATCTAATTTTGTTCGTAAGATGATATTGCTCGATCTTATCTCGAGGATTCATTAATTACTCCATCACTTTCAACATTTATTCCATTTTTCATAGGGATGTACAATAATTCAACGCTTTCTTTCACAAAATATATTTTAACCCCATCCAAACTCAATTACGAGTGCCCAAAACACGTACATAAGTATCACTGGCTTGTGATCTTATCAAGTTCTTTCAGCTAATACTGCCTACTTTTTTTAAGACTAGAAAAACAATCCCAGAACACCATGCAACGACTCGCCCCAACATGGCAACATTTATAGCATGCAATATCACCGAGCGATGACAGCAAATTTTAAATAAATAAGAAATGATAAAGTGTACAGAATTGTTAAAGAGGGAAGGACGATATGGAACACCATACAGAAAAGAAGAAAAAGATGGATTGGACACAACCTGAGACACAATGGATTTGTGAAGAACATGATTAATATTAATTTATTTTATTTGAACTAATATTACATTTATCTTCCGTCAGATTGAAGGCAAAATAGACGGAAAATGTCCCCAGAGGAAGACTAAGGAATAAGTTCAACGAAAAAATAAAGAGAAAAGTACATAGGAAGAGATACCATGAGGTAAAGGAACTAGTATTACATAGGGAAGGGTGGAGGGCTGCAGTTGACCAATCCTAGGATTGAACGACCAATGAGTGATGACAACAAGTTATTCGCAACAATAAAAAAATCCATCCGCAAGTATTCTGAGCCATAAATATATAACTGTTCGTGCACAACCTGGGCGTACGACATCCTCAGACGGGTTAGAATTATATCGCCCGGCGCAATCCGAGAAGGAAAGAAATCTCGCGGCGACGGAGCGAACGCGGCAGAAACATTCACCCGCCGCAACACCTAATTGTCCGAAGAAGAGAATTCCCACTTCTTTCCCCGTTTTTATCCGACAGCCTGCTCCCTTCCTCCCCACACCATGAATTATACAGAGCGGGAAGGACCGAATTCCCCTGCAGTTTCATCCGCTGCCCGTTGAGACGCCCTCTTCATTTCAACCTCGAGGTTCCGAATCCCTTCCTCGTGCCCGCGAAGGGCAAAGTGGAAGAAGCGCTAGAGAATCCGTCGCGCGCGAAGAGAGGGAGAGAGAGAGGGGGAGAGAGAGAGAGATGCATGGATGAGAGTTCACGAGATCCAGGGGAGGAGTGAAATAGAACTCCTCTGGGAATGGATGAACTTTTAATGAGCTCCACCGGGAGAGGAGCGGACTCCGGGTTGGGATTGGCCATAGAGATGGGCAGGGCACACGAGATCAGAGAAGAGGAAGCTCCGGGAGGATTAAAAGGAAGGAGGTTATCCAAGAGTCGCCACTAGAATCAGAAAAACGAAACTACTCCGGGATACCCAGATAAGAATTAGCAGTATTGTGAAGAGATCGAACTTGGAGGAACACTTAGCAGAGAGTCTGAATTCCACTAGAGCATCCAATAGGTCCCCATGACCGTGGGAGAATAGAAAAATATGGGCGTGGAAAAAAATTAGTTTTACTAATATACATGATTGTAAACGATTGTACTATGTGAAATTTAGCCATTGTAAAAAAAGAGAAGATTGGGAGCTTTCGGTAACCTAGGAGAAACTATATTGAGGTGACCATCAAATTAGTAAATTAATAAGTGACCATGCATTGCAATTTAACGTGAAAAAATATACCAACATTTAACAAATAATTCCTAAACAAAATATGTTATATATATTTTGATAATATAGCCAAATTCTTACATTTTTCACAAAGTAGGTAAGGTGTGATGCATTTTTGCAGGTAGATGGTAGTAAATTGTAGTCATTCGGCCCAATATATAAAAGACTTCGCTTGACCAAGGACAGTATGGAGCTGGGCAAGGGTTGAAAAACTGTACATAGGTTCCACAAGCTTGGCCAATTTGAAACTGTTATTTTTGCCCCACACATCAAGAAGAAAAGTCTAAGCACTTAATATACATACAAATGCCTTTGTGGGAGCAATTTTAAATATTAAAACAGCAAAAAAGAAGATTCATAATACTATCACTCTGATGAACCTTTTTTGAAGGACGACAGCTGGTTTAATGGCTAAAAGAAAAATGTCTTGTATTTTCCACACTTTTTACCAAAATACATAACCGGCTTTGAAGCTACAACATTATCTTCAGAGGTTGTTTGTTAAGTATAGATGCGATGGCTTTATAATTGTACAGAAAGGTTATGTGGGAGGGTTTGGAGGGGGGGAAGAATTATTAATGGGAGGAGGGGAGAGGATTAGGTTGGAAAAAACGCAGGGCATCCCTGCATTAGATCGCTCAGCAAATCCAAAAGCAGGCGTTACAATAAGTGCAAGGCTTAAAGGCCCATTTATCTGGTGCTTACTTTAGCTCTTATCATCTTACTGAATTTAGTTAGGTAAAAACTGTACCGCAGTAAGTGTGTTATCATACCGAATGCGCAATAGCTGGAAAAAAATGCTAGAATTATTTTCATCCTACTTTAGGAGAAAACGAATGATCTAGGCCAAGCACATGAGTCGAGTGTTTTCAGAGAATACTGGTGGTAGGGCTGTAATCTACCAAAATAATCTTTAAAGGCATGGTGGGAACTTTAATCGAGAAAAATGAGCTCTTGAAACATTCAAAACTGGCCTACTTGACTCCAAGGATTGAAATTCGCTATGAAAAAAATTGACAAGACCGGGGTTCGAACCTGAATCTCCCAATTACAAGTCAGGTGTATTAGCTAGTTACACATCACACAACACTCCTGACCGGCAATTGGGATATCCGGGTTCGAATCCCGGTCAATTCAAATGATTTTTTCATGGAGAATTCCAACCCTTGGTGTATATGCACCCGTGCGAGTGATTTTGTACCATGTCATTTGTCAATGCAATGATTGGATATAGGTCTACTTGAATTTGTACGGAATGCTTTGTCAACAATATGGTATATTTGGCCAAATAGGTAACACGGCGCAGTTTATTTAGGTTGCGTAGTTCAGCTATAGCCTGAGTTGTGTAATTTTTCGCTGAAATTATCATCGTGTAAACTCGGGGTCCGACACAGCAATTTCGATGTTGTTCAGGATTCGGTTTTGAGTTTTGACCCGGATATCCCAATTGCCGGTCAGGAGTGTTGATTGATGTGTAACTAGCTAATACACCTGACTTGTAGTTGGGAGATTCAGGTTCGAACCCCGGTCTTGTCAATTATTTTTCATAGCGAATTTCAATCCTTGGAGTCAAGTAGACCAGTTTTGAATGTTTCAAGATCGCTAATTATACTATGTATTACAGTGCTGAACGAAACATCGTGTAAAATAGCCTCAATATAGGGTAAAAACACCTGACTTAGAGTTTCTCTTCCCCCAGTGGCCTGACCCCGCCTGAAGTGCACCACTATCTCTCCGGCTACCTCGTCCCAAATCCGTTCAGTATCTCTCTTCCCGCAACGTACACAAAAACACTGATAAGTAGGATTTATTACCACACACATATACGATCATCCCTTTTAGCTGTTTCCCCGACAGCCCCACCCACCGTTTTATTACCCACGCTTGCGTCGGCCCACGAAGTAAAACAGAAAAAAAATGGAGCGAGATATTTTTACTCTCCTCCAAATGGGAAGAAAATAAACAGGATGCATCCACCAAGTATTCCCCGACTGCAGAAAGTGTAAAGACGTCTTCATATATTAGATATTTTTTTGTTCTCCTATATTTTCTTCTTCCCCATCTTTATATATATAAATACGCCTTTACGACGCGGGGCGAAATACGGCGACCTCTCTTGTTAATATCTTCGCCCGCGTTAAATCGCCCATTTGAAAACTCGTGGTGGGAAGAACGTTTTAACTGTTTGAGATCGTTAACCGCGCCGCGAAAGAGGTCTCAGAGGTAGCATTGGGATGTCGTTTTACGGTGCACCGAATTCATTCAGATCAGTTAGTGTCCCCTAAGCTCGGCTCTAACGCGAACACAAAAACGAGAATTTACTGCGGCAAAGGTCGGCACAAAAATCATTGCTCCAGTGGGAACGAATTCTCCAACATCAGATGCGAATGCATATTTAGAGTAGATAATTTATAACAGATAAAATACGACAAAACATTAATTAATCTTCCCATTAATGAGTGGGGGGAGGGTTAATGACGCAGTCCAAATAGAAATACTGGCGAAGAATTATATAACTTGGCAAGTTGGCGAAGCAGGCTTTGTAGAGGCTAAAAAAGCACAGAAACGTTCTGAAAGTAGGATCGAATTTCTACAACATAGTCGACATAAAAATCATCAAATTACAAAATAATAAGATTAAAATCTCGATAGTTGGTTAGGGAAAAAATTAATACGCAACTATATGTTTAATTGTGCAATAAATGGCGTAGTAAATACATTCTGATTTAGACATGTTGATACCGACTAGCAAAAGCGTGATTCAAAATTTAAAGCTGCTATACGTTGAATTGCTTAGGTGATAATTTTTTTTTTATTTTTATAGCATGCGCAAAAAGCCATCACATATGGGATGACATGAATGCAAACACCTAGAGTGTGGTATAGTAAAAATTAATGATGGATAAAACGTTTAACGAGTCAATTAATTAATAAATTCTACCAGTACGATCGCCAGGTCAAATGTTAATTATTAATTCATACTGAGAGATGCAATTCACAGGGTATGCCGATGAACCTCACAAAATCCAAAAATGAATGTTTAAAATAAAGGGTCAAAATTAATCCCTAATATTATACATAAACAATGTGTATTCAAGAGTACTGAAGTACGTATTCTTTTAAGCATTATAATAAGCATCACCCGAATGAACCACTGACATTCTGACCGTAATCAACGGCGAGCTCTGCGAACTCAAGTGTTTAATGGCAGAGCAGATTAAGACTCACCGCATCCACTGACCCGGATACATTTTCAATGATTAAAAAAGTAATGACCTTTGGCCTGATCATGGAGATACGTTACAAAAAGGGTTACCCCAAAGACAAAATTTTCAATTTAACGAGCGTCGGCACATGGGCGAATAAGGTATATTTGATCATTCACAACTACCTCGAGTAATTTTTTTCGTTGGATCGGATAGATCTCAGGAAGGGAGATAGGTGTGTTTACTAGGTTCAAGGGGTTGAGCTATGCGGTATTCACGTTTAAATATCGCAGCGCTAGAGGACGTTGGGTCAGGGTTGAATAAGGAACTTTCTTTTTAGGCTTGCCCGATAGCCTACCTTGAGTTTAACATACAAAGGTGGAGTGTACCCGTCGAAATCCAAGGGGTGTAAAAAACATTGAACTTATTTTATAGTATCGATATCAATCGAAACATACCGATATATATCACGCACGATGTAATTTTTATGGATTATATGGATTCTTCCATTTCAATATATACGATCTGGGGCTACATTAACAACATATCCATATGAGGTTCGGCTTCAACAATGCTATCGGTCGTTAAAGGGACAGCGTTCCGAAAAAGGCTGAATTTTCAGCAGTTTTATGATTGTTATTTTTTTCGAAATTTGATGAAAGTGAGCTATAAAACGAAAATTAATTGCAATAATAAGAATTTTTATTTATTTTTACTTCCAATGGTCTTGGTTACAAATTTGTTTGGCCACTATTTCCAATTAAAATATGAATAAAAAAAAGTCTTCATGCCAGAAAAACGAACTTTACATGTATTTCTAATGGAAACGCTTTTACTTGCCTGGAGTCGAACCGGAGACCATTAGGTAAACAAAAAGTAGCCATAAACCTTTCAAGTGACAAAATGAACAAAGGCCGTAATGACAAAGGCCGTTATGATAATTGTATAAGTGTTACGAGATTAATAGAAGAACTGGGATGGGAATTACTATCAGAACGCAGGTTAAAATTTAGGTTAAACCTATTAAGTAAATTCGAAACTGATATGTTCACAGATGACGTTAGATATATATTGAGAACCCCTGCGTATTATGCTAAGTTTGATCAGATTAACAAGATTAGAGAGATAGATTGTCGTACCGATAGATTTAAAATGTCATTTTTCCCTCGTACTATAAGAGAGAACAATAGGCAGCGTAGCAAAGGGATAGGTAGGTGAAATATAGTTAGAGTAGTCTGTAGTAGAGATGGGAATTTCGGTTCATTTTGTGGATTCGGTTCATGGGATTTGATTCGTGGCAATGATTCAGTTCTTTAAATCGTTCATAATGAACCGAATGAACCAAATCCACGATTGAATCTCGAATCCATGTGAATCTCGAATCCGTGTGAATCTCGAATCCATGTGAATCTCGAATCCATGTGAACCTCGAATCCAAGTGAATCTCGAATCCAAGTGAATCTCGAATCCATGTGAATCTGTCGACTTACTGCATTTCAAATATTAGCGTGCGAAATAACAAACAAAAAGGTGAAATGTGATGCTCCAATTCGGAAACACAAGACATTCGACAAGGTGTTTCAAGGGTATTTACAGGGTTCTTATTGTACGATTTGGATTTGGCGGATTCGGAGATTTGCTAGCAGAATCTTCCACACAAATCGTTCATATCGAACGATTTGGATTCGGCGGATTTGAACCTTCCATCAAATCGTTCATTTTGAACGATTCGAGTGGAAAGCGTAGATTCAATTCATTCGGTTCATGCCATTGAATCGTTCATTCTGAACGATTCATTCATGAACGACACACCTCTAGTCTGCAGTGCATGATGCATGTAATAACAACCAATAATCCCTTTCTTATTATGTAGGTACTAACCATGTGACCCTATTATCTAGCATGCCTTCATTAAATATCCTAATTGCATGTCAAAAGTGCATGTTTGGTGATCTTCACCCCCTGCCACACACCCTCGTGGTGGCTCGCAGGGTATCACGTAGATGTAGACGTAGATGAATGAATCATGTTACAAAGTTTTACGTCATTCCGTTCAGTGGTTTAGTAGTTATAAGTGACCGCACGATCACACTTTCTTTTTTATGTATAAGAAACAAGAAGAATAAGATAAAGAAGTAAGCTAAAGGAAAGGATTCGAGTATGTTAATTGAAAAGTCACAAATCTCTAATGGAGTAAAAGTAATACTGGTTCACCGGTTTTTTGACGAAAATGTATAATTCAAAAAATGATGAATTTTAAATCTGAAATACATTCCCTTAAAGGCAATGCAATGATATCTCTTCACAGTTTTTTTAAATCTAAATTTCCACCCTAAAAATACTGTTCAAAATTTGCTGAAACAAAAAAAACGAAATACACTAAGTATTGCAATGCTATGGCTACATGCTATACTAACCTATGGCAGGAATTGCACTGCTGTAATGGTCAAGCTTCCTATACTAATAAATTGATGGGCTGGTTGTTTCGTCATAAGGATATTGAATTTCTCTCTAAGACTATTACTTGAGTTACTTTAAGACAAGGGTTCTACTGATTATGTTAATTTTTTTATACTATTCAATTTTTCTATACATTCTATTTGAATATATTTTGTTCATGAATGGTTCACTATTATTGCATTCTTATTTAATTTTCTATCTGTTTAATAAGGTTGTGCATCTACTTTTACTCAAAATATATGGATACATGTCATTTTGATGGTTCATTAAAAGAGCTACTTTGGTACTCTGGTGCTGAAAAATGTAAGAATAAGAATAAGAATACTTTATTTGCTCTGGGTACATCACCCCTAAGAGCATTACAAAAATTATCAAAAACAATTATCAAACAAAAATTATCAAAAACAATATACAACAAAATAAGCATTAAAAACCACAAAGAGTGAAGAAAAGTGTGAGAAAAACTCATTCGATGTTTATCAGTGAGAAATCCAAAGTAAAAAGTAAAAAGTTCGGAACCAAAAACAATATACAATAAAACAAGCATTAAGTACCACAAAGAGAGTAAAATATGTGAGACAAACTTATTAGATATCAACAGTGAGAAGTCCAAAGTACCAAGTTTGGAATTACTTCGCAAGCAGGTAATGAGATGTTTTGGCTTTAAAGGTAGAAAGAGTCTGACTGCATTTTATATAGTTCGGTAGAGAGTTCCATGTTGCCGTGGCGCTGACTACAAATGATAGGTGGTATTTAGTGGTACGATGCGCGGGGCAGTACAGATTGGCAGGGTCACTACTGGTAGACATGCTCCGAGATAGTGGAGGTCTACTAAATAAGTCGTAGATATACCGAGGTTCTCTCCGGGAAAATAGCACGTAAAGAAATGTGCAGAGCATGTATTGGCGTCTGTTTTCAATACTAAGCCAGGCTAGTTGTGCTCTATATGGAGTGATATGCTCGGCTCGGCGAATATTAAAAATGTATCGAATGCAGGAGTTCTGCAACCGCTGGAGTCTCTCTTTATTTACTGCTGAGCAATGCCATACTTTCATTAAATGGCAACCCCTACATCAGAATATATCTTCTGGGGTGCTGAATTTCACTTTTTTTTATATTTACTTTGGAGTATACTTTTTGCGGTGAAATATATACGTTTATGTTTATATGTTTAAAGTAATGTGTGAGCAGAACAATGCCCTGCAAGTAACAATACGGTTCCAGATGTCGGCACACTCGCAACTTCCACAGAAGTCGACTTCCGCGCGTTAAGCCGCTTTTATTCTATTTAAAAGGAGTAATTTGTACTTCCTGAACGTGGGTTAGGGATGTTTCCTCGAAAACGGAACGAACAAATTTGTTGAAATTTTGGAATGTTTAAAATTAGAAAAAAAATAAGATTGAGAAAGGTTTCATATTTGGAAAAATTCATTTAATATTTGTAAAACTACTTAAAAAGTCAATTTTTCAACATGGGTTTTATGATTAACCAAGGTGGCAACGCATCAAATAACACGAGAGAACAAAAAGCAGATACAGCAGGACCAACAGGATTTGTTGATAACAGATTGGGGAGTTACTTTGAGAAGTGTTTTTATTGAAAGTTGTCATTCGGCTTTTTAAAACGCTTTCTTTTCTTTAAAAAGTTTCCGTTTCCTCTAAAACTTTCTTTTCGAAAGGAAATGGAATTTCAACTTTTTCACGCTATTTCAATCACAGTGAAGAAAAGAACATTGTTTTTAGGTTATTAATACCAGGAGATAATACTCCTTTCAGTGTTAGTATATCATTATTTTATCATATAAGTATCATATAAATGCGTATTTCCTAAGTATTTCAATTTTATGTCTGGTATTAATACGCTAAGCGTAAGAAAGGCGTATAATTAAAGTTGATTCTAGCAAAAGTCAGCTCGTGTGTACTATACAAATACATCAATTTCTAGTGGGAGCAGGATATGCTATGAACACGCATCAGGCTCAAGGCCACGCATTTGAATTGGTTGGCATTAATGCACGGCATATTTATCGTAGAATTTGGAAGGTTCAAAAGGTGAAGTAGCTTAAAAGTTATTTTACGACTACCTGAAGGCAACCCACTCCGCTGGGTTTCCTTTCCGTACATCTGTGCGGTCCTCTCAATTGAATATAGAAGACCGTAATGTGAAAGTCTTATTTAAACTTTCAGCTTATCAATTTTTCACGTTTTGCTTTTATCCTAACACTTTTATTTATAAAGAGTCAACTGATGCATTCGCATCACGCCTCGCGTAATACAGTGTCAGAAGCCATCCCCACCACCCACACATGATGGTCCTTGAACATTCCAGAATAATCTTGATCCTACCGGTCCATTCGATTCTAGTACTTTCGAGAACATTCTAGTACATTCTCACTCCGAACCTTCCGGTCCAGTTGACTCTAGTACATTGGAGAACATACAAGTACATTTTTGCTCATTTTATACATACAAAGATGAAGTCGGCCACTTTCAACCCCACATCTCGATTGTGAATGTGAATGGGAGACTCGAGGCTACTACCACGCACAAATATCAGTGATCTGTGGTGGGTAGTTGTGGCTGCAAGGTAAAGAATTTTTTAATAATTTCAATCCTAATATCAATGCTATACCAGTGTATGCCACAATGATGAAGACATCGGAGACATTGGTTTTTCCGATAGCTCACAAGATCTCAATGTTAAATTATAATATCATTCATTATGTATCAATTGGATTTCATTTTTTTACACAGCAGTAATGACTTTCATTTTTTAAGAACACTTTGTTGTCGAGCGAAGCTCGGTTATATACTACTCTACAATATCGAATGATTCGATATCACATGAAATAGCAAATCACATGATGATATACCATGGCATCAAAATCTCATAGCATCACAAATCGCAAGAGATCCGTTTAAATTTCGCAGAGCATGATATCTTACACTATATCGCTATTCATTGCGCATTCCAAGATCTCGTTTCACATCTCGTGTCCAAAGATATGACATGCCATCGCATATCGCACGATGCCACATTACCTACCCTGCCCATCGAGCAGTATCGTACCGCATCGTCTATCACAGGTTACATCAGCATATCGCACAATAATAGTTAAATCTCACATTACTTCACATATTGCACGAAAGCACACTGCATCGCATGATGCGGCGTATTCCGGACGATCAATAACACAATTCGTGAATTCTCTTCGACACATCGGATTTGGATGCCTCTCGCGATATCACTCAGCCTCAATTGGGAGTGGCCTACTGAGTTGAATGTGAGAAGGGGTCACAGGTCACCACGGGGAACCTTTGGGCGCCGACTGCCCTTCCGTTTGACCTCGACGGGGACCGCGCGCTCGCTCGAGGTACATTAGGGGGAGATGGGTGGCCCGCTTTAGCGAGGGAGAGTTTTTGAGAAAGGTGAAAGAGAAACTTCAAGAAGATTCCGGGTGGGACGTGACATGGTAAAGGCAGGATCAAGGGAGAGCGAAGAAACACAAGAGATGAAATTACTCCGTAGTTTGAATGAAATACAAAATAAAAAGTGGAGCGCAAACATGTTTCCCACTTCATTGCAAGGGAGTGACCCTTACTCATGCTAGAATACGCACAGATAAGCAGGGATGAGCAGTTCAGGTAGGCAAGCAGACTACATTCAGTGCGCATTTATATCTACTATGCAAGTATAGGCGTGTGGCAGGGGGTGTAAGGGCGCCAGCCGCGTAAAGATGTAAGGGATAAGGTTTTAGGAGGTGAAATGGTCACTGGGAGTGTATTTAGTGGAGCTAAGTTTCTATTGTGGTCGCTTATTGTGCGCGGAAAGAACAAAGTTTTGCATCTATTAGTTTGAAAATGTGTCTCCCTCATTTGTGTACCAGTGTTATTGGCAATGTATCTCTCTTGTGTATTCTGGTCGTAACTGTAGTATGAAAAAATGAGCTACTTCCACTGTGATAATATTTATTGAGACCTGTTTTGCTTTTCACAGCATCTCCAGGTTTGCAGGCATCTTCAGCTCCTGAAGATGCTGTGAAAAGCGAGACCGGTCGTAATAAATATTATCACAGCGGAAGATGCTCATTTTTTCATACTACAGTTATGATCCGTTTCCACTCTATCAGGTCTGAAAACACAGAGTATATTATGGGAGTATATATAGTGGAGCTAAGATTTTATTGTGGTTGCTTAATGTGCGTGGAAAGAACAAGAACAGCCGGCATTGCAAGTCAAGAGAACAACGACACGACTGAATAAAATAGCGACTATCTACTCTCCGGCACCGGCAAATAAGACGTGTGGGCAAGTGTGCATTAAGAAACCTGTGTATATAATCTTTGTTAAGAAACATTGTAACCAACAGCCGGTGCCGGCTCCGGCTTCCAATTTGCCGAGTTCATCGCCGGTTGCACTTGCCGGTGCTGTCGTGTAAAGGCTTTCATTTGATTACATTGCATCCGGCGCCAGTGCCGGCACCGGCTTTGTCGGTGTGTGTGAAAACGGCCTAAGGAATGCATGCTCCAGTAATGGACATGAATGGAATGAATGTGATATTTTTGTTTAGCCTGGTTAATGACCGGTTGCAAGAAAATTTAGTTATGGAATCAATAGTTTTGAGATCCATAAAGTTATAGAACTCATAAATATATTCGGGTTGCATGAATACATCTATTAGTTACTTAACTTATTTACCAATAGTTACTAGCCTCGAATATTTGATCTAATCTTCCACCGCCGGATAAAAGTTAAGAAAGTTTAGCCTATTAATAATTGTTAATGCACATTATAATTAGTCATTAAGAGTAAACAAACTGGTCACTTGTCTCAAAACAACTCTTTATTCAAGTAATTAAGACTCCAAGCAGTTCATTACACATCCGCCATCTTGGCTACTTATGGAACTCATAACTCCATGCCATAAGTTGTGAGACCAATGAATTTATTGAATGTTTGTGCAACACTTATTGAATGGTTGTCATGGCTTATGGGTCTCATAACTTTATGGAATACAAATGTTACGTTCCTGCAACTGGCCATAAGAGAATGAATGAGGCTCGAATTAGAAATAAAGTTTATGATAGAGAAGTGAAAGGTATCAGAGTTTAAGGAAGCCATAGAAGGTCATGGGTGAATATGGGGTAAGATACTCTTAAAAGAAGGAATATTTGGAGTCTTTGTGAACAAGATGGTGGGTATAAACTTATCAAAAAATAAATGAGGGTAACTGATGCAAATGATGTATGCCAATAATGGAGAATTATTCAGGAAATTATGAAGCAGAGATAGCTAAACGGGCCTTTCACGGGGAATTACACTATTTTGACTATATACAGCCCGAAAAGGAACGGTGTGACGGGTATTTCATAACTTTTTCTCTGAGATTACATGTTAAACCTGGCCGGCAGGACCTGGTGCGGTAACTTTATGCCATACGATAATGTCAATGTTTCTGGTGGCACACTTAGGTTAAATCTGAGAAGGGGACATGTTCAATTAATCGAGCCAAACTTAACGATTTTCAAGCGATCCTTTGATTATATGGATCCAAAAGTTTACGATATGTTGCCTGATTCTATAAAAAATACGAAAAGCTGTAAAGTATTTCCTCAGTTGGCCAAGTTTTGGATATTGGCTGAGGAAGATATTGTTAGATTTTTCTCAAATTATATGTACCATTATTTTCTAAAACTTAGTGATACTTTGTAAAGTTAATAGCACTATCATTATAGTATAATTATTTCAATAACTTTATGATGCATAAGATGATTATGTTAAATATTATGTACTATATTATGTTTTATGTTAGCAATGTATATCCATTTGATGAGGGTTGCCTGAGCACAGGTATTCCTTAGAGGCAACCTAGCATTCATGTGGATGAAATGTAAATTCTACGTTTCAAGTTATTGCTGTTGAAAGCAATAAATTTACTTTACTTTATTTGTGTACGTTGTATAAAATAAGCCTGAGCGTGTGGCAGCGGGATGTTAGGACAACGGCCGTGTAAATGCATAAAGGATATGGGAAGTGAAATGGTGAACTTCATTATGGGAGTGTTCAGATTGGAGTTCAGTTCGTATTATAGTCACTTATAGTGCGCGGAAAGTTCAAAACTTTTGAAACCAGCCGTTTAGCAATGTATCAATCTTATTTTATCGCTTCTGTTGGACCTAGATATGAAGAGTGTCGTCAAATTATGAGACGAACAAGATGATCAATAAGCATTTACGAGAAACCTCCGAGTAATACTTTCGCAAAAATCCGCGGCGTGCTTCGTTCAAACAGTAAATCCAATTATGTGAGGGATTCAAAATCACGCACAAATGTAGAAGGGTAGAAGGAGTGCAGACACAGGAAGGAGGGTAAGACAACCAGATGACATCTGCCAGTCAAATCTAATGCACTCTCATCACGCATCCCTGATATTCTATTCCGATTCCTAATTTTAAGACCGAATTGGACGTTTATCACCGCAATTTTCTTCATCGGTAGATAAAAATCATGCAATTAACTGCTTTAAATTATTTCCTGTTTCTGTAAATATAACAAAAAATCAAAATCAGTTCCGAATAAAGGCTCAGAAATCAATCATCCTGAAGTTTTTTTGTATTAAATTTCGAAAATTGAATTTTGAAAGAAAAATATTACTATCCTACACTTCCCGGAGACCAATGATATCGTATGGAAAACACATGAAAATGGCGATAAGTTAGCTGATCGATCCATTGTAGTCCTGAAAAATCACGTTGGTGAATACAGGCACTTGTAACCGTGACACGAATTTCTAATAAATAGCCAGCGGGATCTTTCGCCGGCATCAAGAGGTAAAAACATGGAGACTTGGACAGAAGACAAAGCTTTCAATGAAATATGTATATCTATTCTGAATAACAGATCGGTAAAAATGGGAGTTATTAGCTTCACATTAACACTGCATACTCCAATGATATCAGTGATCTGAAAAATAATATTAGGACACGGTCCATTAAAAGGAGAAGAAAAGAATGAGTGATAGTGAAAAATAATGAAACGCAAACAGCAATGTGACATCAATAGAGTAGACACGATTAATGGCATTTCATAGAGTTCATTACTTCATTGAGTGCTAATGAATTTGAATTACAATAATGTTACATACTACGATGCACGTTTTTCCCCTAAGATTTTAACACAATACAAATTCTTTTAGCAAGTTTGGACAATTCTTCAAGCGTTGTTTACTGTGATGAATTCTGAGTTCACACGCAATATTAATTGTTAAGTGATTGACTAGAATAAAATAGATTGAATACCATAATTTTCGTAGTTCTTTATCCTATCATAGTGTAAAAACTAGAATCGTGAATACTTTACTCCATGCCTCCAGATTTCCCATGCAAACTACTATTTTGGAGCAACCGAATCCGACTCTAGTGACTGGTTTCCAAGGTATTCATTCATCTAAGGCTAAAGGATCGATAATTTCGAGGACAACCGCAAAATGACGACGTTCGGCTTTGCGGTCTACAACCTGCCACCTCCAAGGAGTGCTTTTTAACAATAAGAGTAAAAAATACTGCCATTCTTGACCGCTGAAATGTGTCTGCAAGGTATTTTTTTCCACGGTGATAACGCCCACGATATATATTTTATTGAGAAGTAAAATGTTCATGAAATTGACCCTTAAGTTGTTATTTAGAAGTTTTTCTCATTTCACAGTATTGCATTAAACAGGTAACTTAACCAGAGCGTTGAGTGAGAATAAACTTCCGAGGCACGACTCTACCTTAAGCAGGTGGGCGTAAAGTCCTTTGTGGGCGGCCCGGAGGCGGCTTAATCCCACATTCAGCCCCGGTACATGACAGATAGTTGTTTTTTTTTCGAATACGGAGCACTGTTTTCATTCCTGAGAGCTGACACCTACGCATTTTCCGCATCGAAAATTGAGCCTTGTTCTTATTGATACAAAATAAAACCATCCATCGGTAGCTCTCATAACAGTGACAACTTATTTAAACGATAATTCTGTTTACTAAATGTGCTCCATCATAAAATTAAAATGGAACTGTAAGCATTCAGTTATTGCATAAGTCACGAAGGCTTTCAGGTCCGTTTCTCTACCTTTGCTCGAAGCATCCAGAAGTCTGCTGTGGAAGTCACGGGTTATATCTGGTCAAAAGGAATTATCATGTAACTTTCGTACAGATCGTCTGGTGGTGATAAATATTTATCTCGCCCCTGTGAAACAGATGGTCAAAATTGTAGCATTGTGTAGCTCTATACGTAAGATTTCCAAACATTGCATTTTTTTTGGCTAACACACCTGACCGGCAATTGGGAGATCCGGGTTCGAATCCCGGCCAAGTCAAATGATTTTTTCATAGCGAATTTCAACCCTGGTGTCTATACGTAAAGTTTAATGTAGGATTCCGACAAAAATTTGGAAATTTTATCTTTCCAGCCCAAAAATGGATCGTTAGACTTGGCAATGTGGCATAATATTCACCTAGCATAGTCACGTAGGAGCCATTATTTCCTGTACCGGGGATATGCCGATAAATATAAGCCAAAGCTGAGAAAACTCTTCATACCAGACGGAGAAAGAAAATGCCTATGTCTATCAAACACCTGAAAACTGTAGGCACTAGCGCTTATAAGGTAATAAAAAAGGATTTATAGTTCCCGTAGCACTTAACTTGGTCCAGGTAGCACATTTGATTGGGAAATACTACTTGTCAGTTAAACTTGTATACATGTCTACTTCCTGCGGTAACGCAACAGAAGGCACTGCTCCACAGTGACAAGGCCAATTAGCGATCACGTAATTTCTAATTTCTGCCAGTAATATGGATACCCGAAATCGATTTAGTTTCATCTCAGTGACTCAGAGCTCCAAAACCTCCTTCCCTCTATCACGTACGTTCTGATCCAAACCGATCTCCGATCGCATTTTGCGGCTTTACTCCGAAATATAACCTACAGCTAAAGTCATCATTACGGATGACAATGGAGATTAATCAAAAGTGGCGGTTTTGAAAATTGTGGAATACAGGGTAAATGCGAAAACTAGGGAAAAAAGTATTCCCGGCATCGGTTAGCGAGGGAGCCTAATTGCCGGGAATTTGAAAACATGAGCCATGTGGAAGTATTCCAACATTGGACACCAAAGCAAAAGGGACAAAAACGACATCGAAAAATCGAAGAGGAAAAATGAGGAAAGAGGTTATTTTCAGCCGAATGCACGACAGCTTCAACAACGTCGTGGCCATTACGTAAGCTTCCTTATCAGGATTCCGTGGGATCCGAGATAGAAAATTGTAGCGAAAGCCGTAACTACGGGGGTTGGAGGGGGAGGCCAATCACACAAAACACAGCAGCTGGCAATATTCTGGGATGTGATAAGAGCATTTTAATGGGAAGTATCTCAACAAAGGCTTATTCCGAGTAGTAATGTAAATGAACGGGCGAAGAGAATGAGCCCTCGTTACATGGACAACTCAGGCGCCGCTTAAGCTGCCTTTAAACAGGCGTCTATGGATAATTTCATCCACACATTCAATGATATTCTGATTCAAATTTAAAACAACCCCACAAGAAGCTCGTTCGATTTGAAAATGTTCAAGAATGCTTTCACGACTCTATTGCTTCCTAAACCAAATTTACCGAAATGAACTGATAATAAGAATACCCATGGGGTGTTTTCATGAAGATGAGTATCACACAAGAATAACAAAAAAGAAGAGTAATATGAAAATCACTCTGTGGTCGCTAAGAGCTAGCAGAATGGCAGATTACGATGGACACATCTCTTTCAGCATGAATAATAAGGAGAAATAAGTGACGTTGGTCTCTGATGCTTTGAATTACACTCTTCCTGCCATGTGAATTTCGTCCGATTGGAGTTCAATTCAAGCAATGCTCAATAATATTATGGAATAAAACAATCTCTATTCAGCAGGGGGTTTCCACCAGGAATTTTTATCCACATCAAGGTCATACGAAATTGCGTCTCTTGAGTCATCCTTATCACGAATAAAACAATTGTTTTGATCTGTAAAGTCGAGGGAAGATTCGATAATTCAGCTGCGAAATCATGAAGAATACACGTATCTATATATTTAAGAACTTTCAATGACTTCGATTTCCAAATTAACTTTTACATTGAACCACCACGACGAGTAAATTATATCACAAATAATAACGTCAAATGGTGGATTTTATTTTAAATTCATCGAGCACATGCTTCAATTCAAATTTTATACCTATCAGAATTAATGGAATGTGGCAAAAGCCAATAAAAATAAGGAAAAAATGACTCAATATGGAATATTTTGCATGCACCAACATTTCTTCTTCAAAAGTGAATCTCATCTCACACAGGTTTCAGCTGAACTGCTCCCAACATGCTCATCTATCCTGGCTTCCTCACTAAGCTCATCGTAACTCCTTACATTCATAATATTAATCTACATTCGCATTCGTCTCCCTCTCTTTCTCTCGATCTTTCCATCTTAAATTCTTCTCAGCAGGTATTCTTTCCTCAGAACGTGTCCCATCCGTTAGCCTTCCTCTTTCTTATTGGTATTAAAATATTCATTTTCTCATTCATCCTTGCTAGCACTTCCTCGTTTCTCACTTTACACTCCATTTCAATCTATCCATTCTTCTCCATAGCCACATTTCAAACCCTCTAAATATGTATCCTCTTTCCTCAAGATTGTCCATGTTTCTGCTCCATAAAGCACAACTCTCTAAATAAAACATTAAGCAAATCTTTCCCTTAAGCCTATGTTTGTTGCTATGCCTGAAAGTACTTTACTAAAGGCTGACTTTCCCTGTGATATTCTACTTCTTATATCCTGCGTACAACATCAACAATAGGTATGCGAAATATTAGCAGAGAAAAATTTTATAAGATGAAATGGGAAAGTGTTTCTCATGAGGTCTAACAATTACTTCTGTATTCACCCATAATTGTTTGCATCCTTCCGAGGAATTATTGAAAAATACTGGCTGAGCTGAATGCTTACATGTCTCCCGGTTCAATTCTCCTCTTTACCACTAATATTTTTTGGCTGCCTCATGGTATTGTAATGTTCCCTTCGGTCAAACACAGAGCACATAAAGACAGGTATCACAACTCAGGCTATAACAAATCTTTCGGCGTGTTTTTCCATTAACATTGACAGACAAACAATGATGACAGCTAATAATAATCACTCCAGCAGTTTTGAGGGAAGCATAATTTTTATCCGTAAAACAAGGAGACCGAAAAATACTAACCAGTGATCGTATGAAAATTTCAATTTTGGAATTTTTACAACTCAGCAAAATATTATCACGTAGAATTTCTACGGTGACCGAGAATAAGTCTATCGAAAAAGGAATGCCAGAGAAGAACAAACATTTCCTGTTTCGTTACAATGTTCAACTGGTATTCATATAAAATAATTACCACAGCAGATCTTTGATCTTAGAATATACTAGAATGCAAAGCTTTATCACAATGCTTCAAGAAATGAAATGAGGGATGTGTGAAATGAAGAAAATATATACTCAGCAAATTCCACATAAAATATATATCCTCACAAACGGTTTAGTAACAGTGTAACATCTTCACCTGAAGATTCAACTCTGCTACGAAACCGATCATGAGAATAATTTTACGTAAAATTTATTAAGCATATTTTTTTTTCTGTTGAGGAAGAAAAATTGCATGAAGTAGAGCCAGAGGCGACGCATTTCATAGATGGAAATACAGGTCAAAAACAGATGACTAGCAAGTAGATGCGGTTATATTCGGGGACGAATGGGCGTTGGTTAGCTTACCATCCCAAGGACTGCAAGCTTTAGTAAATAAAAATCCTAATCAAAATGGGAAGCATGGCATGAAAACAACGTCTCGAAAGATGAACGGCGAGGCACATGATATGGTGGGCGTCGAAAAGAGACTTATGAAAGAGATTAACAGGAGGAAAGAGTGGGTGTATGAAGCAGAAAATGAGATAATTTAAACCTACTACCGGATAATTACCTAAATAAATAAGATAATTATGCAAACCTACCGTAGCGAATAAATATGAATACGAAATGGTTTTACCGACAAAAGAGAGGGTATAATTTTACCACACAATTCAACCCTATCCCCAGACTATATCTGAAGACCACGGAATAGCCAAAAATATTAGGAAGAACTATGAACATTGTGGAATAACTTCAACTCAAAACTGACGACTTATCACATATCGAATGCCAGCATACCGAAATAAATATCCTTTCACATTCCTGTTGTTTCCTAATCTGATTTCACAGACATGTACCGATATTATAGCATACCCACTAGCCTTATGGGTGTTTTCACGAAGATGAATATCCAATACAAGAACCACACAAATGAGGTGCAATGTCAAAATCACTCTGTGATCGCTAGATATCTATCAGCTATCAGAATGCCCGATAACAATGGAGGCATGCCTTTTAACATAAATGAGACGGAGAAACAAGTGACGTCCATGCAAATTACGCCCGATAAGAGTTGAATCCAGACGATGCCAAATAATTATTAGGAATAAAACAATCCCTATTCAGACGGCAGCTTCCAACAGGAATATTCATCCACATCAAGGTCATATGAAATTGCGTCTCTGGGGCCATCCTTATCACAAACAAACGATGGAATCGGGCCGAAAATCGGATGTTATTGATAGAAAGCTCCAATCCGCTTAACGAACTAATTTGTATCCAGCTCCTTCGTAAATATATAATCCAATTTCATCCCAGATAGCCTCCTCGGGATACACTATGCGCTTTCCTATTCTATTCCACCGTGACAAACGTATGTATATTCTGAACACGCGGGGTTCAGTTTTGATAAAGGATATCATTCCGATCCTTAACTACATGTTTAAAAGTGACAGACGCGACACGATGGAATAGATCCACTTCTAAAAAGACAAGTAAAAAACTCCATTCTCTCACGCACCATTAACCAATGCAATAAAAACAGAACAATTAAATACACTCTCATATTCCCTAATCATTTTTACTAATCTCTAACTCCTGCAATGACTGGGGTCCTAACAGACATCTGCCACAGACCCTTGTGGAGTCTCTCCAAGATATGTATGTAAAATATGCCAAAGTTTGAGGTATTATTTGGGGGAAATATTTTACAAGTACTCGAATGAAAGATTTTTTCTTAGCCAGCAAGTATATTTGTTCTACCACAATCGGTTTCAATACCGATAATCACCTTCTAGATGACGTAAACCGTTTGTCCATGGGTAAAAAAGCATGAAAAACGTATACGATAATGATATTTGTATCACGTGATCGTAGATCAGGGGCCGTATTCAGGCAGGACTAGACACTGTCGAACCTCGAGAATGTCAATTATGTGACGTTATGGCCAGAGACAACACATAATTAACGATATAATGCGGACTTTTTCTTAGTCACGTCGTCATAATTTCGACATTTGCAAGTCTAGGCAATACGGAGTCCTTCCCGAATATGGCTCTCGGATTCTCTATTAAGATAGGAGCATCATGCTTTGCAATAATCGAGCACCAGCCAAGATATTCCGTCCATTCAATATTATCCCTTTGACCTTTCCCCTCTCCCATTTTGCCCTCTCACCTGATGTCCCCTCCTCCTCCCCCTCCACTCCCTTTCCCCCCTTTCACGCCCCAACTTTCCCCTCCATTAACCTCATATTTCTCTTTTCCACACATCATCCCTATGTCCGCATTCTGAGCGTTTAAAGTCCAGGCGAGCATCAGCGGCTGGCAATGATGCTTTGCCGCGCGATGATACAATAAACTTCGTGATGCATGAGATCCGGTTGGGAAGAATTTTACATAAAAACGCACTGACTGCCCTGCGAGCTGCCGCGCAGGCGTATGGCAGGGTGTGATGGGATGCTTCCCGTGAAAAAAGGAGGGAAGCGGGGAAAAGAATTGGATGGGAGAAAGAGAAGCTGTAATATATTGTAATAGTTGTAACACAGCTGTATAAGCTGTAATATATTGTAATAGTTGTAACACAGTGAAACCTGTATTAAGCGACCACCAACGTTTACGCAAGCTTATGATCGTCAAGGTCGTTTGACAGTGGTTCAGTTTCTAGGAGAATTAAACAATGAACGGGCGGCTGATTTGAAAAATAAATAGAAAAACTCTTTGACCGACGGTTTTGTTAAAATCTACGCAGATGGAGTTTATTTCATCATAATTTAGTTGTTCCCAGGAAATCTCAGTGCATATAAATTTGATATACATATAGAGTGAAACCTGAATTAAACAAACACTAACGGTTCCGCTGAAGAAAGGTCTTTGAGAGGGGTGGTCGCTTGAAAGGTGTGGTTGTTAAGAGGGGTATAACTGTATATGTAATAATTTTCTACAACTGCTATGCAGTTGTAATATTGGCTATCCAGAAACCGGATAGGTGATCACAGCAATTTATTGGGCAGGACCTAATTATAAATGGCGGACCATGAGCTGTATTGGCACTTCAAGACCTGAAGATGTCAGCGGAATGGATGGAAAAATCTTCGTCTTAAAAAGACCAAACGTGGAGGGACACCCTAAAGACGTCGCCCATATTTGTGATGGGTTTATATGGAATGTTCTCGGGATGACTTTTTCCGAATTTTCATTTGAGGTCATTGATTTTATGTTACGAAATGTCACTGTGTCTTGCAGTTTTTACTATAGTCCCTAAAGACGTGTGGGAAAAAGGAATTCGGCAGATTATATCTCATATATGCTGTCATCTCCAACTTGTCCTTTCAATTCATGAACGTAAAGGACCAGTCCACGATCTACCACCAACTTCAATCCTCCTGCACCTGCATATCTATATGGAGTCTTATACTTCCTTGTAGAATTGTCAAGGATTATATAGAACGAAAAGAGAGGTTTCTGGGACAACACTTACCCACTTCTCTTAATCTGGGTTAAGCAACCCCATATTTCCTTTCTGATGGAAAAGAAAATACGACTCCAAGTCGATTAGCGAGGGTCCCTAATTGCCAGGAATCAAAGATGTGCTCTATATATTATCCGAGGTTCACACCCACACTCAACCAGAAAACCAATTAAATCATAGGTCATGTCGTTAAATACCGCATTTCCAGGCATATCAATATACCATCAAAAATTACAAAACATATTTATAGCGGTCCTCTGATAAATAGAAAAATTACTCATAATATCAAAATAAACATGTAGCAATATTGGTAGGCAAAATAGTGTTTTCATTTGAAGATTAATGAAATCTTCAATCAAATCAACGATTAAACCTAAGAAATATTCTCTTCTGTGAGTTGGAGTATTTGAGCACAATTGTGCACTGCTGTAGAAATCTAGTGTCTGTTCACATTAACCATGAAATAACATGAAGTAAGTAAAACACACACGCTAAGCAGCGTCTGTTTCTAAATAAGGCACATTTGTCAATACATTATAAATATGCAGGGAATTAAACAAGATTCTATATGTATCTTATAGTTTCCATGCTTCTCGTGGCCAAGCAAGAAATTTCTTTACTTGAGGTGACCAATCCAATCGATTTCTTGTGCAGGGGAGCAGTGAAAGTCAGCCAAAACCATCGTCAGTGCAATTTTAAGTCAATTAGACAAACTATCAGCACTTTATTCCTAATTAACGTACTTGAATATGATGTATATGATTTACTTATGCTTGTGATGATTGAATGAGAAGCTGCATTGATATATTTCTATTCACTTATCTACCTACTATTCCCTTGGTAAATTAGCAAACGGAAATATTCATTCGGAAAAAGGGAACCTTATGTGGAACGAGGGTTTATATAAAGATCTACGATACACAATTTAAAAACTGCATTATTATCGAAGAACTTTCCAATGACCCATATTCTAATTTCTCATTTTCCTGATAACTTACCTCGAAGTATCTCGCTGTAAAATTTTCAGTGTTTTCTCTAATGGTAGCAACGTAAAAAATCTTTACTATAAGGATTTCAAGGAAGGTATTTGGCGAGAGTACCTTCCTTGTCTACATGTTCGCGCATTTTCAAATAGATAGCTTTTAATTACTAAAAAGGCTTTCAGTTTCTCCTGTAATGATTGATCTCTTCCTGAGAGCAGGGCTTCCATAGAATTTGCGAGTCGTTGGTCTCCAGACGCCAATGCTCAAAGTTAAGAATCGTCAAGCTTTGCAGCATAATTTTCTACTTGAAGCTGAGATTTGGCGATTCAGAAATCGGGGAGCTGAGCGACTGTGGAACTAGCAGTTGAGATTGAAGCATCAAGCCAATTATTCTGAAATCATTGAAAATCGGTATGTCTCTTTCGACCCTACCCATGCTTCGTTATGTCGATCATCTACCATACATAGAATTATTGACGTGATTTAATTAAAAAATATTCATTTCACGTTCACACCGAGTTCTAATAAGACAAATATTATTCACTCCTTGTTGTCAGAATGAGACTGCTATAACTGTCGCTCACTCTCCAGAGGTCCTCCAAGCAAAAGTCGGTTGATCAGGGAAGTGACCAACAATGAGGGTCATTTGTACCATTTAGGATTAGTTTCTGGGTTTATAAGTGAAGGATTATTCATGGAATAGCCAAAGATTTTCGAATGGACAGTGAGTTTTGAAAAAGCACTCCCACGCCTCAACAATTTACACTCCACCTTGATAATATGATAATGATGTGATATGCTAAAATCAAGGCTGGTGATTATTATGAAAGTGTGGAAATAAGTAATTCTGTAACTTTTGTGAAATATTAATTTATAATTTCTACCAAATTAAATCTGAAACTCTTTCATAGTTAATACAATGGACAGGTTTAATAATAAAAATGACTTTCAATATTCTAACATATTACCAATGGTGACTCCGAGGGAATCACAAAAACAATATTCCTTAAAATTCACAAAGCATGTTAATAGTGTTCAGCACTGGAATCGCTCAATGTAATGATGGTTATTTAAAATAATTATAGAGTCTAACTTTATCAACGATTCCAAATTTAATTCAGTCCTGTGCAATTCATTTAAAAGAACACTCAAGGCTAAAAGTTATTGAAAAACAGCAATCGAAAACTGAATTCCTGACAGATTTTTCGAGACAAATGACATAAATTAAAAGTTTTTTTAATAGGGTATTTAACGGAGATATTTCGCGGAAAACGCTGTGAATCTAATACAAGTTGATCGTCGTTAAGAGTCGGGATTTGGCACGAATTATAAAATAATTTGGGAGGTTACTACGTTTCCCGGAGCGCAACAAATTTAAATTTTCTTAATGGCGTTTGGTAGGAGAAAGATTTCCGCGCAACAGTAAGTAACATCGGGGCTAAGTTTTACCTGATGAAAATTTGCAAGATGAAAAATCACAGCTTGAGATAGTCACGGAAAATTATTGTAAACCCATGACAGAAAAAAATATATGGCAAGATACGTCTCACAATAAACATCACAAAATTTAAATCATTTTCTCAAGTTACATGAAATTATATGTGTAGAGTACTTGAAGAGATAACTTACATTTATATATCAAAGTATTACAGAAGGGCAATTAGAGTTTTAGGTTCCCGAGAAAAATTGGAGGATAAATCACTGGCCTTTTGAAACGGAATTCGACGCCATTTATCAACAGACATGTATATGAACTCCATAATTGAACTCCACATTTGAACTCCATAATAACCCATGACAAAATCCATAAATCCATTTTTGGTAAGGTAATTCTGAGCGTAAATTAGAGGCACTCTAATGCAATGATCGCCACAAAGAAAGTATAAATTTATTTAATAGTGTGCCACAAAATTGAATTAGATCATGTCGTAAAATACCGCATTTCCATGAGGGCGTGAAGAATTTTCAGTTAATATTAAAATTAGTATATAGCTAAAGGACCAGTTTGGACCTGGATTGAATTGAATAGGACCGGTAATAATTTACAAATGACATAGAGCGAAATATGAACATGTTTATATCTGAAAGATAAAGACTACATCTCAAAGTATTATGAATAATTAAAATCAAACCACAGAACCAAGGACCAGGCCTACTTAAATCTAAATACATTGACAAAAACTGTCATTTGCCATACCATTTGGAAATCAAGGATGCGAAGGTATTCACTGGGTCAACTCATAGATTAGCCGCCAGTATCCGTTATTGCGCCATCATCAGGTCCAACCGTGTGATTTCAAGATAATTGTGCCATTTTCCTTCAGCTACAATGAAAAATCTTCACTGTACCTGACGAAGACGTAAGAGCCAGAACAGCTAGTCTCATGAAAAATGAATCAGAAGAAAACAAAAAGGCGAGCCAATTTTATTACTGGAATATTCCAAAAAGTTAGATCTCCACCTTTTGATCGAGACTAAGCGAAAAGGAAGAATTCATTGCGTTACTCATTATGAAACAACTATAGAAAGAGGAAACTGGGAAATCAGGAGACGCTGACACCTATGCTAACATGAGTGGGATCATTATAAGAAAAAATGAAAAGAGAGATAAAATAGGCACCATTACGGTTAAAAAGACTTGGCTGGTGCTCTTAACATAATGGTGTCCATTTTATCGAATTATAATAAGGATATTAAATATTTAAGTTTCGATGTGCAATTAATAAATTTATCTCCTATAGTTATCCATGTTTAACTCTTAATTGATTCCAGATAATACTATCGATGGCTGCAGATTTATAGCGATTCAGGTTCTCCTTGATAGAAAAACCAAAACCAATTAAGGCATTTGGTCTACAGCATCAATGGATGATTGCGAAATTTCATTAATTCCTTCTCCTCTCCACTTTCACGGTCAATTGAATCACCTAGTATATATCACTATCATTCCAATAAGCTGAGGTCCCATTCCTTGAAGAAATGATACAGAGACATGCCTTGATTGCCCAATTCATTTCAAATTAGAAAAAGTCCACGGACTAATCAAAACAACAATGAAAAACAAATGAACATTTGAACTCTTGTTTCAGGTATATGAAGAAATACACGATGTCTATGAAAATAAAGAAATTGCTTAGCAGAATAGGATTTTCTCGCATGGACAACCAAAGAATTTTCAGGGTATCGACATTACCTTAAAAGTAACGATAAGAATGTGAATTCAACAATGTGAGATGCGAGAATATGGCAGAGTAACATAAGCTCTTACTCGCCATCAAAGTGAAGGTTGCCGATTGTATCACTTCCCGGCGTCTTCTTGGAAACGACGCGACGCCCCTTCACCGTGAGCTCAAAAGCGTTGATCAAAAGAGTATTTCACGCCACCATAATTATTTACTCAATGGTAATAAGGTCTCATTAGACTAGCTTAAACATTTACCAAATTTACTACCCCTGATCTCTAACCCGCCTTTGAACAATCTGCCCATTCTTGACGGTTTCATCTTGAATTCTGCCCCTGATTTCCAGGGTTGGTAGAGTGCAAGCTTGGTTACCTAAAGACGGTACCTAGTGTTTAACCTGGTATGCACAAAGTCCTCTATCATACCGTAATTTGGGAAGGTGTATACTCCTGTGCACTCCCTTTTGTGCATCCGTAGACAAAAGTTTGGACCCAGCTCGACTCTAAAGTCCAATTCTTACGTTGGGCCTAGAAAAATGGCTCTGTTTCAATAACTTCTTCACAAACTTACTTATTCTAGCACACTTGTTTTGCTTTAATTTCGCTTATACATCGCAATGCACACGCCTTTCTGTCCATGAGACTCCAAGCATTTATTCTCTTAACGATATCTTCCATCACTTCCCCCATGACTTTCTCAGTCTACCCCTTTCTCTTACAGCATTCATCCGTCTGTCATATATTTATTTAGTTTTCCATCTCTCATCCATTCACTCAACATATACAAACCAATCGAAACGTACGGCCATAGTTAGAGAACCATTCCAATTTTTTACATAATCCTCTCCTTTCTGTTCCTAACCCACCATTTACCGAGAACAGCCTTCAGACACCCCATGCTGACTTCATATAGTCAATATTTATCTCACATCAGCTCGCCCTTGCATATTCTAGTTTTGATACTTCACAATTCAGCAGAAATAAGTAAACCTACTTTTACTCCAATTTTTGCCACCTTTGCCAATAACATTCACTTCTGCTTTTAAATCAAACACTTCATATACCCTATGTACTCAATACATTCAGCCTGCCCTTGTGTTTAACCTGGTATGCACAAAGTCCTCTATCACACCGTAATTTGGAAGGGTTATACTCCTGTGAACTCCCTTTTGTGCATTCTCAGACAAAAATTCATCTCTAAATCTACAGCAAATATTTCCAAGGTACAACATATATCCGTACACGAACACCAGAATATCAAAGTTTCAGTACAATATTGTGATGAAGTAAGGAGTAAGTGGAAATATGTAGGAAAAAAATCTACGGAGGAATGCTGGTCTTTTCGTGAGTCGCGAGCTGGGGAGAGCAGGGATAACAGCTTGGACGAGAATACACACCAAGGTCGGCTAAGATACGGGTGGAACCTCGAATCTCAGGACTCACCGTAAAAATTCACGGTGAAAAAAAGCATTAACCTGGACAGGGTTTCGAACCTATATCCCTCGATTTAGTGCGCGGTGCTTCACCTATCAACCCACCCCAGCGTGCTCTTCCACGGTGAAATTCACAGGTTCCTCCACGGCGGATTATACCCTTAGAATTCTTAAATCCGTCTGAGGTAAACACCCAGGTGTTTCTAATGGCCTTTGACCTCGAGGAACGTGGCGCCATTCGCATGCATCAACACTTGTACTTGGTCACTTAAATTTCACGGCGTCGTGTAACAATACCTTCTTCATTTTAACCCTCGTAAAAATTCACAGTTATTCAATTGGCTATAGTAGTTTTCTTCTACTACTACTGAGAACGTCATCAGGAGAATGTTCTCAGTATGCAGAACGAAACGTTGAGTCAATTTAAAATGCTCAATACGCAGCGGGATACCCCGAATAACTTTAATATGGTAATGAGTCGCTGCGAAAACCTTCATACAAAGGTTACAGTTTTCTTCTACTAGAGGCCCACACACTAGAGGCGGTCAACATAAATTCCTAGTGGCTAGGAGAAAAATTTCTCACTAAAAATAATAGAACGGGTAAACTGTGGCCTTAATTCAATACAGACACTGTTTTAGCGAAGCAGATGTCACAATAAATAAAAACTGAATTTTTATAGCACTGGATTCAATGAGTAACGTATTGTTTACATTGATAAAACATTGCCTTCTCTAGCAAGTGCTCCGCTCAACATTTCTCCTATTCTCGTGATCCCTCATGGGTGAAGAGGTTGAAGATCGTTCGGTTACACCAGCCGGCGCGAAAATCTGAGAATCTTGGTAGGAAAATCAGTCCAGGGTAAAGATTTAATTTCTCTCTGCAAATTACACACAATCCTCCAAAGCGGTTTAAAGCCCGTTGAGGGCCTTTATAAATAGAGACTCACCGAACGATAGTAAGCCACTGTTGAGCATCGACAGCTTGATGGCGTTGGGTATAGACGACAGGGAAGTGCTCCCGCCCCCATTCTTCTTCCTCTTGGGCTTCTCCAGATCGGCGAACCGCGTGCTGGAGTGAGAGCGGTGCTTCCTGTGCGCCCCACCGTGCGAGCTCGCGCCGCCGTGACCCGAAGCGCCCGCCCCGCCGCCGCCGCCGCCCGTCCCGGAGGCTCCGCTCCTGCTGACCCCATCCCTGCCCCCGGCGGACGAGGCCCCAGTCCCAGACGCACCTCCCGCCCCCGTTGTGACGCCTATCGAAGACAGCGTGCAGACACCGGACGCTTGCGGGAAGCACCGGCCTTCAGGTTGCCCCTCGTGCGCGCCTCACCTCGCTTGGGTAAGTGGGGTAAGAAGAATCGGTCAAATGGGGCGGGGTACACCACGGTAAATAGGGGCCTGAAACCTTTTCCACCAGGTACGTAATGAGCCGATCTCACTCACACTGTAGATTCAACTCAGACCTCAGGTGGTGAAGAGTCTTCAAGTTTCACCGATAAGATTTACCCCCTTCAAAAAACCCGTTTTTTTTAATTTGTGTGAGCTCCAAAACTGGGGAAATTGGCCTGGGAATCGAGAGGCCTCTATGCGTGCGCCGGTCGTTATGCGTCTGTTTAACGCGTTGGGAGTGTGTTGAACGTAACCGAAACGGGTAACACGACTCCACTTGATCACTTCCGCCGTCTCTCCACACTTTTCACGCAGGCTTTCGCTCCTGCTCGCTTGCTTTCAACACACAGTGTCCACCTCTTCAGCACAACGATTGAGGGCCGCCGCACCCCATGTCAGTTAATCCTTCATGAAGAGCAGCAGTAAGTAGGCCCTCCCCCTTGAAAAGCCTCTGGAATACGTCTCGCGTCGACCTCAACGTGTTCCACTCCAGGATCCCGGTCGCCCGAGACTACCTCACTCCTTTCCGGGCTGTACGCGACTGCCTTCCACCGACGATTTCGAGTCTCGGCCCCGTGGAGCGGCACAGCACCAGAGCCGCTCTTTCGGTGTATCTCCGTACCCCGCCGCTCTCGCAAGAGAGGAGCCGCTCCCCTCCCTCTTGGCCGCCGCCGGCACCCTCTCCCCTCCCGCACCCGCACACACTCACCTTCCCCTCCCACGCTTCTCTCACCCTACCCATCCCCCCCGTGACGTCACGTTCTAGCCGCACCTCATTGGCGGCGCTCGCCGCCGGTCTCCCCTTTCTCTTTCCGCGCCTTCCCTTTCTCTATCTCTATCCCTATACACCTACTCTCTCTATCTCTACTGCCCTTTTTCCCGAAAGGATGAGAAGCAGTCGGGATGGTGGAGAGGGGGAATAGTTCGCCGGGTTACGTGTGTTGGGGGTCATCATGTTGAGATCCCCTGGGGGTGGGCGGCTGAGAAGTTTTCGCGGGGGGTTCAACAGCTTGGCGCCCCACGCGTTTTGACACACGGCGGTTCGAGAGTTACACGCGCGTTCGGGCGTGCAAGAGGAAAGTGCTCGAGTGCCCTGGACTGGGAGAACACCACTATCGCTACCTTTCCCGCAATGATTTCCCTTAACACTCTATGGACGAGCGAGTCAAATTTGTTACCTTTCAAAATCATTGAAATATCTGCTTTCTGAGAGGCTTTTCCATTTAGTTGCTGCGCCATACAGAATTGTAACATTTTGGATTAAATGTGTAAAAAGCTGCGTCTCTTTCGGCGGTTTGTCAAACAATTTGAATAGATAAAAGCGTGACGCTTTTCACTGACGATGGCGTGCCTGGTGGAGCTCTGAAATTAATAGTCTCAGCTGTCATATGAGGAAAGAAATTGGGAGTTTAAAAAGGGTACGTAATGAAGATAATTTTGAAGAATGCCTCGTGTAAGCATTATTATGTAAAGTATTATTTAAAATTAAACATATACAATACAAATAAGTCACATTTCAAAATAAATGTTATCATCAAATCAATTGCAACTTTTTAAATGCTTAAAGAGCACTTTTAAAAACCTAATATAGTAGCAGTATTTTTTTTCATGCTGATGTTTCATAATTCTGTCCATAGAGGGTTAAAATGTCGGATTAGACGCTTTGCAGGCAAATCATTGTCGTATTTTTTTAAAACTATATATAATGGGATACTAACCCTGGTAGGCCCTCAATGTCCACCAGCCCTGAAGACGATCTAAATGTCTTCTATCGAAACGTTGGCGGAAATGGAGAACCCCGCACCTTTCGAAGTCAGAGAAAAATTCACTCCAATTCCAGAAAAATATTCTCTTTCTCAGATGTTTACCTTGAAAGTGTTCGCTAGGCACAGGATTTTGAACTCTATGACATCTATAGGTGTCCAGGTAAAATTTCTATTTTACCAGGCAATTTATAAAATCCTGCGAAACCTCTCGTCCTCTAATTTACCACCTGTACTTCTCCACCTTCCCACTTTCTTCCTAGATATTATCCTGTTCTTTCAGTTCATGCTCTGATTATTCCATCTCTATACTGCCCCGCCATTACTCCAAGGTGTGCTCACACCTTTTCTCTCGACTATAAGCTTTTTTGGTGATGATAACTTTTCTTCCGTCCACACCTGTTCATCAAACACTTTCATAAAAATCAACAAAAACTTGCAGTTCCAAATCACGTTCAGTTTTTAGCGCCACAGGATATTACCTACAACAGCCTACAACAGCCATGGATACAGTGCTCATGTACTCATTCCTAGTACACCCCCCATAAACACTATTTTTCCCTGTTTTTTAGTCACTTCATGGTATTCATGCAGAGCCGGCCTATCATGGAGCTCATCAAAAAAATTCCCACTTTAATCAGAATAAGATTAAACAAAAAACAATTTCGAGTAACTATTCATGATAAATACAATAAAAATCGTGAATAAACGCTCAAAGCGTGTCAAGGGGAAGGAAATATCCAATACGTGATTAAGAGCAATTACTCTTCATTCGCTGCACAAGGGGTTGGGGGTTAAATATCCTACTTCCTTCTTTAGACCCTCTTATTAAATTCCTCTGAATAAAATACTGGAATTTTTAAGGACTCAAAAGGTACAAGCATAAAATTTGCCCGGCAATTACTTAGTTTGCAGGTTTCTTTTCACCCCTCAAAACCATGTAGATTTAATATTATTACTCGAAATGATTCCATTTATCCTGCACTTACTATCATTACATCACTGATCATTAAGTAATGGTTGTATGTCAAAGTCATTAAATTGGGAGAAACAATTATTGTTTATCTAAAAATTTCTCGCATATTGATTCATAGATAGCTAAAAAATATCTGTAAAAATTATGAAATGGTGGATTATTAACCAAATTTAGTAAATAAAAACTCTTCCATCATGTGCTTTATTTCATGTTCCGAAAGTATAAAACTGATGCAGATACTTTGTAATCCAGACATTTACCTTATGGAGCCAAGATAAGGTCCTCGAATGAAAAATTAAAAGAGAGATGCTACTTCGCTCTTATTAGGCTACACCTTGAATACGACACGAGCATTTGGGACTCGGATTACAAAGATTTAACCAGCAAAATTAATGAAATACAAAGAAAAGCAGTACGCTTCATGAAAAACTGCTTCGAGCGTACATATAGTGTTTCATAACTTTTAGAAGGATTAAGGTGGGAGCCCCTAGAGACTCAGAGGCTAGACGCTAGGCTTAGGTTGCTTGAGAAATTCAGAACTAGTGTATTACAGAGCAACACAATATTATAATTACGCCTCACTACATCTCTACGTCTGACAGATGCGATAAAATAAGAGAGATACACTGCCGAACAGATAGGTACAAAAACTCGTTCTTTCCACGCAAATTAAGTGACCACAGTAAAAACTTGGCTCTACTATATACACTCCCATAATATGGTCTGCGGTTTCAGACCTGATAGAGTGGAAACGGAACATAAATGTAGTATGGAAAAAATAGCAACTCCCTCCGTGATAATACTTATTACGACCGGTTTCACTTTTTACATCATCTTCAGGAGCTGAAGATGCCTGTAAAAATTGAAGATGCTGAAAAAAGTGAAACAGGTCGCAATAAATAGTATCACAGTGGAAGTTGCTCATTTTTTCATACTACAGTTACTCCCATAATACGACATCACCTCCAAAAACCTTATCTCTTTCATCTTTACAAGGCTGGTGACCTAACACCCCCTGCCACACGCCATGCAGAGGCTCACAGGGTAGTATCATCTACATCTACGTCATACCCTCCAAGCCACCCAAAGGGTGTGTGGCAGAGGGTGCTTCCCCACCAGGCATTCATGAATTATACGTCAGAACACTGAAACTACATTGAAAACAGCGTACCACACATTCAACGCGCCAATTAAAAATCTACTAACCAAGAAACATTCTATCGTCAACCGTTCCAATATCCAAGGGATACAAAGACTACTACTACAGATTCAAATATCATGCATAAATATGAACATCAATCTTTACCTCATGCATTAATAAGAACGTAGAGAATATAACGAGGCAGATCTACAACCTAATTAATCTCACTATTCGCACTATTCATGACGATGATCACAGCTGCTATGGTCCCGAATGGTACGCGGAAAAAATGACTTCATACCTATCGCTTCTACGATCTATCTCTCTAATTTTATTGGCGCGATCTAATCTTCCGTAGTACGAGGGGGTTAATAGTAGGTATGTTTTTTACGTCGTCAGAGAAGTGTTTTTCCTGAAATTGAGTTAAAAGGTTAAGCCTATAATCTACGCTGTGTTATAATCTACGCTTCGATTCCCATCCCAACTCTTCTAATAATCCAGACACTATACATCTACATGTAGTACGCAGGGATGTATGTACACGTGGAAGGCATCGAGGTTTTCGCCGAATCACGTCGTCGCTTATTAAATTGCGGATTTTACGCACACGTGGGCACTCGTAAAAAATAAAAACCCACTCGTCCAAACGCAACGCATCCTCCTGAAGTGTGTCCTCCCTCTCCCCCTCTCCGACCCCGACAATGTCACGAGATGAGACGGTCAAGGGTTTTATGATTGAGGAAGTGGGACGTGATGGGACGAGGGATTGTGGGCGAGTCTTATGTTTGCACACGCGGACTCCAAATGTGTGCGTAAGATGCTCGTGTGTGTTTTGGTGGGTTTCCAGTCCCTATACCCTGCCTCGCCCCCCGTCCCTCCTCTCTCTCTCTCTCTGCGCAAAGGGTTTTGAACGCCCGTCCAGACTTGTTTACGCTGTCACCGTGGGAGGGAGCTCGGGGGGAAGAGCGAGAAAAATATTTGAAGGGAGATACTGCGGAAGGAAGAGGATTCGTCGAACCAAGTTTTACAGAGGAAACAAATAATCATCCTTCGGAGGATATATTTCACGACGGAGGAAACTGCTTTAGCTGCTCAAATATATGTGTATGCACACGCTTTTTACCGGCGACAGACTAGGGCATGGATGCAAAGAGGACCCTGATTTTCGTGACTGCCATCTAACCTAGCCCAGCATGAAATTTTTCCCCATTGAACTACACAAAGGATTTGATTTTTTAATCCACGAATACGGAAAAACGAGATGACAAAATATCTTTTAGGTTCGATACATTAATATATATTAGGTTTTTTTGCGTTCTATGACGCTATCCGATCCCCAACCACCATTACTCTCTATTCATCCACAGGCCTTCGGGCAATTACTTTTCTCTTATTGTCTTTTCCATGTCTTCTCTCCGACTAATTCTAGGCCTTCGTCCTTTTTCCTATCTTGTGGAATCCACATTAAAATTTGCTTAGGTGATCTCCCGCTCGCCATACTTTGTATGTGACCATACCACACAAGCTGTTTATTTTTAATGTCATTGACTGTAGTGTGGGTGACTCCCATTATATTTCCTATTCTCTCATTCGTGATTCTTTCCCGTCAAATCCGCCGGTCTATGTACCCACAGGAAGTCTCCAGTAATCCATCTCCGTAACATTTAGCATTTGTTTTGTATTCCCCTTCATCTGCCAGATCTCACTCCCGTATGAGATAATGCTTCGTACAATTGAGTTATATATTCTTTGTTATTAGCTTTTGATATACTTTGGTCCCAAAATATGCTATTCAACATGAATATTCCCCGTTTTCCTTGCAGATTTCGATTTTAAGTTCGATAAATAAAATAATAACCTGTGATAGTACGTTAGTCGACAGGTAGTCCCACAAAGGTACCATATGCCATCTGGAAAGGATGAGACATCGCTGCGTGCTTGTTAGAAACAGGGTAAACTCTAAAAGCGACGAGTAAAATGAACATATAACTCAGTCATCAGGGCAAACGTATATTTAACAGAATATAGCTACAAGCGCCTGATCATACGTTCCCAGTGTCAATGCGGGCCAGCGTCTTCCATGGCGACATCGCAAGTAGAGGTACATCTACATGGCCAGACATAAAAAATTTCTTCACAATTCGACGTGTTCTTTCCGATTAGTATATTTTTCTCCATGCCGCACGCCTGCATGAGTGCAGTCCACTATAGCAAGAGCAGTTGAGAACCAGTGCTTAAGGTAGTGCGAGCGTGATAGTTCCCTAATCATAATAGAGATCATATTCAATATATACGTTTTAATTTCACCAACTGTGAGACACACGAATTAAATATTGCGTTGTTAATGGCGCAATAAAAAAGTTTTCCATGACAGAAATTGTAAGTAATCAAATGAAAATATCTAAATAGGTCTTTAAATTGGCTCATGTTTTCCACGCGGTACGTTTCAAACTCCAACAAAACGGAAGGTTTATTGTGATCCCGAAGAATTTACTGCGGTGACAACATGATTTATTTTCAAAGTAGTTGAGAAAACACACAAACTACATACTGTTGATTATTTGACGAGATCTAAGTGTAGGGAGTGCCTCATTTTTAATATATGGTCTCTCTGGAGTGCATACCATTTCCCATAAAACAGGGCTGGTATTTTCTGGCAAATATCTGGGTAAGTAATGTGGTAAGGGGTCGAATTTTGGTGTCAATGGAAGGATGATATTTTTTTTTAATTGGGACCTAATTCATTGATTTCTAGGTAAGATGATAGTTCGCTCAAACTACCTTAGTGTTCCACATAGTTTTGCTTCCAATATTTCATTTTAAGGCGTAGGAAATTAAGATCTATCACAAGCTGGTGCAATTACACTTTCAATAGCATTAAAAATAGCCCATGGTAGTATACTTTTCCATCCCTATCTCCTCGATGACGCTTTTTAATATCCCAAATCGAATGGATTTCTTAAAAATGTTTTCATATTATGCAAAGGAATCAGTCCCTCACCTAGATATTCGACTGGTTCCCCGAATTAACTGTTTGTTGAGCAATGAACTTTGTCTGCCTCGAACCGAAACAAACTTTTAAAGTCCATTCCAAGTGGATTAGAACGAGTTTCATACACCTACCTATGCTCTGCACATTAACCATATCTGATTTAAGCTCAACAAACCTTTCACTTTGAAGATGAGTGTACTACAGACTAGATGCATCTGATCTGAAGGATTTGCCTTTCATTCCGAGGGAAAGATAAACTTTGTACATATCCTTTTACTTAAACCCTGAGCAAAACATCAAAAGAAGAACCATTTCCATAATAATAAAAGGAGAAGGTTTTTCTTCAGTTTTTATTCATATTGCTCGAGAGATTGGAAACGGATTTTTTATAATAACTTTTACAATCCACCGTGGTCAAAAGCAACATGAACGATCCGGATTTCGAATGCTAGAGCATCATCATCAGGTGCTAAATGAAAAAGAAACCAAAAGTATTGCACCCTTATATATGGTTTTGGATTAGGAGGGAGGAAAAGATTTCGCGAGGCAGGTTGGAGGCGGGTGAAATGGGGGTGGGTTCAAGGTCCGCCATGGTGTGTTTTTGCGAAGAGCTGCTGGAAGTCGGGAGAGGGGGGAGGAAAGAACATACTTGAATGGGGGCTGATTGCTTAGGGAAGCTCGGTCAAGGTTTTTAGGATGGGGGATATGGCAGGAAACAAACATTCATTGATGACAATACAGTTCGGGTTACGCAATCTTTTTAAAACTTCGAGTTTCCCCAAGGAGTCCAACTCACGTCTATTGTTACTGAAAGCTAAAATTTTTACATTAAAATCACATTTATTTCGATGGATTAAAAGATGTTTTAAAAAAATACTGCTGTCTTCTTGATTGTTTGTAAAAGTACTTAAGTATTCTTTGGTCCGTAAGTTGAAGTTCCTGCAGGTCTGACCCACATATTCCCCGGCACAGTCACCACATTGGGGTGCATAGATACCACTCCTGTTCATTGGTGGTACAATGTCTTTATATTTAATAAAAAGGTATTTAAGATCCGCCGTTAATTTAAAAGAAAGACATTCTTAAAATTTCACCAGCCTCCAACCTTTGTCGCAAAATCCTTTCCCCCCTCCCATATCCAAAACCTTATATAAGGGTGCAATACTTTTTGTTACTTTGTCATTTAGCACCTGAGGATGATGCTCTAACATTCGAAATCCGGATCGTGCACGTTGCTTTTGACCACAGTGGGTTGTAAAAGTTACTATAATAAATCCATTTAAAATGGAATTCCAAATAGTTTCCACAGATTGCATTTCATTCGAGAGATTGGCTTGGAATTTTGCAAGTAAAAGGTTTTCCTTCCATTTATGCATACCCTGGCCCACTGGCTATCGCTTAACAAGGAAGTGTTCATTACATGGTATTCCTATGTTAGGTTATATTTCATTAATGAAATGGGTGTTGTATAGAACATCCTTAGAACTTCACAGAGATTATAGGGAGGATAACACCGCTTGTATAACGACTTCTCCGTCAAAGTGTTTCGCTGAGTTACACCAAATTGCTCATATGCAAACAAATGCGGTCCTTACTATCAGTAATGACGTTAATATCACATACTTTGTTTAATAATGATTTGGGTAAAGAGGGATTTTCCACAGATGGTTAAACTTTAGTGCAAGACCCAGGATTCCAATGTTTCACATCATCTTCAGACCACATATGATCTCATACAGAACCTGAAGATTATGTAAAAACTTTGAAACGCGGAAGAAGTAACGAAGTTTTTCTCTTTTTGAGATATTGAACTTGATCCAAAATATTACTTATGGAAAAATTCTACACATAATTGCCCGAGTCTATATAATTTTGTATTATTTTCAGTTATAAAAGGAGAAATCAAACAACACGCTCCTTTCCAACGAGGTCTGCACTGCCCTGCTAAGCTAAAAGACTGTAACTGCACCGTTGTTGGATCTGAGTTATTTCATTACAAGGTTTTCATCTTCAAGTCTTTGATTCTTCATTTAGTCCGTCTGCGAAGAGATTACAAACTTTAGTTGATGCTTAGATAGTGCGGGATGTACGGAATGGAGATAAAACATCAGTCAATGGTCGTCCAATCCTAAGATTGGTTGACAGCAGCCCTCCACCCTTCCCTAAATAATGCTAGTTCCCTTACCTCCAGATATCTCTTCCTATGTACTTTCCTCTTATTTGGTCCATGAACTTACTCCTGGGTCCTCCTCTGGGGACTTTTCCCTATATTTTACCTTCGATTATGTTCTTCCCAATTATTACCACCTTCAAGTGCAAGTTAATCATTTGTTGGTGAGAGGTTGCATCATTGTCTTACACGTGGTCTGCACATTGGTGTCCTACGTAAACATTTCAAACCTGATACTAGGGGACTCATTGTTGAGGTGATGAATTAAAAATGGACTTTGCGAGGTAAGGAGCAGGGATGCATTGGAAGCTCAGAGAAGGGGTGGGGATTGCATGTAAGAGACATGAAGTGAGGGATTATGTCAATCGTATCGTGGAGCAGAGAGATGGATTCAGGGAGCCATGTATACTCCAAAATGTATCCCCGTGAAACGAGGGTTTTTGGATCATAGGTAGGGTCACGTATATTCATTGGCAGGGTATTGAGAGAATGAAGAAAGGGTAGTGAGGCCCAGTGTCAGCAACATCCTGATATAACCCAGTCGGCACGAGGCGGCACATGCCCCTAAATGAACGGATACTATCCCTTCAAGTATGCTCCTCACAAACACATTGTACAAACCCATCTCAAGGTGTGCCCAATCCATCGCGTTCTTATTTTCTGTATGGAGTTTCTGATGGTTCTGTATGGAGATCAATCATGTGAGAACAAAAGTAGTAAGACTGCTGGACACAGGGTTTCTTGTTTGGTATTTTTTTTTAACCCTCAAGGTTGAGAATTAAAAAATCAACTCTAAAAGCAAAATGTGTCCTTTGGTCAGTTACTGTATTTTGGCTTAGCAGGGCAGTGGAGGCCACTGGAACATTTTTACCGGTGTAATCTAACTTCAGTTCCTTTCTAACGTCTTAGCTTTTATGCGGAAAATAAGTTTTAAAGAAAATATGTTCCAAATGCAGAAAGTGAAAAACTTTTGATGATGAACGGAAGTATTTGAGCTATGATGAGTGGCGCATCGTTGGCGCATTTTCGAGAATACTACATTAATTTTCGTTTAAATCAGTTCTGGACTCTCTCTGGCCCGGTGGCGGCGGGGTAAAGCCCTCATCTGCTAACCCGAGGTTCGCGGGTTCGAGTTCCTCCTGGGTACCCGCCTGGGTAGAATATTATCTGCCCAGGACATAGGTGTTTGTGCCTCGACTGTTGTTACTGTTATTCACCCGACGTAAATTGGCCCGTTGTGCTGTATTCTGGATAGTGAAGATAAATAAATCAAGTTCAAGGTTAGAATTCCAGTCATTTGGCCACTAAGAGTACATTAACATAATGCAAATAATTTAAAATTCACTTTACAGATATAATTTAATTCATATTGCAATAAAATCGAATGTTAATGCAGGCAGTTAAAAAATTCTACATTGGAGTCCTAAAACTTCTAATTTCATTCTAAGAGAAGTGTATCTTCTCATTTAGAATCATATTTACATAACTCTTATTTAGTAATAGATGGAATAATTCTATTCTTCCACGTTCTGGCAGTGCTATCATTGTATTTTGCCAGCTTTAAACGTTTTTACATTGATATACATTAAAAATTAGGGTTAGCGCTCACAGATGACAACGCGTATAAAGGCATATGACATAAACGTTGTTATTTACTCTCCGCATTCAGCGTATTCAGAGAGCTTTTAAGATATAATATGATTCATTGCTCAAGGCTGCTTTGAAAAGTCACGAATGGGAAGCATGAAGAAAAAAATCTTTGTTACCACATTGGAAAATATTCCCAAGCATAATCACCATATAAATAAAAAGATTTTTTTAAGCGAGTCGGCAACCAGCACGAGATATCGCGTAAGCATTTCCAGATAGTACATTCTATTCAATCCAATGAAATGCTACAACCATTACATTAAATTCCTGAATACGGTAAAATTTTTCGAACTTGATTTCTTGCAGAAAAAAAACCTTACACAGGTCGTAACTCAAAGCTGATATGAGAGAGATGGTGGGGAATTCATGCTTACTCGTACTAACAAAGCGAACAGAATGGACTCGGATCCGTCCACGACCGCCGTTATTGCTTAGAGGGACATTAAGACTCAGCAGCTGCACTTTTCACATACCGCGCTCCGTTACTGACTTCTCCTTATAGTATCCATGATAAATTTTCCAAGACATTTTTTCCCACAACTTCCTCCCGGAAAGCATGATACTGGTACCCAATCGAACTTCGGGAACGAAGGCCAGACCTTAAAGACATTCCTTCATCTCCGGTAATATAATATCTCCCAGTATGAAAAATCAAATGCCTTGATATTTTTCTCGCCGATTTATTTTGAACGGTCGACATTATGGCATATGCAACATCTTCAGGTGTATGAATGGCACTTGAACGACCAGTTTTATCAACATGGGCGACATCTTCAGGTGCCGTTCATCCACCTGAAGTTGTAATGCTAACGGCGCTGTTGGCATATCAACTTTAGGTTTCAGCGCTGTTACCATCTCATCAACTCGCTGTTAACATCACATCTTCTGGTGGGTGAGCTACAACTAAAGATGTCACCCATGCGATGAAACTGGAAGTTAAAAATCAAAATGTGTGAAAAATTACTAAGGCATTTCGATTTAAACGCCAGGCTTAGCTTGCTTGAAAAATTCAGAACTGTTGTGTTTCATAGCGACACAGAGAATATTATCATGACGCTTCACTACTACTCTAGGTCTGACAGGGGCGATAGAATGAGGGGGAGACATTTCCGAACAAACAGACGCAAAACTTCGTTCTTTCCGCGGAAAATAAGTGACCACAATAAAAACAGAGCTCCACTAAATACACTCCAATAATACGTGCCACCATTTTACCTTCAAAAGACTTACATCTGTACACGGCTGGTGGTCTAATACCCACTGCCACACACCCATGCGGCGGCTCGCAAGGTAGAATGTAGATGTAAATTTTTCATAATGGATATTCACAAATTAAAGTCTAGTCATCGAACTGATTCCCCAGAATATTTTCTCGAAAATATATTTGATGTACATATTCCATCCCAACTATAGTTCTCACTGTTAGAAAGTTTTAACCAACACACGATCCGATGTGATTCGCAAAAAGGGAACTCGCAGTTAACATCAATTCACAAAAGTGGTTCTCAACTTTTTTTTGTTCGATTACATCATACATTCACTCTACTCCAGGGTAAATTCCTCCATATCAATATATCACTAGACAATAATTTGATTTTGCAAAAATAATGCGCCTTTTCTTGTATACCTTTTAATCTGTGACATTCAAGAGAACTATATCGAACGCCACATAATAAACTGAAAATAAATAATTTACGGATTTCACATAGTATGCAGAGCATCGCATTTTGGTAAACTGTTACCCTCTCTGACCCCCAAACCCCCAAAATTCCCTCAGTGTTATGATTATCCACTGGTTGATTGTGCAATAATGACAAACCGAAAAGTCAATATGAACCTGATAATGAAATCTAGATAATATGTATTTAACCTAAAAGATAGATTCAAGGAAAAATTCTTGGGAGTGATGTACGTAATCAAATAACCTTTATAATCATGGTTTCTGGAGTTCAGTCTTGTTTACATTAATGCGAAGTGATAGAGTCACATATGAAGCGAGAAATGATCCCAAGGTTAAAAAATGCTAGCTTCACCGGTAATTCTTTTAGAACGAAAACTCTAGTCCTATATAACTGCACGAAAGCATGCAATACTTGTGAAACGATGCTACGATAAGTTGGCTAGTGTGTCTGGATTTTTAGAAGAATTAGGATGGGAATCGCTATCACAGCGTAGATTAAATTATAGCCTTAACCTTCAAACTAAATTTCAAGAAAATCATTTCTCTGAGGACGTAAAAAACATACTATTAACCCCCTCGTACTACGGCAGGTTGGATCGCGCCAATAAAATTAGAGAGCTAGAATGTAGAACCGATAGGTATAAAATGTCATTTTTTCCGCGTACCATACGGGACCATAACAGCTGTGAGCGTCGTCATGAATAGTTCGGATTCTGACAATAGGCAGACAGTAAATCTTTTTCTTTATATTCTCGTCTTTCTTATTTATGCATGATGTGAATATTGATGTTCTTATTTATGCATGATATTTAGAATCTGTAGTAGTACTCTTTGTATCCTTTGCATGTTGGAACGATTGACGATAGAATGTTTCTTGGGTATTAGATTTTTAATTGGCGCTTTACATCTGTGGTACGCGGGTTTCAATGTAATTTTGGTGTTCTACCGTATCATTCATGCATGCCTGGTGTGGAAGCACCCCCTGCCACACACCCTTTGGGTGGCTTGCAGGGTATGACGTAGATGTAGATGAATACTTAATAAAGCTTTTAAAAAAATGCACTAGCGTTACCTGTCAAAAAGTTTCCAGTGGAATCGTGAAGCTATTGAAATATTTTAAGATGAACTCATCATACAGCCAGCAGTGTTCGATAAATTTAACCTTTTTCCGAATAATCGCGTATTTTGTGCATAATACATAAAATTATGCACGATATTTTCACGCCCGTTTCAAATATTAGAAACAGGAGACAAATTAACTAGACGAGAAGCCATGATGGAGTAAGAAGTCTCCGCACCAATTCTTACATGGCAACCAAGAATTGATTACATTAATGAAGACAAGGACGGAGAAATTATGAACGAGAACTAATCGAGGAAGCGAACAAAACTAAAAGAATGTAAGCCCCATGCGACTGGTGACGGCTGGTGATGCGACGGAGCGGCTAATGGAAATTCTATGCGGGCATAAAAATACCGTAATTCTCTCGTTTGACGCAATTCCATTTGCGTGCGGCAATTTTGCGGACATTTGCACCAGAAAAATAAGATGTTCTTGGGTAATACAAGCAATAAAGATTGAGTTCATCTGGAGAAAAATGAAAGATTTACGCGCAACGATAGGGAGCCGTAGAGGAAAGGAGTTTAGCCCATTTTACAATGATTTGCTGTTATGGCGAGGTGGAAATATTTATACAATAAAAGAAGAAGTTTTTGTGAATTTCCCAGCGTTCGTTAAAAATATTAAAATATGCACAACGCGTTTGAACGATTCCCCAGATATATGGACACAAATTTTACTTGGTGAAAGACTTCTCGTGATTTTTGTAAGTCGCAAAAAGGTAAGTTTCTTAAGCAACTGTTGTAATTATTTTTTACAAAGGTATATACTTGAAGCAAATATTGTAACAAAATCGATGCAAAATATGTCTTGTAAAGCTAAAATTCTCAGTAACTTTAAATAAGTAAAAAATATTGGTAGTTAAATTTTTAAATTTACTATTTTTATCGCAGTACGTAAATGCGAAAAGGTATCAAAAAGCATCACGCGGAAGGTTACGTGAACTATTCTTATTTAGAAAAAAAAATTTTGGAGGGAGAGAAATCTTTGAAGAAGAATAATCTAATAAAAAATCTCATTCCTTATTAAATTTCCATTACTTCGAAAGTCGATCAAAACAATTTTCTGACACCTCAGAATGACATAATTTGCACTAACGTATTCTTCGTCAAAAACCATTTAATGGACTTAAAGACTTAATGGACAAGTTTTCCCGATCAAAACATATGGTAGGATTTCAGGTATTCACCGTATCAAGTTCACGGTAGAGCTGAGATTTATGATACTAGTTGTACGTCTCCCTGGATTCAATTTTTAATTGTAGAACCCAGCTTCAATCTCTTTTTGGATCTAATGAATGCAAAGTTACTGCTGCCATCACATGGCAAAACGTAAATAAAACAAAATTTTCCCCATAAATACTCGTTTTACAAAGCAATAACAGGACGTAATCGATAACTGCAAAAAGTGTAGTTATTTTACATCTATTAGAGAGGGAATGCTGTTTGTTCCAGAGAAAGATAATAATTTAGTAAATTATACCTAAAATGTGAGTACATCTTGCAATTCTTGTTTTGTGGGCTCCTTCAGAAAGAACTCCATTAATTTGGAGACCCTCAGTTATATTCACTCGAAATACTTCAGACGGCCAATCAATCCGATTCAACAGTTCTTGAAAAATCATTACTAAGAGGCCGTTTAGTGATGGTTTGTGAACGTTCAAGAACGCTTGCTCAACGTTACCTACTTGTTCAACGCTGTTGTTGAAACGGGCTATCAGGGAGTATGAGCAAGATTTTTCTCAAGCTATTACAGTAATTACATTTTGCTTAGGTACATGAATCGAATATTGTAACATAAACGATGAAAAAGATGCCTATTATAACAAAAATTCTCTGCAGCTAATAAAATATTCATGGTTAAAATTTCAACATATCTAACTCTTCTTCCACGCAGTATGGTGAGAACGCCTTTACAACCAAAGATTCTATAGCGATTCCGCAAAAAATACGGGGTTCATTGATCGACAGCAAAAATTAGTTTAAAAAGCGACCAAACTACACACTTAAATTTCTGACGCAAACTATGAGAAAGAAATTTCCCGTTTTTTTTAAATAAGGTCTATCTGGATTATATACCCGAAGTTAATGGCATATATTTTTGGCAATTATTTAAAAATATGTGTATGGTAAACGATTTGTATTTTACTGCCACAGGAAATATCACATCATTTTCCTTACAATGGCGCCAATCCTCCGAATCATATGCGTAGTAATATCTCGCTCTAACTGCCTTAAACCGATGAATGGGATAAAAAGGCCATAGAGGAAGGACAACGGATTTTGGGGAAGCATGGAAGGAGCATGAACGAGAGAGATACGGGACTAGCGATAATAAACAAGGCATTTAAGAGCGGAATCCTCACGTGACTGCGGGGGGTGGGAGAGGAGTAGGAGGTAGAAGGAAGCGGTCGACGAGTGGTGAGATGGAAGTCGGCTGGGGAACGGAAGAACGCGAGTGGGTTGATGCTTTCTTTATCTCGCAGCTGCGGCCGCTGGACCTCCAGTGAATCGGCGAGCGGAAACTCAAGGGAATGAGGAAATGCGTCTGGAATCCAGGAGAGGAGAGAGCGCCAGATGGATGGCCAAAAAGATGCCCGAGATACCTCGCAGCGGAGGCCGTTTTCGCCTTCCGCTGAAAGAGATCCTGTCAAGGTTAAAACACCACTTTCCCCCGAAGAAGGAATCCAAGGAGTAATACATTGAGGTTTGGATAACTCCGGGAAACAATGACGAAAAGTATACGAATCAGTAATAGGAGTAGCTTATCAAGAATGAGTTGAACTTTAGTGTACACCAATCGTTGATATTCACCATGAAAAAATCATTTGGCTTAACCGGGATTCGAACCCGGAGTCGATCCAGGATCTCACAATGTCAGGTGTGTTAGTCAGTTACACTGCGTAGTGTAACTGGCTAACACTCCTGACCGGCAATTGGGAGATCTGGGTTCGTATCGCGGTCAAGCCAAGTGATTTTGTCATGGTGAATTTCAACCCTTGTTGTATATGCACCCGTACGAGTGACATCGTACTAAATCATTTGTCAAGGCAATGATTGGAAACTTAAGTGTAAATTAACATTTGCCGCGTTCACTTCGATGTTTCTCTTCCAAACGCCTCAGGTTTCATATCCAACTTCTGTTTCCATATATTTTTATCTTAGGTCAACGGAGGTTAGTACAGCGTTTCCTTGAAAGCAGTACTTATATATAATAATTTTAACACTTAATTGCTCTCCTTGGAAGCATAAGTGTGGACAACATTTAAACCAAAGCAAAATGAGTCAGGGTAGAAATTTTACGCAAACAGCATAACATTTTTGCTACGTTAGACTCCCTTTTTTAACTTTAGCTAATTAAAACCTACTTTACCTGGGTTTACTTCTCGGTGAGTTATTCATCAACATGTAGATTCTAGTATCTAAGGTTAATATTTCTCACTTGTACGTGTGGATAGAGGAGTAAGTTGAACTTCTGAAGGATATATCAAAGAATTTTTTTACATTAACCTTTGACTGAAAAAATCTATTTAATTGGCTGAACTAAAATCCAGGAGGTGCGTTTGCGCCAGATTAATGGCAGACCAAGGAAGAGCGAGAAACTTTGCCTTCCTTCGTTAGGTTTGACTGTCGAGTTGAAACTCCCATACCTCCCGTTCGAAGAACTCACGGAGGAACGTGAGATGAAGTGGTAGGGCACCCACATTATCAAACGGTAAATTAAACCTTCCATCTCGGATTTTTGAATTCAATCATGAGTTCGATTCCAAATTGATGTACCAACATATTTCTCACACTATTTTACAGCGGGAAGATCGACAAAAATGTTTTAATGAACACGTAAATCCTTACCTCGCATCTTTACAATGATTAAAGCTTCAGTTCTGGATTTGACACGAACTTTACTGAGCACTATTATGAAGAAAACTTCCTCATTTAGGACAGGAATATACTTCACTTCTACCTTTTTAATTATTTTTAAGTATCCATAGAAATTAACCTCATATTGGCATAAGGTTTTCAACATCCATGGCTAACATCAGATCAAATCGTAAATATTCCACTTATGTTCGTCAAAGTATAGTACACAATACGGTAAAAGGGTATGATATGGTATAAAACAAATTTGATCAATGAACGCTGCCCAATCTTTTGATGATGATCTATTTGCTAAAAACCTAAAAATAGCAAAATAATCGAAATAGTGAAATCAGAACATAAATTATGTGAATTCTTGAAGTGGTCTTTCTAAATAGCATCATATCCACGAGCATTATTTAGTGTACGCTCAAAAAATTAAATAAATTAAGTCCTCTAAGTTACTAATAAATTACACAAATATACTGTTATTTCGGCTGATAAAAAGTCCTTTAAATTTATATTTCTTCACCCTCAATAATAATAAAGAAAAGGGCGAAAGAAGCAGCAACAAATAAAAATACAAAAATTTTGCTTCCACGCATAATATACTTCACTGTCACTGACTGTAACATAGTATGAATGTCGAAGTAAATGGAATATAAAATTGCCTTACCACAATAATGTGTGAAAACGAAAGGCAAATGTCAATGCGTGTACATTTTGCGAAATGTCTGTGACCCTTAACCAAAACGTTGCTCAATTTTTCTTGAACATTACATGCAAGTGGTTTACAGAAGTTTCTGTGACCCTTAACCAAAATGTTGCTAAATTTTTCTTGAACATTATATGCAAGTGGTTTACAGAAGTTTCTGTGACCCTTAACCAAAATGTTGCTCAATTTTTCTTGAATATTACATGCAAGTGGTTTACAACTGAAGCGATAGCATTAGGTTATTTATTAATATCTAGTACATTCATATTCTGATTTATTCGATGGTAAAAAAGATTGACAAAAGTCAACTTTGCTCGTTTTTCTCTCGAACTTGATCGAGAGCCGTCGAGCGCAGAGGACCTAAAATTCAGGGAGGGGAAGAAGACATTAAAATCACGAGGGGCACGCTGATGCTCAAGTGAGCCTTTGAGGATACTCTTAGAAAGGCCTTTACGAGCTAATTAAAATCAACAAGATCCGGATTAGACCGTTCATCATCAAGCCACTGCACGTGAATCCATTAAAAATGTTGACAGAGTTGAAAAAACACTGGAGGATCGGAATGATTTTATTTTTCAGAAAAGTGGTAATCCATTGCTCCGCTCACTGAGAGGTAAAAAGGGAAAATGGAGGTAGGAAGGAGGAAAAAAGTAAATCTATCGACGAAAATTTCGAGGCATGGGACAGGTGAGACCGTTCGAAAAAGACATAGTGGGGTAGCAATGGAGCTGGAGGGACACCCTGACGAGTAGTTCCGTTGTCACTAATGTGGAGGCGATTGTGGGAGCAAACTACATTCGAAAGCAAAAGCCTTTAACATAAATCACTTATTCCTGGTCAAAAACATGCCAGACATTTCTTAATTCATAACAGGGTGATACTATTTTGAATCCTTGATTTGCAATCATGAATATGGTCCCAGGACCGTCGGTGGGTGGACAAACAAAATTACTAATTAATCTGTAGATGAAAGATGATATCTCCCAAAGTTTCTGAAATCAATAAAGAAAAATTCTGCTTCATCCATACAATTAAGCAACATTATTGTCCAAACAAAATTAAGTGTCCTCTGAGAAAAATAAACAAATTTAAATGAGGGATTTTGGTATAGGAACCTTCATTTTTCTCGGACCGCGAAAAAGAGAGTAATGTGAATGATGGCGAAAAATTTTCAGAACTCTTTCAACCACATACATACATTTGTGGAAGAATCCGAAAGAGTAATTCATCATCAAGTGCAAGGTAGTACAAGTCAGTAAAGCATTCTACCAGAAGAAAAAACTACTAACAGCTGCTAGAATAAGCTTGTAAGTAAGTAAATATGTTATTAAAACACACACTTTGAGCATACTCTCAAATGGCAGTAAAACTTCGATGTTACCTGCACAGCAGAAATGATTAAAGGTGATGGAAATTCCTAATAATGAATTATAATCAAATGGAGGGAGGAACGAGGGAAAATATGTAGCATATAAACTCCAAGAAGAAGAAGGTACAAATAAATTGGATATATTCTGAAACAAAACAGTCTAATTTAAATAGTACTGAATGGGTAAATAATCAGGAAGAACTATCATGAAATGGCAATAATTTTTCAAATGACTGTGAAAACATTCGTGTGGAGCATGGCACTCCATAGATCGGAAGAATGGACCATTGGAAAAGCTGATCAGAGAAAACTAGAAGCCTTCGTATCCTGGTGCTGAAGGAGGATGCTGAAAATAAATTAATGGACGAAATAAGAAATGATGAAGTGTACAGAGGAGTAGAACTGGCGAGAACCATATGGAACACCGTAGAGAAAAGGAGAGCAAAACTGATTAGACACACCCTGAGACACAGAGGGTTTGTGAGGAACATAATTAAAGTCAAAATAGAGAAGAGAAGTCCCCAGAGGAAGACCCAGGAATAGGTTCATGAACCAATTAAAGAGGAAAGTACATAGGAAGAGCTACTAGGCGGTATTGGAGGTTAGCACCAGGAGGTAAGGGAGGAGGCATTACATAAGTAATGGTGGAGGGCTGCAATCAACCAATCTTAGGATTGAATAGATTGATGATGATGATTCAAATTAGGAGGGTCGTCAAAATCAAGAAATACAGAGGTGAAAAGCGGTAAGCTGAAATAAGATTTTAGATGAGGTTTGAAGCAATACAAACCTCTGACTAATTATTAGCTAGTAGTGATGTTAAGCGATACCAATATGCAACTTGGCTGTTTTTAAACAGAACCTATCTACCCCCTTTTCTCCTTTCAGTACTCTCTTCTTTACGTCAAAGAAAGTTCGAGGGTGAGTTTGTTTACTTCCGTCGTAAAAACAGTGAGGGAACAGCAGAGGAAGGAGTGTAGGGGTATAGGATAGCAAAAGAAAAAGAGAATGGTCAGAGTAAATCCGGAATGTAGATGAAAAAGAGGTAAAGTGGAAGAAACCAAAGAGAGTCACATTATTAAATACAGAGAAAGAGGGGGATAAGGGGCGTAGTCAATTATCTCGCGAGCAGAGAAAAAAAGGGGATTGAATTGATTAAGTTCGATCGGATTGACATTTCCCCTGAGATGAAAGAAAAAAGCCTTGGATTAACAGAATAAAGAGGGTTGGGTCTGAGCATTCGTGGCTTCTCTCTATCTTTCTTTCAAGGGGTTGGAGAGAAAGGGAAGGAGAGAAAGGGATGGAGAGAGAGGACTAAAGGGTGGAACTCGCCGAAGGAGCGAGGAGAGTGAACTCTCTGAGGTTTGATCATTTCGGGCGATGCCAATTGAATTCAGATAAAAGAGCAAAGCTGTGGTTGAACAAGGGGACCGGTCGGGATTCAACGAATGAGACAAGGTTTGGTGAAGCCAATGTCCAGTTGGATATGTCTCTCTGAGAGTTATACCACCGCGAAGGGCTTCACCAAAACATTGTATCTCTCGTGCGATTGTCTGAGAGTTCGATTTTCGGATCGGCTCTTTTTTTTCGTAAAAGTTTTACATCAACTATTGACAATAAATAAATAAGAATGCCCATCACCATTAACGGGAAGGTATAAGATTGTAGACAACAGCATGTTTTTTTTCAACTACTATTATGCATAAAAAGTATGGCCGGAAATACGGCGGTGAAATGTGATGAAGTTGCCATGAGAAACACTTGATCAGGACCGGGGATCGATCCACGGATCTTCGGCTTTCCTAGTCAATGTGCAGACCACTCCGTGGTTCGATATCCGGTCCAAGGGGGTTATGATTGAACCACTCGAAATAATCTCGATCACGTAACTAAGTAGTCACGTGGTACAACAACAAACGGTTGAAGGTATTGGCGAGTTTTACTTACCCTGTTGGGTACCTTTAGTATTTGATTTGTTGTTTATTGTGTCACAAATTGGGATATAGAAATATATTAACAATTGTACCGTGAGAAAATCTCGATTGGGAAGGCCGCGTGAGATTTTTTTGAGTGCTTCAAATACTCCAAAATCTCAAAACCTACGTGATTGTACCACGTGACTCCTTAGTTACGTGTTCGGAATTATCTCGAGCGGTTCAAACACAACCCCCCAGGCCAATTTTTTTTCTTGTGGAAATTTCGTTCACCATTATGCATGCTATGAAAAATACGACAAGACACTTTCTATATAAATTTAAATATGTCTATAGAAGGACATTGACGGCAGCAGTTGCAGCAGATGGCAGCAATAACATGTTTTTTATAAACTACCGCTATGCACGCTATGACCATTATATTTAATACACTTTGCTTTCTATTGAAATATGCTTAGAGCCGGTCATTGACGGCAGCACTTGGTGCTCCCAAGGATACCAAACCAAATGAAACAGCTGAAAACGGCTACTAAAGTATGCACATCTCGTTTTTCGTTCAGATAAACCATAGATGGTGGTGAATAAATACGCTAACTTTTCTTCCTATACTTGGCTCACCTAACAGTGCTTTCAATTCGCCACAATTAACGGTTACCGCCACTATGAGAGCCATTAATAGGCGGCTAACTGTCTATTCCAGTAATAGAATCCAGCACCACGGCTTGGCGATCGTCAAATGTCACCAACAAATGAGAACTGCCACATAGAACTGTACCCGGCTTAATACTCATTGAGCGAAACAGCCGACAATCTCTCGTTGTCAGTAGCAATCCTCTCCGAGGTGAGCTAAACAAATGAATAACGATGAGAGCAACTCTTCACTTCCAACATCAACGGCCTTTCTGAACGCGAGACGGATTGCGAATGCGTGAATAGTCGCTAAGAGTTGATTAGTTTGATTTGGTAGCCCAGCGAATCTTAATTGCTGCTGCCTATAGCCGGATAGAGCAATAAGTAATCGAAAACACCATAGAGGATAACAGCTTCTGACAGCCGGCAATAGGCGGTCCACCGGCTCCCCGGTAATAGAGAAGCATCACAGCGCGGCGTGGCGATGACCGTATATCGCCATGAATTGACAGCACCAATATATCGCTGTATCTTTTTAAACACTCATTCATTAATGTGTATCAATGTTTTGGCACTTCCACTTGGCCTATAGCATTAGACTTCGATAGCGTAAATTATTACATCCCACCGCCGTAAAGAAAAGCGGATTATCAATATAAGTTTACGGAGCTTGATTCCGTTAAGTATGTTAAGCAGATCTATAATAGTGTAGGAATCCATTGAAAAAATTTGCACGGTATTTTATTCAACAACTTTTAATATATGAAATAAATAAGCGTCTTACGGTATGAGTTGCATTGAATAATGGCTGAAAGACCAATTTTTTCTGTTATGCTGTGACAAATTTCAATGATATCGTCTATTTACATTTAAAGATATGACTCCTAACTCACTAACGTTCTCAGTCCTATGATATTAGTGCTAATATTTATAATAATCAGCAGAAATCAATCGGCAGAATGGATTGCTGTAGCTCTTTACTCCGCTCTCCTCTCAGCCAACCGCTTTATTTCTTCAAAATTCTTGACTTTCACCTCCTAATAACTCTCCTCATGTATTTTATTCTTGGTTTGCATTAATTTCTCCTTCCATCATCGTTTCCAAATGAGTAATTTGTCACAAAATACATCGAAGAACTGCGCACTCTCTTCTTCCCTGAGTTTTTTACCTCTTTTCTCTTCAACTCTTCGTAGGACCTCGTTGGTGATTATCCAGTGCTCCTGACCTTCAGAATTCTAAATCTTCATCTTCGTACTACCCTGCGAGCCGCCACATGGGCGTGTTACAGGGAGTGTCAGGGCACCAGCCCTGTAAAGATGTAAGGGATAAGGTATTAGGAGGTGAAATTTTGACGTGCATTATGGGAGTGTATTTAGTGGGGCTCAGTTTTTACTGCGGTCGCTTAATGTGCGCGGAAAGGACGAGTTTTTGTACCTAATTGTTTGTCAATGTATTTCTATAAGAGATATTGCTTCAATCAGACCTAGAGATGTAGTGAGGCGTCATGATAATATTCTCTGTGTCGCCCTGAAACACAACAGTTCTGAATTTCTGAAGCAAGCTAAGCCCATCGTGTAGGCTCCGAGTCTCTAAGGGCTCCCACCAATCTTCCGTATCTTCATTGTTTTCAATCTCTTCTGCTGTACAGTTGTAAATGTTTAGGCAACACTGTCATATAAGATCATGCTCCAAATGCATGTTTTCATAAAATTCCTCAATACATCCAGGCTAACCTCGTATGGTATAATACTTTCATAGCCTGGATTGCTCCTCTCATAATACCATTCCTGCTTCCTTCCTAGATTTCTTCGACGGTGATTCTGACTTCTTGAATCCTTCCGCAAACCATAATCTTAGTTTCTGACATGGTTTGTGAGTTGTGTTTCGTTGGTACCATTTTTGGCCAAACTTTTTCCTCGCGTCGAAGTGCGAGTCCTCGAGAGTGAAACAATTATCGCTGTTACTATCTTCGCCCTAATGTATTTAAGAGTTGCGACCACTATACACCCCGTGCACTCCTTCTTCCTACGAGGGCCGCCAAAGCCAACAGTATTAAAGATAGAGACAGCGGGATGTAATGACTAAAGCATCCCTGACGATCACCTCGACGGTTGGCATAAGAGTGAAAGATGCCCAACGGTCGCAACACTCACATTTATAACAAGACTATAAAAACATCAAAAATCACTTCGCTTCTGAAGACACCAGATGATGACGCGAGAGAAATATTGAGCCAAACACACTCCCGACACAGCAAAATTCAAGAGTCAGATTAGCACTAAAGTAAGACGAAAACCAAAATCCAAGAATGCGGAAGAGAGAAGCTGAATGTGGAAGTCACACTGAGAGGAGAGAAATCAGAGCAAGTGGATTCCTCCAACTATCTCGGAAGCACCATCACGTGGGATGAAAGAAGTACAACGGACATCAAGCGGAGAATAGCCCTAGCTAAGAAGGTGTTCATGGGAAAAAGACAACTGCTATGCTCAAAGAAGATAGGACTACAAATCAGGAAGGAGTTTGTAAAAACATCCGTGTGGAGCGTGGCCCTGTATGGATCGGAAGCATGGACCGTTGGAAAAGCTGACCAGAAAAGAATAGAAGCCTTCGAAAACTGGTTCCGCAGGATGACGCTGAAGATTAAATGGACGGACAAAATAAGAGATGACGAAGTGTACAGAAAAGTATAAGAGGAATGGACCATATGGAAAACCGTAGAGAAAAGGAGAGCAAGATTGATCGGACACACCTTGAGACACAGCGGGTTTATGAAGAATATAAATGAAGGTAAAAGAGAGAAAAAATCCCCCAGAGGAAGACCAAGGAATACGTTTTTGGGCCAAAAAAGAGAAAAGTTCATAGGAAGAGATACCAGGAGGTAAAGATAATAGCATTAGATAGGGAAGGGCGGAGGGCTGCAGTCAACCAATCCTAGGGTCGAACGACCGATGATGAATCAGCATCTATCACAGCTGCGAAAGGCTACTCTCGAAATAATCTTCGTTGTCGATACGAGAAATCATGGGCAATACATCTTGTCGCAGAGAATACCGCTGAGGAAATTGTGCGGTGGGCTTAGAGAGTAAACGCTATGGGTAAAGGGAGAGACGGGTGAAGTCTCTGGAAAGAGCGACGAGTGAAATCTCTTGAGGTTTGATCGTTCAGGGCGATGCCGATTGAATTCAGATAAGGGGCAAACCGTGGTTGAATGAGAAGAGCTTGGACGGTCGGGACCCGGTCGAGAGACAGATTTCGGTTAAGGCGGCAAGGGTCTTCGGTGAACGGGGGCGGTGACAGACGGGGAGAGGGGGGGTGGGCGGGAGGCGGGGGTCAAAACGGGCGAAGGGAGAACATTCGTCACGTCCCAGTGGTTAGGTGATCCGGCGGCGGCGTAAGGCCACGTCGTCTAATTGCAAATCGAGTCTGCCCGAGAACTTTGTGGGAGATTCTCCATTGGGCGTCACTCCACAAGGCGATCTCTGACGCTTAGCTTCGCAGAAATGACGATGCCGGGCGAAATGGAATTTTCTCGAGAAGGCTCCCGAATCTACTCCGAGAGGAACTTTCCGTGTTGCTGACACGAGGTGACAACTAAAACCAAAACTGGTGCTGAAAGAGAGGAGGTCAGACTGTGATTCATCTTCTGAAGTATTAAATTTTTGCACTTAATCGCCTTCTTTAGTCTTCATCTAGGCATTCCTTATCATAATCGTGGTGTATTCAATCTATGTAATCAAATTAGGTGATTTACTTCTTGAAAAACCAACTTAAATATATAACTCACGGGAAGTAAATGTTAAGAAAACTAAATCAATTGAAAATTTATTATTTCTTTCTAAATATGTAATAGCACCTTTGTAGTAATATATATATATATATATATATATATATATATATATATATATATATATATATATATATATATATATATATATATATATATATATATAAAGATCGTTAAATATGTCGTATCGTAAAATATGTAAAATCGTAAAGATAAAGAAATATATAAAGATCGTTAAAGATGTCAGGCATGCTATTGTCAATTACCTCCGTATGATTCGGCACCGAAAAACTAACTTCAATGTATTCCCTGGGATGCGAATCAAAGTATTTTTATTATCAATAACCTAGGAAAAATTTTAAAAATCCGTCATAAAACAGACCAAAGTGACCCAAAAATTTACCATCACCTGAAAACTCTGAGATAAACATGCGACATTTTTGTTTCATGCATCGAGAAAGTTTTGGAAACCATGCATAGCTCAAAAAATTCTGACTGCTTAATATTTATGCAAATGTTGAAACGGGTGAAGAACACATCTTGGGGAAAGATTCTGATGTGTGTCCTCAAAACTTTCAAGGCAATAAATCCCCTGGGATTTTATGTTTTTTTCTTCATTTTAGTTTTTTTTAATAGGAAAAAATTCCCGCAAGATATCGATCGAAGGCCGAATTCCATCACCGTTCCTTCGTAGAGCCACACACATTTGCGTTTGCTTGTTTTCTGCGGTGTGGCTCGAGGATTTCCGCATGAGATGTCCCCTCCTTCCCACAAGGTGTTTGTTTCACTCGATCAGCGGAAACGTTTCTCCATACCTTGTAAGCAACGTCTACGTCAGCTCGGGGGCAGAAAATAAATGCAACACGCGCAGAAACTGGGACGGGAAAAATCCTGAGCGATGGAAAATATTTACGGCCGGTTGACAATGAGTCAGCGGATGTAACTGGAAGTGCAAAAACGAACTTTTAAAAATCGGAAAAAAAGCTGATTGAATTATTCAAAGGAGAGTGAGGTCCATTTTCATGATAAAGCATATTACTAGGCGCGTAATTCGTGGAATCAAAACAAAGGCACGTATTTTCAATTAGACATTGAAAGAAAGGTCCATTAGTACACGAATAATTACGCAAACTTTTTCACACGTGCACGATTTGTACAATATTTGAAGGGAATGTACATATGACGATATTTTGAAGGGTATAGCAATTATCAGTCAAAGAGATGAGTGTCGAGCGATGAGTGACTCTTGTAGAGATGGACGAATGCAAATTTTTGACACGCTGAATCAAGCACATATTAATTTGCTGAGAGGGTTCATAAATTAACTTTAGAATAAATAAATCTACTACATGCAGGATTGACTGACAATTTTCACTTCGAAATGGCTATCAAAATGAGGCTCGTCATCATCGGTCTTTCAATCCTAAGATTGGTTGACTGCAGACCTCCGCCCTTCACTATCTAATGCTAGTTCCCTTACCTCCTGGTATCTCTTCCTATGTACTTTCCTCTTTATTTGGTTCACAAACTTATTTCTGGGTCTTCCTCTGGAGACTCTTTCCTCTATTTTATCTTTAGCTATGTTCTTCACATACTCATTGTGTCTCAGAGTGCGTTCAATCCATCTGGTCTTCTTTTCTATTAAGCATTTCATATGGTCCTTTCTTCTTTCGCTCTTCTGAAAATTTCGCCATTCTCGCTTTCTGTAAATTTCGTCATAAGCATATAGTATCGATATTTTAGACCATAGGAAATGGAGATAATTCAAGAACAATCTATCGAGAGAAACCTTTTACGCAAGGCTTGCGTGGATCCTTTTGTCGGCAGGCATTAGTATGGCCTGATTATACGGAAAATTGAATTATTTTTTACCATTTCTGACATATAGGATCAGCGACAAACTTTGATTCTATTAGTGTTTTCTCCAGTTATGTACACACTTTTTATCTTCCGTCAAAAATTATATACACTATGGCTGATACATACATTATATAATAAAGCGAAAGATCTTTGGTTTTACGCGAGCTTAAAACATAGAAAATCAGGAACAAAAACAGTGCAATTCCAGTTCACAACCTTTAAGCCACTGTAACTGAAAATACTTTTATATGACAAGATATCTTTTGCTAAATAACCTCTTTCTAAAGTTGGAAGACAGAAAACTTCGAATATGAGCAAAGTGAAACGTACTTTAAGAAGAGTATCGTTAATACAGCGATGGAATAGGGGCGTTCTTTAAATTTTCCCAATTGAAAATTAATTCATCAAAATGTATACAAACTTATCTCATGTAAACAATCGCGGCAAAAAATGATCAAATGGTATATAAGGAAAAAATTAGGTTCACTTTCATTCACAATGAGCTCCTCTCAACGGCGGCCGAGGCTTGGTGGATACGATGTTGTAAGCCTATAACAGCTTAGCCGAGATTCCTTTTGTAACCCCCACCCATTCAGTAGAATGATTGGGATTAAGTTTAAATGGATTATCCCTAGAAAAAATAGATAAAAGAACAATACAAAATATGCATTCACCCTGTAACTGAAATCATGAAATGGCCTCGCACTACGTTATATAAGTGTCCGAAGATCATTTATGGCTATTTATTCATTATTATTTCATCTAAAAAAGCCTGAATATCTTTTTAGTTTCTTCAAAACTATGCCTAAAACAACCCATATGACAACCATAATTGATGTCAATTTCATTTATTACCCCGCTCATCGGACCACCTGCTTCCATAATTCCTTTCAAGGAGTTGGGTCCAAACTTTGGAATTCAATCACTGAGGAGCTAAAAAGCTTTTCCACCATTAGTTGCTTTCAATCAAAGCTGTATTGCTCACTAATTACCGACTCATTATGAGTCATTTGTCGATTGCACACAGGTATTGTTTGTTTTTCTTGTTACTTTTCTATTGCTATAACTTTGTTCTGGCATCTCAACTTTTCTTATAATTTATACATTACATACTTATTTTGAATGTTATTTCTGTTGATTTTGAATGCCACTGACATGAACATTATTTATTTATTTATTTACTTAATTTGTCCACATACAGCATACTTGCCAATTTACAGTGGCCCAATATAACAAACACAGAAAATAGACACACAATTCAAACAAAACTAAGATCAATAACAATTTATTAACATTTTTTTTTAAGGGGCCCAGCGGAGAGAAGCGATTAAGTATTGCTTGCGAAATGAGAAAGAGCGCGTTGTGTGAAAGTGTTGGATGAAAGCAAAAACGGATCAATGCTGGTAGGAAGAGAATTTATCAGGGAGGAGAGGCGGAAGTGGAGGGAGCGTTTGGTCAAGGATAACCTGGGAATGGGCAGGTGGAGTAGAGAGTGATTATAATTTGTAATTAATCTCTTGTGTTTATGTAACATGCTGTTACGATATTTATTGCTGTAACTTATGGTAAAACCTATGATATTTCTGCTGTTTTGTTTTCTCTCCTTTGTTGTTTTTTAATGTTTTTGTATCTTTGCTCACAGCGAACAACTTTATAGTGTTGTCAAAAGTTTTTTTTTATTTGATGTAATGTGATTTTGTTCTTTGGGGACGAACGGTCCTAGAACAATAAAACTGATTTCAAATTCAAATTTATTAACGGAGCTGTAAACTGACCACCTGCCTGCTTTTCTTATAATAACTTTGGCATTCGAATATTCATTTAAAGAAAGAAGTACTGATGATAAAGAGATGTGAATTTTAAAGTAGATAGGCTAGTCGTAATACCCTATAATAGGCTGCATTTTGACAAGGGTTAACCATTTATTTCCAACTACCGTTTCCAACCGACAAACTGACAATCAAAAGGACAAAATCAGGTAAATCAAAAATATTGACCAACAGGCCATGGTGATTTCGCATGATTTGATTTAAAGACATTTTAGACAGCACAAAACTTCACCAAAGGCTTCAACATGGAGGTAATTCATCAAAAACATTCGGAAAACACAGGGGAAGATGCACCAAATTTTATTTACCTGCTTGGATTGCGTACGTCATAACAGATCCATATTCCAGATAACAGAGTCCAACTGTCTCAAATATTTATCCCGAAGGTATGTAAGTAAACTTCAGGAATTAATAATTACTTCTGAAGAAAAAAAAACTTTTAAGACGCGTGATCCAAAAAGGCATCACAATTGAATGACTCACCCGCATGACAGTCTCTTTCAACAGGAACGAATAGAGGCGACAAAATAAGAAAGCGTAGGTAACAAAATTCCTCCTTTCCACGCACCGTTAGTGAGTATTACAAAAATAGCGAGACATTTACATAGAATATATCGGTTAAACACAGTTCACCTCTATAATCCCCTCCCTTCTCTCCTTTCTTTCTTCCCTTCCCATGGCTTATTTCCTGACACCCCCGCCACACGTCAATGCAGTGACTCTAAGCATTTTTTTCAGATAAAGATACAGTAAGTTCTCGATTTACGTCGGAGATGCGTGTTGAAGTAGAGCGACGTACGTCGAAACAACGCAAAACGGATTTAGATATTCGCGACCACTTTAAGCCCGCGATAAATCAAGGCGTTAATTTCAAAATTACGATTTTTGCCTTTCTCCGGGAAAAAATAGTTATTTCAGATAGGATGATTATGTCTTAGTTATCAAGAAAACGCAGGAAAATGCACATACGGACTAATATTCGCAGTAAACGGAAACCTTTTCCGACGACGCTTGTCAGCATGGACGTAACATCGAATCAGACGTAAATCGATGCGACCGCGACGCCAACCGAGGACTTATTGTACTTTGTCATACAACGATGTTTTTCTTTGTCGACAAAGAATTGGTGCTCCGTGTTTAAAATTATGATTTATGCGTCCAAATAGTTTTTAAAAATTATGTTCATTTCCGATTCCATTCAAATTTACATGGACAATATTCAGTTCTACATATAGTTACTACTGAGCAAATCTTCACAAAGACAAGTGAATGAGGAGATCAAGATAGAGCAGTGGCTTACGTACAGACTATATCCCGCAAACCCCAGGTCATATTTCGTCCCGAGGGGCCAGGTTCAAGTCCCAGCAGTTGTAGAGATTTTGCAGCAGAATCCCAATGTCGAGATGGGTGCTTATGGAAAGAACTACCACGAAAGTAATCGCTCTGTGGGATGGGACGTTAAACTGTGAACCCCTTTGCCATGACCAGGACCCGCACATGAATCTCTCAATATCACGCCGAGTTTTTAGCCATCTAAGCCACCGAAGCGCCCTTTTGTCGTCTTGATTTTTATGGGCTTTAAGGGGACTGTATACCTCGGCCAAAACGTCCTTTCAGTTCTGGCTTCTGCTTCAGCCTAGGAGAGATCTTCGCCTTCCCTTACATTACCTACCCCAGCGTCACCTACATGCCGCCACAACTACTATCAATTTGGTTAAATATTGTGGCGGCATCTAGTTGACTCTAACCCACCCCTGACCACAGCGCCACCGATTGCACAGGGGAACATGCGCTACAAGGGTTCAGGAGAATGTTCACAGTGACGTTATAATACACAATTTTCAACATTTTGATAATTATCCACAGAGATGAAATATTATCATTTACAAAAAAAAAGCACAGATCAAAAAATATTCATCGTAAATGGTGATGACTTTATTTCCGACGAATTCACGTTTCTTCCGCGGTGGAAATAGTTACGAAGAAATCAAAAAGTTGCGACACCTTTTTAAGTATCAATCCTTAATCTAGAGGCCTGCGCAAACAAGTTTACTTTAAGTAGCATAGCAGAGTTGTACAATTTTCGCACTTATGTACGCTTGAGGGTGACTCCTTAAAGGTCCCGTGTCCAGTCTCTCGGAATCCTCATAAGTTATTGAAATCTTTGATACCATTTTGACACAGCAGTAAACGCATCTATTTAATCGCGGTTTACCGAAAACTTCCCACTGACGTCTTGATAGATGGACGTTTGGTTATCAACCGATGGCGGTAGTTTTTTGAAGGATAGATGTTATGTCCCTATTATTGTTGCTGCCGTACCAATAATCCTCCGTCAGATTTGGGTAGAGTTGTGATTGGAGTACAGACTTCCTATTCCGAATAGCCCGGGTCCAGAACCCGATATTAGCGTAGTTTTCAATGAGATGCAGATTCCATACTAGGGTGCTTCGTTTAGACTAGAGTACTCCAACCTTTTTCCAGACACTGCCCCCTTTATTCCACAAACCATTACCCAGCGTCCCCAACCATAAGCTAAGCATAAGCAAAGTCATGGACTACATGAACAAAGCAAGATGTCTATAAAAATAAAGCTAACACAATTTTGATTAAACTTTTGTTTATTTCAAATCCAATAGAGAAATTGTTTACTCATACCCGGACAGGTATGTTCGGTAAGGGCCCAGCCTCCACCACTTGCAGTCCACTCAAATGAAAGTACCACACTCCAGGGGGCGGTATGGCCCACTTTGGGAACAACTGGTTTCAATCACATCAATCTCAGTACTCCAATAATCGTATGAGACAAACCGTGGACCCACTGGCGCCTTTGGTTTAGTTCGGGCTAAAACCGACGCCGGGTTTTTCTTCACCTTTACTCCTCTTCCATTTCTGATGTGTGCCGCCTTTCCAAGCTACGGACCGACTAGGTAACGCATGTAGAAGCGTTGGACAAGGGTTCTCAGACATTTTGACCAACAGTTGACCAATTTCAGTTATCTTTTTACTACGTTACCCGAAATTAAAAAAAAGGAAATCGATTTTCATAAATTTATGTTTTCCGAAACAATTGTTGTTTTCTTAGATGGAAGCTGCATATTTGTAGAAAAACGTATCTCAAAATCAACTAATGTGTAAGGAGACTTTTTTGTTTAGTTCATCATCTGGAAATTTTATATTTCTTGTTCGATAACTTTTATGATGCTGGCTGCATATTGCTAATAATTAAGAAAAGCCTAAACAGGGATGAATACTTCAATGCTACCTAAAGCTTCCAGTTCTTATTATTTTTATGTTCTTTGTGTATATAAAGGAAGTTATAAACATTATCAATATCCGTAAATATTTCTTGGTGATGTGTACGGCATTTTACGTCGATGCTCCGACTCGACTATCGCCAGTATCGTACAAGCGTTCGGAAAACTCCGCCATTAAAAGGTGGAAGGCCTAAGTGTAATCTCCGGGAATTGGAAAATTCTAAGCTATCAGCAGGAGGGAATCAATTTCTCGGAGCCGGAGCAGCCAATTACAGGCGTTCGCGGAACACGAATCTCGCCACCTGGTCCATTTCCAGTGTCGCCCTTCCAGGGGTATCCTCATCTGTCATGTGCAATCGGTCGGGATTATTCCGATCCGCATCTCGCCTTACTGACACCGCCATCCGCTTTGTATTCGGATACAGCGGGGACATCGAGTCGACGGGGGAAGGGAGACAGGCAGATGGAAGGACGGAGAAGGAGATTGGAAGGCTTTTCCTTCAAATGAACCCCCGACCTGTTTCACCAATACCCTCACTCACTCACTTCAGAGCTTTCGACCCTTTTCATTTCCCAAGACCCGTCGATGGCTGTGCAGGAGAAGAGACTTCAAAAAAAATACATTTATACGTCGGCATATGCGTCTCTCTTTCAATATATACAGATAAAATTCGCTTCTATCAACTATACACAGCGGCTTATGGAGTTGTCCTCAATTTCAAACCGTCTTTCCTCCGTATGTTTAGCCCTTTTAAACGGAATATACGGTCCAATCTGGCTAAAACGAAAAGAATTCCCGATCAATATACTCTAGTGATTCTTTATCTACACAATGAGGTGGACCGGAATTAGAAATTAACACAAGCTAATATGTGGCGTTTGTGAAAATTACCTAGTTGAAAAAATTCTCATCTTCTAGAAAAGCAAAGTATACCGTATACCATGTCTGAAGTACTATTGATAATAACTATAGTTATTGATACTCAATTGACTAAAAAATCAATACAGTACTGCCTTTAGCCATTTAATTCACATAAAAAATAAATTATGGAATAAAGCACCTCCTCGATATAAGAGAACATTTTACGATTAAAGAGAAACATTTATCATTAATTTGAATAAATATAATTTATTTCCAGTGAAATTTATCACACCTTTGTTTTGGTCAAAATATGAAATTCAGATCACCTGGTAACGCACCTGGTAACGCTATGGGAAATGAATTAAATGACTGGGGGGTCGAAAACGACTGGAGTAAACAAATATACCGGAGGAAAAGCAAGGAGACATTGGCCAAGGCGTTCTAGGTATTCGATGTAATGGACTTGGTTACACACTTAGCCATTACAGGAACACATATAAATGCTACAGCAAGGGCACGAATTGTGTTTTGAGTACCATATTATGGTAAAATCCACAGGACCAAATGAAGTTTAGGCTTTTAGTTACTGCCACTTCAAGGAGCCAAAAAAGACCCCTGATGATACTTTTTGGGGCACATGAAGACCTGTCATTATAAATGATGAGCGGATGAAAATGCAGATGCGGTTATAACTATGAAGTTGCGATGGCCACTTTAAAAACATAGTACACACTAACGGAGTCCGCAGTTCAAATTTTCTCATTCAAATTGCTGGGTGATGCTGTTTTTTTTATTTAACACGCCTTGGATTCTCGACCGGTTTTGAATAACAAATTGAAAGACAGTGAAAAAAAAAGTAGTATCGGCAGGAGGAATAATTCATCAGATGTACAATCAAAGGTAACATGCTTCAATTAATTAATCGAAGCGCGGAAATCCAAACACATGGAAGTCTCTTAAAAATACGTCACTGATTCTTTAGAGCATCCACAGTTCTCATTTATATAGATGCATAAAAAGTATGTAAACGAAGGCAAAAAAATGCTCCACTTAGGAAAATTGCGCAATTAAGATACAAAAATCTTATACGTTGGAGTTGAAAATAATATTGCAGAGTAAATCTTGATGCTTTGGTGTTATGTGTCTTAGGACTTCTCATTATATTTTTTTCCATTTTTGTTCCTTTAAGAGTAGTTGTCTTCTTCATTTTTGCAATTTTTTTTGCTTGTGGGTTCAGAGGATTTTATTGCCGAAAAGTGGAGAGGGTGGGAATGTTGGGATTTTACGGGATGTGCTTCGGGCTCCCATAAGAAAGTTGCCATGAATATCGAAAAAAATAAAGAAAGAGCTGCAGAGTTGACTGAAGATTTCATTGAAATGGTCCGACGTAACTGCAGTGTTAGAATGCACGGCTGCAAACTATTGGGACTACAAACCTGGCGACAGTACCTAAGTGAAAACATATGTCCGTGTAGATCGGAAGCATGGTCCAATGGAAAAGCTGAACATAAAATACTGGAAGCCTTCGGAACCTGGTACTGGAGGAGGATGCTGAAGATAAAATCGACGGCCAAGATAAGAAATGATGATTTGAATAGAAGAGTAGAACTGAAGAGGACCATATGGACAACATACAGAAAAGAAAAACCAGATGGATTGGACACACCCTGAGATACAGTGGGTTTGTGAAGAACATATTTGAAGGAAAATTAGAGGGAAAAGTCCCCAGTGGAAGCCCCAGGAAGTACATTGAAAGAGATACCATAAAGAGGAATTTACATAGAAAGAGATACCAGGAGGAAAGGTAACTAGCATTAGATAGGGAAGGGTGGAGGGCTGAAGTCGAACAAACTTAGGATTGAACGACCAATGAATATTTCAGCGTATCAGTGAAAAACTCACATCAAACGAACAAGATTAAGTGAGAAAAAGCATCAAGCGATGAGAGGTTAGTAATAGGATAATTAAAATGTAATAAACATGGCGGTATTGGAGGGTCACGGTGTGTCACTTTCAGGGTGAACAACTCACAACCTCCTGGTGAGAGGCCTTAGCAAATCAAAAGGAGGCCATTGATAACAAAAACTATGCGTCAAACTTGCACTAAAATCAGCGTCAGAATAAATTACTTCCGACACATAATACATTATTAAAATGTTGAAATTGTCACGAGAAAAATTTGGCCTGGACCGGCAATCGAACCACGGACCTTTGTTTTTCCGGACCAATTCGTAGACCACTAGTTCTTGACTTCCTCATTTTCGCGTCAATTTCGGCGAGTATAAAAGGCTAGATCTAAGGCCCTTTCGGTCCATCCAAGATGGAAACGCAAGAGAGAAGAGGGCTTCAAAGAAACCAGGACCAAGCGTTAGTATCCTTAACCAGCACTTCTGCCGTGCTTGACCACGTGGTCATTATTATTATAAAAACATTTCAAATTGAGTCAAAGCATAATGACTTACCAAAAGCACTTGGTCTACTGATCGTATTTTTGAAGTAATTTTTTGAACGAAAATTATTTATACTTTCTCAATTGGAACAAATTGGCTGGTAGGCACAATCTATATTAAAGTGAAAGCAAAGTTTTCGTCCATTATACTTTCGGAAGCAAATCTTTCACACTCAAGAATGATGAAAACAGCCAAGTATCGTCAACGTAGAGAGATTGATACGTTATAGCTTTGCCAAGATCAGCATCCGAATGTGCTTTTTTGTAGAAGAGTGATAACAAAATAAGATTACTCCGATGCCTCGGAGGCGACGGGGTTAATTCCTCGCCTGCTAAACTGTGAGTCGCAGTTTCGAGTCCCACCTGAGTGGAATTATCACCACTTAGAGCACTAGTGTTTACGTTCAAATAGAAACCTGCTGAAAAATGTACAAATAGCTTATCAGGATCTACTTTGGACTAATATGTCGTGCAGAGAAAAGAATAAGAAAGTATGTCAATGTCAGGGCTTGGAGATCTAGAATGTTACCTCATTTTCCCAGGGTGCATGAAAGGACAGAAACGGGGAAAAAAAATATTACAGAAAATTCATCAATTTGTGAGAGAAAATTGAACAATTTGCAAGTTTGTTGCCAAAATGGCGGGAAAAGTGGCCACAAGGGTTTTGGAGGCCGTAAAGTACTGCAATTGCGCGGCAAATGTCTGAATTCGTTCCACTAAATGTGCTCAGTAGTCTTTAAATTCTTTATCCTGTTTGCGTGTCGTATGTCGAAGTTATTAAAATATTTGTGGTTTTTGATCACCCTGATATAAGGTAAGTGTTCAGTTTGCGATAATATTACTAAAAGGTCAAGTGAATTACCGTTTTTGAACGGCATTGCCTTCAAAGATTGGAATCTTGGCTACCAAATCTCATTTTTGCGTTACAAAGTTCAGTGGGATAGTTAAGGTCGAATGATTCGCGATTGTTATGGCGTCAATCCGGGCAAAGTGGCCAGGCTGATGGCCACTTTGCCGAGCTCCAACTCCTTTTCTCTCTTTGCATTATAACTATGCACGGTATATAAAATCTTTAAACAGATGCTGCACTAACGCTTGACATTTGAGTGACAGTATAAATGAGAACAAGATCAATATAATAATTTCTGTATCAAAATTTGATACAAATTTTTTGTTATGGTATTATTAATTTATTAATATAATATAATAACATAATTATAATTAATCCTACTTTTGTAGAGTCCAACGTTTCTAAACACCTTCTTCGCGGTATTTTTCAGCCCAAATCTGGAGTTTCCTATATTTTAGTGGTCTTGAGGAGAAATGAAACGATTATGGGTTGGACATCTCGGCGGAGAGTAATACATGGAGAAATCTCGCGTGATTCGAGCAGATTACTCCCCTGCATGTTGGGTCGTTTGCGTGAGGCCTATGAAATCAAGGAGAGCGGGATAGCAGAGGTGAAACCCTCCGCTCGACGGTTCATTTCTCTCGGCCCCGTGTCGGCGATAAAATCTCCCATTCTAACACTTTTACTCTCTGATAACTTCTCTTGCTTGGATTATATGCCCCATATTAACCTCTTGGAGGCCATAAGAGTGTTGGGAGATTTATTTTCAAATCAGAAAAGCGTCCAAAATTGAACTTTTTAAGAATCCTCAAGTGAAAACGTAAGTAAGATCATCATGATCTTAAGGTGTTTATTGCAAGTTATTCCACAGTTGAAAAAGAGAACATATTTGAGTTTTATTTTTTATTCACATCACCTTTGAGAAACATAAAGATATTAGATATTATAATATCGGTTTCACGATAGTATTGCTTTACGTGACTGAAATTCTCAGTTATATACTAAATGCATGAATATATATTATGGATTGTGATCTCGTCGCCAAAAATTGTTGTCTAGAATTCCGTAAACAAACAACTTTTTGGAAAGTGGTGCCGCCTAGTGATGAAAGACGGAAGTTCACATGTAAATAAAGTCGACAGATTGTAAATAAACACGTCTTACCGGTTACCCATGAATATACATGGGTTTTACTTACAAGTAATCATAATGCAGTGGATAAAAAATGTAGTAATACACGCGGGACGTAATTATGAACTTTTTTAATATCGTCCGATCCACAGATATATTTGATTCCTCTCCAAATTTAATTACACAAATGCACAATTAAGTTCTTAGCAATTCGTGAATATCGCTATACGGAAATGTAATAATAATGCGAGGTGACTTAATGAGTATTCGCAATGGCCATCATCGCAGTGTAGGTAAAAAGGAATGCACTTACCGCCGCATTGAACAGATTCTTATTTTTCAATCCAAGTCTCCTATTTTGGGTCCTCGTAGACGCATACCCTGTTTTGGAGCTTGGTACGAAGCAAGTACTGTTTAAACAAGGCATTCTAAATTCTTTATTTAAGCCGAACGGTCTTAATGCATTCCAATTAGAATCAGAGTCTGGCAAACATCGTCGTCGACACACGATGGACGTTTCATAAACCTCTTACACATTTTCTGTAATAGATATTTCCTCTGTAGCATTTACAAAGTAACTTTTAGATCACAAAAATAGCAGGATATTATTGAAAGCATCAAAAAATTCATATCTCCTCGATCTTTATTGAATATTCACCACAGTCTCACGTTAGCAACAATGAACTACGTCTATTTACAATAGCGACTGAAAAGACTAATCGAAGTGGCGCCAAGGACTGGGCGAACTAAAAGTGGAAATTTAAGCAACACGTAGCCTAGGCAACAATGCCAAACGTCCAAATCCATAATTAATATTCATGACTAAATGATTATAAATCTATAACGTTACTTATTTGTTGACACCACATTCGGAAAGCGCCATCAAAAAGACGTTTTCTTGTGAATCTGTTAAAATATACCACAGGTAGTAATTGATTATTTTTTAAGTTTTTGAGATAAATAACATTGCTGACGAAATCTCAGCTATAGACGTCCCTCAGTTTTTTATGAAGTCTTAATGAAATGTACTCGCCAACTATTTCCCATAGAAAACGGCTCATAATTTTTGGCAAATATCTCCATATTAAGTGCAGGTAGAGGCTAATAATTTGATGCCTTTGGAGAGGTGATATATTATTCCACGAAATGAGGCCAAACTCGTTGTATTCTGTGGAACATGAAATCTTGCTCAAACTAAGTGAAGCAGTCATTAATTCGAAGATTGCTTTGCTGTAGCTCTCCGTTCCACTCTTCTCTCAGATTGCAGATTTATTTCCAAACTTAAGCCGTCGCTTAAAACGTCCTCCGCAATTTGCTTGATTTATGTTATCCCTTGTCTTGATCGTAAATCCTTCCAATTTATTTCGACTTCCAGTAACGTTTGCAATAGGTGGTTGAGACGGATAATGAGCCCGCTAAGTTATTATTTTCCTCTATTTCGCAATAACTTTGATTATTCATCTTTCCCCTCTTTACAGTATTCACACTTGATGATTTTCTCTATACAGTAGATTGTCATCTACTAATAGTACATAATCCGTCAAATAGGCTTTTACATTTAGAACACTTGGCGTATTTACTTAAGAGTAGTTTCACGCGGACTTGGGAATTATATCCACCGTTCCTCAATTCACCAAAACATCCCTGCCATCACAGTCTAAATGAACAGTCATCTTGGCTAGCTGAATAATGGAAATCAGTAGGCTGAAAGGACGCAAGTCAAAATGAGTATTGTCCTTGAATAGAAAGACAGTCGAAGGGAAATTTACTAAGGAAGTATGTTTATTTTGACTTTTAAAGAATGAGTGATTTAATTTAATTGTAATACGCACGAAAAAATAAGCAAACTCTTGTTTGACTAATATGGTAGCAATGGTATGACTCAAGGCGGGAGGCACTCGTAGGTGACGGAAATTGTTTATGCGTGAAGTACATAACTACCAAGTAACTTTACCATAGTAACACCCAAATATAACATATTAACTAATTCAACACCGCTCCTGTTTCGAATTTTATGAGATAAAGGCGTTGGATTCGCTTGAAAAGAAGCCAAAAAAAAGGCGGCGGTAATTTTTACTGAGCAGTGCGATGCAAAAACTCGACCTGGATGATCAGTTTACGATTTTATCGCATTCCATCCGATCCACAACGAGGGAGGCTGTGGTTGGAGCGCGCCGGCAGAATGGACCTTCTACATCACGATCCGGTGAAGTGGATTACATGTTACAGACATTGTAATGTTTTGATTTTTTACAAGAGCATTATCAATGTTACTTCTTGTGATTGCTCATCCTAGATTCCACAATTATTCACGAGAAGGTATTCTTGAGTCTAACGGATATGCTTATGATAACTTATGAATAAGTTTTTTGCAAAATTTTGAATGATAATGCATACCGTTTATAAAATAATTTGATGAATTGTTTAGATTAACATCATATCAACATAAATGTACAAAGTGTATTAATTTTCCTTAGTAAAAATACAAGAAATATTCAACTTTAATCTCACAAAAATATAGATTTAGTGAAATCAATATTAACTTCATCCTTACAAATCCTATTCTGAGTTTTAATAAAGAGGAATCTTAAATATATCGAATAAACACACTCTTTGGTTGTAAAAAGCAGCATTTGCTTCTCCTCCTCAAGTAATAAACGCGGGGTAATTTTTAATATTACACTTAAGCGTAGTTGCTACGCTTCTTGCCGAGCAAAGGTCAATTTGGCAACGTTGAAGCGCTGCTGGAGGGGGGCGTGGCTAGGGAAAGCGATTTCCCATGGGGCTCTTGGGAGTGAGGTGACTGTTTATTTAAACTGTGCCTGCCATTAACAAAAATCGTCAATTACGCAAATGATATCAGTTGTGGGTCACCTCACAAAACAACCAACTGAACATAACTCCCCACAGTAAGGAAGCTTAGTCGATGACATCAGACGAGCAAAAAAAGCGTCGAAGCTATGGAGGTCATGGATTTATAATTTTTATGAAATGGGCATAGTGAACCAGCAATGAATAAAGCCAACCAAGAGCTAGGGAGAAAATATTCTATATTACAATTCTGCAAGTGAGAGAGGAAATATGATGGGTCATATATTAAGAATGATAGGCTCTAGAAAACTACATCTACATCTACGTCATACCCTGCAAGCCACCCAAAGGGTGTGTGGCAGGGGGTGCTTTCGCACCAGGCATGCATGACAGATATGGTAGAACACCGACATTACATTAAAACCCGCGTACCACACATGCAAAGCGCCAATTAAAAATCTAATGCCCAAGAAACATTCTATTGTCAATCGTTCCAACATGCAATGGATACAAAGACTATTACTACAGATTCAAAATATCATGCATAAATAAGAATATCAATATTTACATCATGCATAAATAAGAGAGTAGAATATATAATGAGAAAGATTTACTGCCTGCCTATTGTCAATACTTGAACTATTCATGACGACGATCACAGCTGTTATGGTCCCGAACGGTACGCGGAAAAAATGACATTTTATACCTATCGGTTCTACAATCTAGCTCTCTAATTTTATTGGCGCGATCTAATCTGCCGTAGTACGAAGGGGTTAATAGTATGTTTTTTACGTCGTCAGTAAAATGATTTTCCCGAAATTTATTTAGGAGGTTAAGCCTATAATTTAATCTACGCTGTGATAGCGATTCCCATCCTAATTCTTCTAACAGTCCAGACACACTAGCCCACTTATCGTAGCATCGTTTCACAAACCTAGCTCCTCTTCGCTGTACGCGATCTAACTCTGATATCAACCCCGTTTCGTATGGATCCCATACACTAACAGCATATTCCAGATGAGGCCTAACGATTGAAAAATAACAACGCTCTTTCACTTTCTCATCACATTTTCCGAGTACTCTCTTGATAAAGCCCAGCTTCCTATATGATTGACCGCATATTTCCCTAATATGTTTTCCCCAAGATAGTTCGTGAGTAATTGTGACCCCTAAGTACTTAACAGACTCGGCGTGAATAATTTCCGTATTTTTAATTCTGTTAGCCCTACCTGGCCTATTTTTCTTTTTCCAAAAGCTGACTGCTACGCACTTTTTTATGTTTAGTTCCATCTGCCATCAAACTATAAGCAATGGAAGAAGTCACAAATGGTAAGATCACATGAAGGTGTCCAAAGATGAAATACATGGATCAAATTGTGAAAATAATCAAAATGAGGAACTGTAAAGGAACTAATCTGGAATCAGAGAAGGGAAATTGAGAGGAAGTTAGTCGAAAAGAAAACTTTAATGGAAGGAGAGCTGCAGTGAAAAAATCTTCCCATCGAGGATTGCCGATGATGAATGGGTTCAAATGATGTTCCCGCCTGATTTCAGGGTAGTCATAAAATTTATTAAAGCGATGAAAGATCTTAAGTTTCCTCGGCGCATCTGCTGGATAAATGTTTCTCGCGTATTCCACCGGTCGTTCAATCTGAAGACTGGTTGACTGCAGCCCTCCACCCTTCCCAATCTAATACTAGTTCCCTCACCTCCCATAATCTCTTCCTATGTAATTTCCTCTTTATTTGGTCCATGAACTTATTCCTGGGCCTTCCTTTAGTGAATTTTCCCTCTCTTTTGTCTTCAATTATGTTCTTCACAAACCCAACGTGTCTCAGGGTGTGTCCAATCCATTTTTTTCTTCTTTTCTGTATGGTGTTTCATATAGTCCTTTCCTCTTCTACTCTTCTGTACACTTCATCATTTCTTATTTTGCCCGTCCATTTTATCTTCAGCATCCTCCTCCAGCACCAGGTTTCGAGGGCTTCTAGTCTCTTCCGGTCAGCTTTCGCAATGTTCCATGCTTTCGATTCATAGAGAGCTACCCTCCACACGAATGTTTTTGCTCGAATGCTTGAATGCTTAAATAGATATTTTTGTTTCGTTACTGGGAAGTTCTGTCACATAAAAGTATGTTGTTGTATCATTTATATTTAAATATTTACCTTAAACCCTCTACAGCTGCTGAAATTGAAACGCAAAATTTGAATATGATCTCCAATGTGACGAGGAAATATCTAGCTAAAACTGCTATAATCAAATCCATGTCGATAGCAAAGACATTCACTTAAATACTATGGGAGCCAACTAGTGAATTCTCATTCCACCTGATAGCCTACTAACAGAGCTTTCGCGGGTTCAAACATCGCTTATCTTACTTGATCTTTTCTCCAACTGAGCCTGGGTTTCACGACCCATTTCACTGGGGTGATTTTCATGCACGGTCAATAACCAATTCGGAGGAAGAATGAATAAGAAACAAAGGAGAGTGTAGGAGGGACGGTAGATCACAATAAGCATTGAGAGAGCAGAGCGATATAAAGGCCAGGGAATAGGGCGAGCCAAAGAAAGGCCAGCTTTACACCTTATCTGTCTCGATTTCTCCGCTCAATACGAGATTAGCCTCAAAGGAAAGACTTGCGGCTGAGATCAGCGGATAGAGATAAACCTTTGGAAAAAGGTCAACGGAGGCAATGAAGAAAACAGAAAACAACAACATAATAGAGGGGAACGAAGCGTTTTATGTCGCGTTGGTTGTATATTAATTAGTTTTTTTAGTATAAGCTCAAATGTACACACGAATAGCATGACATTGTACATATCCGTTACACGGAATTTTATAATGCAATTCTTCCCGTTCAGGGCTTTGCGTGTACAACTTTTAAGGGTGAACTTTAGCTTTCGAGTGATTATCTCACTTATTTAATAAATCTCTTTTAATCCAAAAATATTGCAAATATACTTCAGGCGTTTGTCACAAACAACACTGGATATTGGCAAACGTCCGGAAAATGGGGAAACAATCTAAAAGGAAATAGCACGACGATAAAAGATCATCGAAAAAAATACCCCGCAATTTACAAAGGTAAAGATACACAATATATAGTACTGAATAAGAACATAAAAGCATTTATCCAGAACAATGAATATTTACTATGGAAGAAGACCCAGGAATACGTTAATGAACCAAATAAAGAGGTAATCACATAGGAAGAGATACCATGAGGCAAGAGAACTAGCATTAGATAGGGAAGGATGAAGAGCTGCTGTAAACCAGTGTTAGGATTGAACGACCAATGAATGATGATGGAATTAGCACGACGGACGGCACAGAAATTTATAAAGAGAAAGAGATTTCTGACTGGAAAACAACAATGTCTGTGAACCAAGGAAATAAAATTGATCCAGTTTTCAAAGTGGGAAATGCCATGAAATAACAAAAATAAGCACCGCTATATAAAGGAAAACATTTTGATTGAAAGAGAAAGAAACATCATTTAATGCAATATCGTCTAGAGTAATAATCCTGATCGTCAAGAAACGAAAAACTAAAAGGGCATGAACGAACCAAGGTTTGAGATGAGAAGCGGATTTTGGGAGTACATAGATAACGTTGTAACTGGATTTGGAAACCTTTCAGACTGGTGAGAGCATGGGATTTCTCACTTTAAATTCCGTCCGTTCTCTTTTCTCCTTTCCACCACGCCTCCCCTAAACTCATTTTCCCCCTTTCTTAGCGCCGCACGCCTCCGGCATTACGATCTCGGGCCGCATCTCCACACTGCGTCAAATCTTCCCTTCCCCCACCGCGTGAACTGAACCGGAATATTGCACTTCAATACGCATCTGCCTCCAGAGTAGCAGCTAGTTTTTTAAAGCTCGGCCAAAGTAACCCTTTTCCGGCAAAAAAAAATGCGTATGGGAATTGTCGGCGAAGTTTCGGCCACAATGTAGATAAATGAAGCAACCGGCAAACGCTATGGGAAGGCAAACGGAGATCCGATGGAGTTTAAGAGTGGAAAATCCGAGATTGAACTAAGCGTCCTTTTTGATTGAAAACGAAATGTAAATATAGGCGTTAGTGCGCTCCCGTGCAATTTTGCTTTAGAAGAAAATAATTATTAATAACTTTGACAGTATCAGGCTGTACTTGGTGGAAGGTATCTATATTCATACTGAATAAAAAACACTTGATTATCTCCCACAAATTTGTATGCTGGCACGACGCATTTCACCACACTGTGGCATAATCATGTGCACATGACGCTACCCCGATGTGCACATGATTATGCCACAGTGAGGTGAAATACGTCGTGCCAGCATATAAATCTGTGGGAGATAATCAAGTTTTTTGACTCAGTATAAAAATAATTATTAAATTTAAGGCAAATCCATTTCACTATAGATAAATATATGGCTATGAGTGATGTCTCGAGATGGATGTTAATTTATCTTTTCAAAACCTGGGGTAAACAGTTTCATTTTTCTATCTTCGAAATTACGGCCGTTTTATCAACTTAATCATGCCCTCTCCTCCTCGCTTTTCTACCTATTTTACGGTTTGGTGAATACTTATTTTTTTCCACCTACTCAGTTTAGTGAGCATATTACAGGAAGATACCGCTAGTTGGAAGTTGTAGTAGTCTCAATTGACGCTACGGCGATGCTCGGACCAGCGAACGATTTTTGCCAGGGCTACAATAAAAGTAAAATCAAAATACGACATAAATCAAATCACGCAAAGTTTGATCTATGTACCCCTGTCTTTCCTCCCAAAAATTAGTTTTCTCTCTAACCCGCCCCTTCTTAACGTAAGGCTACTATCGAAACAATCAATGAACAAAAGGTAAACTATTGAACCTGAAGATGTAGCATGCTGCCAAACGCGTTGTGCGACTTCAATAAATAACTGGAAATGTACAATTCTTACTTGCAATATGGATTCGAACAAGTAAAGTTTGTTTTTTTTATGTTCAGATTGTCGCATTTGATCAAATTGTCACCTTCGCTGACCATAGTATTCTTTTTCAAAGCACGCACTCTCGCCGGCACTTCTTCCAACTTATTCAGGTAGCAGTCAGAAATTATTTCCCAATGGAGTCGGCAGTATGATCGGCGAAAGTTTGCGACCTCAAGAAATATTCATCTTTACTGCACGAATAAAAACAAAAGCTCAGTTTCACCTAATCACATCTAGTGTTCAAAAGAATAACCCTTTCACATATTACCAGCTTCAGCAACAAATAAACAAAATGGTGGCACAAAATGAGCAGAAAACTCGATGATAAAAATTTAAATGAATATTTTTTCCATGTCATAGGAGCAAGATCGCTCAATATCGATTGTATTTTTCTTTCTACACAGGTCTTCGCAACGCAAAAAATTCCACCATGAATGTGCTTATTTTAGTGTGTTCTCTATAAGCATCGCATAGGATGTTCAATGTTTTTGAAGATTTGTCTGTGCATTTATGTTAGACATGATGGCTGACGCCGCATATTAGTAGATTTTCCTGGGTGTGCAATGGTGGTAAATGCTCGGTAAGCACATTAATGTCGGCCATGTGATGAAAATGGTTGCGAAGACCCATATCGATAGAGCTACAGATATATTGACCCTTCCATAGGGCCAAGATCGTTCAATATCAATCAATCGTTCAATTGAACGTGTTCTTCCTTCGATATAGATCTTCGCAACGTACATACATGAATTCGCCATTAGTGTGCTTATTTTTCTGTATTCTCCATAAGCATAGTATAGTTTTTTCTACGATTTGTTGATTTGTAGTGCATTTGTATTCGAAAATGCAACTTGTGCCGCAAATTTGCAGATTTCCTTGGGTGTGTTATGGCAGTAAATGCTCAGATAGCACATTAATGGCGTACGTGTAGTGGAAATGGTTGTGAGGACCTATATCGAAGGAAGAATACAATCGATTTCGAACGACCTTGACGTAGGAGCATACTACAGCGCCATTTCCAGTGAACAAATGCTTCGATTCAATTTCTGTAGTCGTCTGCTAGTACATAAATAAGGAAGGAGTCTTAATTTTGCCAGCATTCAAATTTTCAATTAAGTTCGGTTCTTACAAAGAGTTTTTCTAGGAAATGGCATTTATGAAAGATTTAAAAAAGTCTCAATTTTTCCCACATTTTACACATCCTCGCATTTCCCCCTAAAGCTCCATGATTCACATTTGTCTATTTTTGTAATCAGAGAGAATGTGGTACATGACCTCCGATTAGGACCGATTATATGAACTTAGATACTTATTTTCTTCCTCCAACCCTCTCCTCAACGCGGCGTAGTCGTAAATATTAAACCGGAAGAAAAGGATAGACTTGAGACGGGTTCAACTCTTTAAAAGTTTTGAGACCAATGATAACTTGCATGACTTTGGGAGCTGCAGAATTAATAACTACGAGAAAGATAGAAACTTGAGGAAAATATAGTCTCATTCCGCTCATGGATGAAAAGTTGGCACAGAGGCGAACAGAAATGCTATTTCCGGCGACTCCGATAGCCGGAAGAGTATCTTTCGACAGTTATCGGAAACCGAATAAACTCAAGCGTTCAGAATTCAATATTTTCGAGACTGCACGAAGTTTTTCTTCTTCGATCTTGGATTTCAAAGTCAAGGGAGGAGCAAGCGTCGATGGGCATTGAAGACAGTTTAGCCTCACTAGTGTGAAGGAGAACTCATGAAAAATTAATTCGCGAGCGTTCGTATTTTGGGCGAAAAATATCCGAGCATGCAGAAGAAGTTTTGCTGGCCCCGTCGGAGAAGTTTCGTATTCATTCACTTCCATCGCATCGAATGTGCAGAGGTCGTCAGGACCGAGCCCCTCGAAGCATTGAGAACTTATTCCATTCGCCCGTGGGCTTCTTCAAAACCTATTCCCTCTGTTTCTACCATCTCTTGCCCTTTCTTTCCCCATCCCTCTGCTCTCTCTATTCCTATGACCTCTCCCCTCCGGCACACGCTTGCGCGTTTGATGATTCTCCGCCGAATGCATATTACAACGAAGCGAGCTCTTACGGCTTGCATACAGTAACTAGCGGAAGATACCCGTCGAAATTCAACGGGTATGAAAAACATTGAACTTATTTTGTAGGAAAACCACCAAGCCTGAAGAATACTGTCAGCGTGAATATCCTTTGAAAATCAAATCACTGGTTGTCAAGGAGATACGCTATAGTTGATTTCGGAGAAAAATGTGAGATTTTTCAGCTAAGAACATGATTTTCAGACAAATACGAAGCTAAAGAGAAAGTCAAATAGAATTAAAAACTTCATTTATTCATCCATCTGATGAATAAAATTCCACCCCTCTATCTTGAGTGAAAGTGCTTTTAGAAGCAAAAAATGAAACCACTGCACCGAACCAAATGCCTAGCAAGGACCACCGGGGGGGGTCCTTCGGGGACCATGAGGGCTTTTTAACATAGCCTATGTTACAACTAGATATATGCTCTATTTACATGCCAGATTTCAACTCAATCTGTCGAGCAGTTATTGCATGGAGCGTCAGACAGAGAGGCACCATTACATTTTTATATATTAGTAAGGATAAAGGTGAAACTCCAATAGCCGTAAACAAAAACCTTTCGGGGATAATACTTAGGGGAAAAGGGAGAAATGATTGAAAAATTTACGATCTAAAAAACTCGCGCCTGGGATGCATAACACAAGTACGACAAACAGTCACACAATACCTAAACGGTACTTCTCACATTCTACCAGCTAGTGCTCTTCTGACGTGGATTTAATTTAGTTCAAGAGATACAGTAGTCATTTCTTAGACCGTAAATCATTCAATCACTAATAACCTTCCCCGTAATTATTATCCCTGAAATGTTTTTGTTCATGGCTATTGAACTTTCACCCTTATTATTGACCAGTGCATCGTCTTTAGCATTCCTTGCCCACTGTTTGGGTTTTTGTACCTCCCACCTGTTTTGGGTTGGACCTGCGCAGTGGGAGGAGGTAGCTCGGGCGCATGCGCGTGCTGCGCCTCCTATCTGCCGCCGGCCGGCCTGTTCGCGCTCCCACGTCTTATCGCTCTCTCTCTCGCCTTCACGTCAGCCAGCAGCAGCTGCCCGACCTAACTGTGTAACCTACAGTCCACTTCTTAATAAACTGAAGGAACTTTGTAAATCGGCGTATTGACTTTAACTTTATTCCGCACAAATTTATGGTCCTTCGGGCCGGATTGCGGTTTCTCTTACTTATATCGTGTTTCTACGAACCATCGATTGTGCTACGTTGAACTAATTGAACTTTATTTCAGTTTGTTGGAAATTTCTGGAAGCCACGTGGTCGGACATGAGGACATGTTTCTTCGGTAGTGATGGTTTTTTTTCGACTCCATCTGCCAGGGTGTGTGCTTTCCCTAGGACTCTGAAGAAGATCCAGCAATCCATCGAGCGATTGCGTCCTTCTCGGCCTGCTACATCTTCATCTGGGTGTGGACTTGGTTGTCTGGTGAGATAAAATTGTCTCGTGTAAACTAGTAGACACTATCTATTCCGTCGATCAAATAATCTCGTGTGTGCTTACCTTCAGTATGGCGTCGGAGCTAGAAACTCTCATTCAAACTCAGATTAGTAAGAGTGAACTTATTTCTCGTTTTTGGTCTAATACGGTTAAAGTGGGTAAGGAAAAGTTAACCACTAACTTGCTTGAAAAACGTAAGGGCTTGCTAGATTCTTATTGGAATGCCTTCCTCTCTGGCCACTACGTAATCTTAGGGCAAGCTGAAGCCGCTAGTTCCGAATACATAAGAACTGATTTTTTCTCGAGTGTCGAGGAACATTATATCGACGCTTTGTCGAACATTTCAGAGTGCATTTCTAATTTGCAACGGTCAAGCACCTGTGAAAGTGAAATATCTCGTGGTACTTCAGTGAATTCTAATCTTCCAAAATTAGAGTTACCGATCTTTTCTGGCGATCTGTTGGAATGGGAAAGTTTCCGAGAGCAATTTCAAAAGCTAGTGCACGATGTACCGGAGCTTTCCAACGTTCACAAACTCTTATATTTGAAAACTCACTTACGTGGCTCTGCCTCGGATGTAATTCAGAATTTGCCCATCACTGGGGCGAATTATCAAGGGGCATGGGATGACCTCGAAAGGCGGTATGGCAGCAATAGGGTACTGTCAAATTTTCATATGAAAAGCTTATTTGAACTCCCAACCATGCAAAGGGCGACGTCTTCGGAATTAAAACGTGTGCTAGATCAATTCCGCCAAGCTGTTAGGGTGTTTGAGAGCCTCGAAAAGCCCGTTCAGGCATGGGACGAGTGGTTCGTGTTTCTTTTAGTCAATAAACTTGATTCTTCCACGCGTTTCCAGTGGGAATTATCTAACTCAGATATGCGTGCCGTCCCATCCTTTGCCAGCTTGTCTGAATTCCTTGAAACAAGAATTCGTGCCTTGGACGCGGCAAGGGAAGAGGGTTCTTCCAATTCGGCCTCAATTCCCGAGTCAAAAAGGGGTAGAATAAATTCAACGAAACTGCCAAATCAGTCTAGTAGAATCTTAAACGCAGTCTCATCTAAACCTTCGAAAAGAAATAATGCTGCATGCCCGCTCTGTTCGAAGAGTCATTTTCTGAGTTATTGCTTGGTATTTAAGGGCCTCAAGCCGGAGGAGCGTAGAGAAGAGGCCAATAAACTTTCACTTTGTTTCAATTGTCTGTCTCGTAATCACGAGACGAGTAAGTGTCGTTCATCAGGTCGGTGTTTGGCTTGCGGCCGCAAGCATCACACGCTGCTGCACGAGTCATTCACGAGGCCGTTTGACGAAACTCAATTGAATTCAGAGCCGACACAATCACCTTCCGTCTCAACTTTATCCGCAAGTTCGCCGGGCGCAGCCTCGTACCGTGCGAATTCCAACCGAGTTATTCTACTAGCAACTTTTAAAGCGGAAATTGAGTCTCCTTCGGGGGAAAACATTCCAGTCAGAGGACTCATTGACACCGGGTCTGATACGTCCTTTGTGACGGAATGGTTAGCGCAATCCTTGCGATTAAAGAAATGTAAGGTAAACGTCCCTATTACTGGTATACAGGGTCAAGGTGTTGCTACTGCCTTGAGTCTAGTGAACTTGACAATTAAATCTCTTCATGACAGAGATTTCAAATTAACTTTTGACGCTTTGGTGCTTAGGACATTAACGACGCTGACCCCATCGCACTATGCGGAGATCCGGCATTGGCCCCACCTTCAAGGACTGAATCTTGCGGACCCGAGTTATGCAATCCCTTCCTCAATTGATCTCATACTCGGTGCTGATGTCTGCGGAAGAATACTCTTAAATGAAATGCGCCTAGGGCCAGTCGAATCTCCCACCGCTAAGTTAACGCACTTTGGATGGGTACTGATGGGACCCATGTGGCGTGCTCCCGAAACGAGTGTTCACGCAACCTCTGCGTCTGTTATGCATGCGCAGGCACATGATATAGTCATGGATGGGATTCAAAAGTTTTGGTCCCTCGAAGAGGTTTCAGCGGAAAGCCCTCCCTCTGAAGATGATATGTATTGCGAGAATCATTTCAAAATGAATTATGGTAGAGATTCGGAGGGGAGGTATGTAGTACGCCTACCTTTCAAACTCAATTCTGTAGGGCAATTGTCCCCCTCTCGCCACTCGGTAATGAAACTTTTTCTTAAAAATGAAAATCGAATGAGGAATCAGCCTGACTTACACAAAAAGTACAATGAGTTTATGTCAGAATACCTATCTTTAGGTCACATGATACCGACAAGGGCCTGTAGCGAATCCTATTATCTTCCTCATCACGCTGTGATGAGAAAGATGGAACCGAAAGGAAAAATTCGTGTGGTCTTCAATGCATCTTTTAAGACTGAATCTGGTTATTCTTTAAATGACTTGTTGTTGAGTGGACCTCGTCTACAGCCTGATCTCTGGGTTATTCTCACTCGCTGGCGATTTCTTCGAATAGCGTTCGCCACGGATGTAGTAAAAATGTTTCGTCAAATCCGTGTGCACCATGATGATGCAGAGTTTCAGCGAATACTGTGGCGAACTAATCCTTCGGAACCTCCCGGTGACTTTAAGCTAATCACAGTTACTTATGGAACTACCTCAGCCCCCTTTTTGGCTATTCGTACTCTTCGTCAGTTGGTCATTGATGAGGGCTCTTCATTCCCTCTGGGGTCGAGAGCTATCAAAGAATACTCTTATGTGGACGATATTTTATGTGGCGCAGATACTGTAACCGAAGCTCTAGATGTTAAGAAACAATTAACAGAGTTGTTGGCTAGAGGAGGATTTCCTTTGAGTAAGTGGGCATCAAACGATGCCAACCTCTGTGCAAACGATGGAAATACCTTGAAATCTTTCTCAGACTCTGATATTGTAGGCACTCTTGGAGTGCAATGGTCTCCCGTAAAGGATGTCTTTACTGTGAGGGTATCTAATCTTAACGGGCAGGAGGCATTGATCACCAAAAGAATAGTCCTTTCCGAAATAGCTCGACTGTTTGACCCATTGGGGTGGATGGCACCGGTATTAATCTTAGCTAAGGTCATCATGCAAGATTTGTGGCTGTCAAAGATCGAGTGGGACCAAGCTCTACCTCCTGATTTAGCTAGACGATGGCAAAGTTTTCGCGCTTCCCTTTTTAAGTTAGAGGAAGTGAGGTTAAATAGATGGATGGGTACCTTGAATTCCAATAGCTCTGACGCTTCCCTCCACGGATTTTGTGACGCTTCCGAGCGTGCATATGCGGCGGTGGTGTACTTACGCGTCCCGAGTGACACTGGAGATTCTGTAATTAACCTCATAGTCGCGAAAACTAAAATAGCTCCCCTTAAACTTATTTCCGTACCAAAACTCGAGTTGTGTGCTGCGGTGCTGTTGGTTCGTCTGATGCTGAAGATCCAGAATGGGCTACCCATTAAGTCTGTCCCAGTTTTTGCCTGGACAGACTCTGCGGTTTCTCTGGCCTGGATAAGGGGCCATCCTTCGCGGTGGAAACCTTTCGTGGCTCATCGTGTCGCTGAAATTCAGACATCGCTTCCGTCGGCACAGTGGAACTACGTGAGCTCCAAGGTCAACCCTGCAGACGCCGCCACGCGAGGGATTACTCCGGAGGAACTCATCCGCTCCCCGCTCTGGTGGTGTGGACCACCTTGGCTCTCCCGCCGAGAGGATGAATGGAGTCAGCAAGGACCTGTCTCACATGGTGCCGAGGAGGAGATAAGCAGTGCTGTAAGAGGAATCTGCTGCTCGGCCTCGCGAGCAAACCTGGGTGACGTAATCGAAAGATTTTCCTCTTTGCAGCGATTGTTACGAGTTTTTTCATTATGTGTAAGATGGCTGCACAATTTCAGATACAAGCATAACAAGCGCTCTGGCTTCATCTCGGCTGAGGAGCGAGCTGGCGCGCTGACTGCCGTAATAAAGCACACGCAGTTGGAAGCCTTCCAGGAGGAAATTGCAGCCATGCAGAGCGGACACCCGGTCAAGAGGTGCTCGCCCCTGCAACCCTTTAGGCCCTTCTTCGACCCGGAAGGAGTTATTCGGGTTGGCGGCCGTCTCACCAATGCAGTCCTGACCTACGATGAGAAACACCCCATTATCATCCCTAAGGACCACCACTTCGCCGTGCTGTTGGTGCGCCACGCTCACATGGCTACCCTGCATGGCGGACTGCAGGCTGTGAGAGCGTACCTGGCCCAAAGATTCTGGGTCATCCGCAGCCGGGTGGTAGTGAAACGTGAGCTGAGAAACTGTGTCGTCTGCACCCGTTTTCACGGGACGACAGTGGCTCAGCAAATGGGCGATTTGCCGGAGGAAAGAGTTAAGCCTCAAAGGCCATTTTCCTCTGTGGGACTGGACTACGCTGGGCCCTTTGCCTTGAGGGCAACTAAAGGGCGCGGGCATAAGACTTACAAAGGATATATATGCCTCTTTATTTGTATGGCTACTAAGGCCGTTCACTTAGAATGTGTGTCTGACCTTTCCACTAATGCCTTTCTCCTTGCCTTCCGCAGATTTGTTTCACGAAGGGGTGTTTGCTCTAAAATCTATAGCGACAACGCAGCAACCTTCAGAGGAGCAGCCAGGGAGTTGAGAGATATGTTCAAACGGTCCTCACCCTTCTACAAGGAGATCGGCCCTCAGCTGACCAACGCTGGGACACAATGGCACTTCATCCATCCATATGCTCCACACTTCGGAGGACTGTGGGAGGCTGCCATCAAGTCCACCAAATTCCATATGCGCCGTGTCATTGGCGACCAAATCCTATCCTTCGAGGAAATGTCCACTCTTCTCTGTCAAATTGAAGCTTGTTTAAATTCGCGACCCATTTCGCCATTGAGTAATGACGCGAATGACCTTTCCCCCTTAACTCCGGGACATTTTTTAATTGGCGAGCCTTTGGTTGCATTAGCAGAACCAGTTTCTAAGGCCAGCGACAAGGCTGCACCAAACCGATTTAAGCTCCTTGGCCAAATGAGAGATAGTTTCTGGTCGAGATGGTCGAAGGAGTATCTCCTCCAATTACAGCACCTCCCGAAGTGGCGGAAGAAATCGCAGAATTTAACTGATGGTGCTCTTGTGATCATTAAAGATCTCTCGCTTTCCCCAACTAAATAGCAGATGGGTCGAGTAGTGGAGACATTTCCGGGAAAGGATGGCTTAATTAGAGTGGTGAAACTTAAAACCCTCAAGGGTTTAATGTTAAGACATGTTAATAAGTTGTGTGTGTTACCCAACTGAGGGTATTTGTTGGTTTCTGTAATTGAAGAGCAATTCTTGTTTACCCTTTTCTTACGGCGGGCGGCTGACATATTTGTGAACTTATTGTATGTTGTTTCGTCACGGACGAGGCGGGCGGTATGTTTGGGTTTTTGTACCTCCCACCTGTTTTGGGTTGGACCTGCGCAGTGGGAGGAGGTAGCTCGGGCGCATGCGCGTGCTGCGCCTCCTATCTGCCGCCGGCCGGCCTGTTCGCGCTCCCACGTCTTATCGCTCTCTCTCTCGCCTTCACGTCAGCCAGCAGCAGCTGCCCGACCTAACTGTGTAACCTACAGTCCACTTCTTAATAAACTGAAGGAACTTTGTAAATCGGCGTATTGACTTTAACTTAACCGCACACCCACTTCCTCCACAAATTTACTTCACCATGACACTTTCTCACTATTTCCTCTCAACGCTGGGAAAATTCTCATATGAACTTAGGTTTCCCCTCACCCAGGTAGCTCCAAATTCAGAAAAATAGGCGATATTGTGAGATACTTACGAGACTCATGATACTTGTTACCAGTTCCGTCCCAATGTGTGGGCAACGTGAGCAAAACCACAGGCGGCCGGTCGTAGAGGCGGCCAATCTGTATGACGGACAACCTTGTTCATGCGAAAATGGGACTTTTATATGAAAATCGGAATACATTACTAACTAGCTGCATACATTTCCAATCAAAATGACCTAATTTTGTGCATCGTAAATTCACTGACGATCACAATTAACTTCAATGAAAACCACGACGCAAATTATGGACTATAAATTACCTTCAATAATATTTTAATCACCAGCCCACTGAAAATATCCTTCACAAATACTGTACCAAATGTTTTAATAAAAAATGCGCTCCAAAAGAGGCTTACACTTTTTGAACTAATGTACACTTTTTCTGGTGAAGCTGGAAGCTTGGAGATTGCTTAAAGATTAAAAATTGACTTCTCACAAGAAAGGCAAGTACGATAACCTCGTTCGTGGTATATGCTTGACTGACACAAAGAATACTTTGGCAGCATGTGAGTAACCTTGAGCAAACCTACATTTCACTGAGCCGAAAGGTATCCTAATATCGCAGCCGGTAGACTCCAGCGTCAACATGCGCACAAAACAAGGAATTCTGCAGACCCTCTGAGAAAAATAAAATGTATCTTCTACGTTATTCTAGCCTCAAGTTTAAATACTCTTTCGGCAGACAGACTAGGAGATCCGGCATCGGCTACTGTTTAGAGGATACATATGTAGGCTTTCAAGAATGACTCCTAAAAAAAAAGATGTATTATACAATCATTGCACTTGCTATAATTTTGAGCTACGGCGAAATTAAAAGGTGATAACCTCACGAGAGAACATTCATTATAAAGCATCAGTTTCACTAATGCCATAATTAAGAGAACCTGATTCTCGTCTAAGTTTTTAAATGTGTTTGACGGAAGAGTAGGCATCGCAGAAATATGGAATCCGAATTTAATGGTCTGAGATAAGAATCTACAAAGCTGGTTCGTACTTAAAATATTTATAACTATATCATTATCCTACACTCTATGTACTCCATATATATCTCCAAACTAAAAAAACATTCAAGTTAAAAGTCCATAAATTTGGTCAAAACTGACTCCATCGTGAGGGGTAGCGCGATACTCAAACACAAAGGCAACAGATTTTACTTGAAGGGTCATGTTTTCCACGAGTCACCATACCGCCTCTGTCATTCTTACTTTAATTAGTAGCTGAGCTTCGAAGTTCTCTCCATTATTCCCCACCACTGGGGTGAATCATTAAAACAATCCACGGTTACAATAATTACATACATATATACAAAAAACGCCGTTCCCTTCCGGGGTAGGCAGAGTTACAGAGTTTCACTCATAAATATATATATTTGTACACCTAACTCTGCGTCAATAATTTCCTCCACACTGACCAATCCTTGCAAACCTCTTCTGCCTCATTTACCCCCAGATACTGCTTCATACACGTCCTCCTGTTTTTAAGACTCCTCATATTCCTCCTCCTAAGAATTTCCTCAACCACATTCAGCCACAACTTTACAGGCCTACCTCTACCTCTGGAAACCATTCATTTCACTCTTATATATCTGCTTCGCCATTCGACTCTAATCCATTCTCTCCACATGGCCAAACCAACGAAGCACACTCCTTTCATATATGTCCATTACTGGAGCATCTACCCACATTCATTTATTATCCACTCATTCCTGACCCTATCCATCCTTATTTTCCAGCAAATACTCCTCAGATAACTCATACCCTCAGCGTTTAGTCTACTCTTATGTCTACCCTAGCATCCCATGTTTCACTACTATAAAACAAAGTGGGGAGCATCACATTCTTCAGAAGAAATTTTCTTCCTATCACTTCTGGGAAAGTTTATTAATCAATGGCACCTTGGAGCAAGTAATGCCTTCTGTGCAATTTCTTCCTGGCAAGCTAAACGGGTCAAATATGCAAAAATATACTAACGTTTGAATGAACAAAAAATAACCACGTTCCTCGTCTCCAGGGCCAATTTCATGGGATCCAGTACGGCTGGAGAAGAACTGATATAAGCATTCGCCGGGAAAGCATTGATTCTTTAGCGCATTTCTGTTTTCTATAGTTAAATTTTTCGCCAGAAAAAATGTTTCCGTTCCTCTGCAAATGACATTACCCATCATTCAAAAGCCAGTTGTGAGTTCATTATTCGCTCTCTTATGCTAGGTCATACACAGGAAATAGAACGATATTATTTTCTTAATTAGTTTATTCGTTTTAGATGGCTACATTATGAAAATGTGGAAGAATACTTACAATATAAATTATATCAGCCTTCAAAATCAATGGGGAAAAATATTGGCATTATATATTATGTACATGATAACTTGTAATGCATAAAAACAACAGAAATTAAAAGTCCTCATGATTAAAGATATTTTTCATCTGTAATATACCATTAGATGTTAGATTAGGTCAAGACTTATGCCAGTCCCGGGCCGAAATAATACGGACTTAAAAGTCATCCTTCAAATTTTAAATAATTACTGAGAAGCGCAGATATCCAAACGAAGGGTTTACACGCAACTTCTCACGTTCAACACGGATTTTTCACGATTAACAAATTCACGACTAAAATCACGGATTAGTGGACCCTGGCTAGGTATGAAGGTACTCTTATGAACTTCTAGGGGTGTAATCGGTAATAGCAGACGCTGATGTCTAAGCGTATGCATGCTACTTAGGTGGTCGGTGGAGGTTAGCGTCGCCAAACCCTCTCCAACATTTACTCCCCTAACCTGAAGGTGGGGAAATCGGGCAGGTTTCGCGCCTTTACGCCGAGAGAGACGGGTCAAATTTGTTGGAAAAAATAAAAATTAAACGTCTCTGGTACTTTCGGGGTTTCATAATTTCAACGGATTACTTTTTTGCAAATATTAATAACAAAATTTTGCCTATAATTGTCCAATTTTGGCTTAAATTTTATACTTATTTCCCGAATTTTTTACGGTCGCGTTTCGGATTACCAGGAATCTCCTGTTTTCAAGCCAATACACTGGTACGGAACACATGTAAAGTAAGTGCAAGTCCGAGAAAACTCGCGATGCCGTTTGGACCATGGCTAAGTCTACAGGCCTTTCTTATCTGACGTTTTTTTCGGAAATTGGACATTAGGCAATCAAAACTCGGTAAATATTTCCCACTTGCTCCAAGTTTCGATCGAATAAAGTTAAAAATTCACTCATTTTTTCCGAAGGGTTCCATTCAAATACAGTTGTTGGAAGATTTGAACTTGATGCCGCCATATTGAGAACGGCTGACATTTTCGCACAGTTCTGACAGGGTTGATAGAGGAGAGTCAATTTTTGGGGAGCCTCTGTTGTTTTTTTGTTGACTCGCCTCGTCTCCCAAACTAACGACAGAAGAAGAATATCGAGGCGTCCCGAATCTTTATCTCAAGTTTGTATTGGGAAAAGCGGGTGATAAAGTTTCGGGTGCCTTCCCTGTGGAGCCCAAACTCTCTTTCTCTTGGTTCGACGAGACTTTCCCCACGCCACGTCCTACACAGGGCTCCCCCCCCTGTCCCATTCCTTCACTCCTTCCTTCCCATATTCCATTCCTCGTTCCCTCCTCTCCATATCTCGGAATCTTGGCCTCTCTTCCTTCACTTCCACCCCTACTCCATTGCGGTAGATGTAGAAGGCGCTTGCTATGGTTGCCAATTCTAAAAGCTTTAACGTGAGTGTTGCCCGTCCGACATCTTTGTTAACTCCGATTTTCCTTTAGCGCTTGCTGGCTGACTCGCTAGTTCCGTAATATTAAGGCGTTTTTTCTTCGACAACATACTAGAAATCGGCATGCATTTACTTCTTTTATAAGGGTTCACCTAAGAAAAACAAAAGTAGTGAGATTCTCCGGGACAAAGAAAGCAAGGCTTGTGATTAAAGTTGGAGAACACAAACTCGAGCAAGTGGAGCAATTTAATTACTTAGATAGCACGCTAGAGGAAAACGGGCGTATACGGAAGAGAATAGCCCTATCTAAGGCGTTTGGTGATGAGAGCTGATGACGGCGACCTCGGGTAAGGATGTGAAGAAGAGTCTGGTAATGAGCTTGATATGGAGCGCAGCATTGCATGGGGCAGAAACGTGGACCCTCAGGAAGGAGGACGAGAATAGACTGCATGCATTTGAGATGTGGGTGTGAAGAAGGATGGAGCAGATGAGGTGGACGGAAAGGACGGAGGACTAACGAGGAAGTGCTCGAGATGGTCGGCGAGGATAGGAAACTTCTGAATGAAATCCAGGATTGGCAGGGAAGATGGTTGAAGGATATAATAAATGGTGATGAGTTCCTGAAGAGTGCGATAGATAGAAGGATGTTGGGCAAGCGGGGAAGAGGAAGAAAGAGATAAGGTTTCATGGACAGGATGAGGAAGGGTAGATCTTAAGCAGAGGAGAAAAAAGATACTGAGTAGAAAACCAGGAGGAGATTCTCTGACATTCAACAAAACATGCCTTTAACGGAAGAGTACATTATAATTTTAAAAAGGGTTCTTCATAAAAGGTGACTGCGCCCAAATCGGCTTACCTGAGCTTTTTTATTCTTTTCAAATTCCAGTGAATGAAAATCAAAAAGTGGAACTTATTTTTGTGGCCATATTTGTTCCATGAAACTCGGTATTTTCCTTGCTTGGTTATAAGCAGGATGCTGTGAAACAATTTTAAATTGGAATATATAAGTATAAATTTGAAATACAAACCTACAAAAATGTAAATGGTAAAATAAAATAAACTAACGTTGGGTAGTTGTAGAACGAAACTACTAGCCTTTAAAATATTATATCTCCAGGAAGAAATGCTTGACATCAATAAACTTCATCACAAAAAAACAAAATAACAGCATTAACAGGGCTCGTAACTGTTCAAATCGAAACTTGAGAACTGTCTGCTGAACATACTAGTGCCACATCAGTGGATTATACATACAGCTACATCACATTTGAGGATAGGCTATATTGGGTCTTAGGGCTTAGTATATCGTAAGACATTTTTAGGGGTAGGGGGGTTGGGATCATCTAACATTGTTTTATGTAGGGGGGGGGCATGGGGTCTGGAACCAATTTACGTAAGGTTGTTGTCCGCCTTGAAAAGAAAACTTGAAGTCAATATCTTCAATAGTTAAACCGTATTTGAGTGATACGTAAACACGAGTAGAGTGAAAAATGAGGCCTGAAACGCTCGCCTCGGCCATCACTACCATAAAGGCCGCTTTACACGGTACATTTTATTGTACGAACGAAAGTACGAATTCCTTCATGAAGGAAATTGTACCGTGTAAAGCGGCAAATTGTATGATTGTCTGAATTACTTAACGGGAAATTGAACCTGCTCTAATTCCATTCAGTTTCTTCTACATTCTATGATACATTCGCTTGTACAATAAAATGTACCGTGTAAAGCGGCCATAACGCCTTAAGGTCCACAAGAAAAAACTTTTTTACAAAGATTTTTTTATACAAGTTAGCAGACATGAGCATTTTAAACTGATATGTGTTTTTTGCATTGAAAATTTTGTCAGGGATATCATTCCAAATTCTCTTAGCAGTATTTAAAGATGATTGCTGGAATGAGTTTGTTTTACATTTAGGTATTTTGAAGCGTCTCCGTGCTCCAACGACCCTGTCAGAATTACTTAAGTTGACAGTTATTCTTTCATATAAGTCATATTTTTTATTATATTTTTTATATAAGTCATATATTTTCATATTCACTCAGGAGCCTTGCTTGACAATAGGTTGAATATAAAAATAGAGAACAGTAATTTTTTCGGTCTCCGAGTTTATATAATCTATTTAATATACTCTAATAGTCTACATTGTCAATGAAAACTATAGCCAAATCGAGTACAATCCACAGTAAAATATATGTTTCAGGAGTTAATTGCCTTAAAAATTGAACATATGGTAGATATTTTCCTTATTCATCCGTTCAATCGTCCATTCCGTCGTGCTATTCAAAGATAAATAGGAAGAGATCAGGGATAATCAATATGGTTGCGATTAAAGTTGTAAGGCTACCCTTTGATGACGCAATGCACTCACTATCTACCACAATGAAGAAAAAATATATATCGCTAGAGAGAAAATAATTCTTGCCAAGGAATGGAAAAATCTCACTGATGTGATATTCAAAATGCATATTCTCTGCAGCAGTCAGGAAAGATGCATGGACAGGTATGAATGAAAATCATCCCTACTAAAGTCTCCCAAAAATATCGTAAAATTTATCATTTTTCATGAACCATAAGAACTTTGGGCGTAATTATATATTAAACTAGTGCTGAATTGGCAACCGGGTAAAGAATTGACGTATTGAAGAAGCTGCGAAAAAATAAACGATTTTGGAGACTATAACACATACTTTGGGAAAAAGTGAGAGGGATACAAAAATTAAACGCAAGAATCTATAAATATTGCTCTTTCAGTGGTCTGATACTTAAAACTCTAAGCCTGTCAAAGAAATGCAAGTAATTTAAAAACATAAACTGAAATCCATCCGCAAAACCCAATGTTTTTCTAATGTAAGTAAAAGTTGACTTAAAAAAGGCACGCATATTGCCCCTGGGGATAATGTTTACTCACTATAACCTTCAAAGCTTTAGGATCCTGAGAAACATAAGTATCTCAATTTTTCCAAAACTGTGGAGAGTTTTGGTCCTATATAGCGTTCAAATGAACAGAATATTAGTTTTATATTAACAATAAATTCCAACAAGGTCATTGGAACCCAAAATGACGTTCTAAGCCGCAGAATTTTTCTTGAATAAAGTATGAATATAGGATTGGGCAGGGTGATTTAGCATCTTTATTTTTTATATTAAACCATAAAACTCACTGAATTAGTCATTTTTTCTGATCTTAATGAACTGATTTTTTCAATATTCAGGTAATTATAATTTTTTCTTTTAAGTTAATAAGCAACCTAAAATATTCATTATAGTTTTCAGTGGAACAAAGCAATTATTTTCCTCATAAAATTTTCGGGAAAAATTTTAATATTTTCCAGAGCGTATTTTTACGAAAAAAAAATTTTGTTTCAGTGCGCGAGCCTTAGAGAAAGAAAACTTATAAAAAGGCAGTAACAATAAGCAATGATTTCTATTTTGTTGCATCTTACATTTTCCCCAATCAAATTAGTTTATGCCATAAAATATACCTGTATCTGTATCTGCATCCCCTGCCATTCCCCTACCGATACTTCATCCCCAGCGGCGAAACTAAGCCATCTTTCTCGCTTCAAGCACTATATCTTTCCTCAAAGTAATCCCGCAATTCTTTCCTGTGGAATGGCAATTTTGTTTTCTTCGAGGCTCCGCTCCTCATCGACCCCTAAACCCTCCGAGTATTTCTTCTCTGCTCACGATCTCCAGCTGGAAAGCGTTTGTTTTTGGTAATCCGTCTTTGGTACGAATCCTAATCCAATCGTACAGTGAAAGAAATCTTAGTTTATCGAAACCCAAGAATTGAATTCCGGTCCAATTTCATTGCAAACTTCTGGGAAGCCGTACAATTAATTATAGATGTGGATATCTGAGTTGGAGGCCATATCCATCAGACTCTGATAGCAATTCAAAATATTCACAGGAAATAGCGATCGAAAAGTTTGGGAAAAAATACTCATCTTTCAGTTCTGTGGTTGAAAACTTTGTCTCAAAAAGCTGATTCTGTGCAAAGTATTCAAAATATTAAATCAAGTAACATTATGTATGCTTGTAGAACATCTATAAAGTTATCACTATTGCTTTTCTCCATAGCCAAGAAAAAATCACTTCATTTTCGAGAATTGTTTTCTCTTTTTTCAAGATCATTATAACCTTTTGGTTAAGTTTAAAAGAGGAATCGTTTACTGCTTTCTTTGCTAAAAAATATGATCTCTTGTGGGGGTCACCCGCACACCAAGAACTTGGTAAACCATTATTACGCTATGAATTTGGCAGGCCGTCCGTTCGGTCTGATCCAAGTACATATTTCTAGACCCATTGCGATCGCTGCAGTTAAAAATAATAAGTGATGTGTAAGACAACTTGGCGAACATCAGCCAAAAATGAATGTTTCAAACCTGAATCTTAAATGTGGAATTAAATAGCAAATTTACTAGGACGCAAATCTTCCTTGCCCAACAAAAATTATCTCACCAAACCTTCACTTCTGGGTAGACGCAATTCCTACAGGCAAAAACCTCAACAAAATAGTGAAATTAAAAAAAAAATTTCAAACAATGTATTTCGACTGACTAAATAAAATTTAATGGAAAATTTCACATCACAGTAACTGTAAAAGTAGTATTCCGAGAGGAAAAGGGTGGTCAAGCGTTACGCATAACCTAAGAGCTAAGCGAACAACATTTATTCGTCTAAATTCAGAGCTTGAATTCACGGTCACAAGCTCGCTGATTCCAACATTTCAGTTAATTGATGGGATTACAACCAAACTAATGGCCTCAGCACTTTCGGCACCATTAGAACCTTATTTTATTTTGGGTATTAAATAAAAAATTAGATGATGAGAATTAAATTCTTGTGCGCACATTGAAGTGAAAAATGAACACAGTCGAGTTCCGTTTTGGTTATTTCTTCAGGCATCAAGGACTGAGCACCCCTTGATTGACTTTTGATTATTTCCTGATGGCTCCACCACGTGATTTTACTTGGAACGACTCCGTGCGGGAGGATTTTTAACCACAACAGCATAAAATCGCTCTGATACTTGGGCGTAATCGAACCGAGCAAAGGAATGTTTCAGGCAAAAGATGAAACCTTAAATGGCTTAATACATTACCTCATCAAAATAGCGAGGAATCTGACAAAAGATTTATTAGCTTTCTTAATGATCGCGAAAGCATATTCAATACTTATAATCTACCCGTTTCTTTCCCATTCTAACTACCAAGATGAATTCAAAATGTTAGGCTATCCTTTTCCTTTTGACCTCTTGCTCATCTCACCGCTCAATCTTCTTCAATTAAGTCGTTAAGAAGTAATTATTCCAAACGTCAACTTCTCCCATCATCCTTCTCAGCATTCCATTGATATCTGATCTATCAATCCTCAGGATTGTTATAGGCCTGTGAACCAGTTCTTTAATATACTGTAAATTGTGGCTGTGCATCAAAATTCATCGCCTTATTGTCATTGAAAGAGGGTATAATGCTCCACTTTTCATATATCGTAGTTAAATCTCCAATAAAATCTGTGAACCTCCTATTTTTTTAGTTCTGGTCATCATTTTTTTATATACGCGTATCCAAAATAGAGAAGGTCGAGTAATTATAAATTAACAAGTTTACACTTAAGTTGCCTTGCGCATCTAATAACGAAAGGCTATTCCTTTCTTGTATGCATTTTTATTAGGTTGTTAAACATGTTACGCATTTGCGACTAGGTACTTATGCCCGTTTTTAGAGCAAAATAATCCTGTGTCTATAAGGAATCACTGGGCGTTAGCGCATTCAATATGAATCTAGCAGAGATGCAAAAATAGATTTGCAATGAACGTATTGATGTATAAGTATGGGGAGTAACAAATTAAGTAACTAAGTACTTAAACTCTGCTTAAACGAACGGGACTAGTGTAGTATGTATGTGTTTAACATTAAAATTTTTAAATAAAATGCTATTCCACTCATGCATGAGTTTTCATAGCTTTACTTATTATTTAGAAATACATATATTCATTCGTGCACCACCAAAATAAATTTGCATATACCTGTTAAAGACTAAAAAATTCTTGTATTCACGCGCTTGTAAGCGTGAACACTTTCGAGAATATATTTCTAGAATTAGCTAAGAGGTATTTCTTGGACAAGATCGCGCAATTTGACGCGTTTACACTCGAAAATTTTGAGCATGTTCACGCATCAGCTTCCACGATTACCAGCAACCGTTAAACAGGATTTTAAGATCAAGTCATCGTACCGACGTGGAAAGAAAGCGAGAAGGGCTAAAAATAAAAAGGGAATCGATCACTCCAAAAATTCCCCTCCTTTCATCACACCCAAATACCTCTATCCCATGATTTCGAATACGAAACGACATCCTACTTACCTATTACGGTAGAGACAATCATAGACATCACAGAAAATAGACGTCCGAACCAATAGTTTTAAAATGTCATTTTATCACGTCTAAAAAGGGACCACAAGAGATGCGATAGATCATTTCCGTTGAAAATCTCACACTCCCTATGTGGAAAAGACTTTGTGCTTGTTTTTGATAACGTATCATTATTATTAACAACGCATATCATTTGAAATAAGCGGCACGATTTTGTTTTTGGTTTCTGTATGATTTAGTACCCTGTGGTACATATATACATATTATTAACACTATTAATACTAACGAAAAGCCATCACTTAACCAGTATACTCCATGTTAGTATTTTTGCCTATGTTGTACTTTCTTAGTTTACGGTTTGACCGCGTTTTAATCACCAGGCTGCTTTTTGGTCCAAGCCATGCGGCCGAGGGAACGTGCGAGATTCTGATTTGAATTGAGACGAGTACTGCATACCTGGTGTGGAATCACCCCGTGCCACGCACCCTAGTGGTGGCTTTAACGACTCCTTTTAGATGTAAATACTTGCAGTAAAAGGCATAGGAGAGAAAAAATATCGTCGCCCTAAAGAGCATAATTCACGATTTACGTCACAACTTCTTGCCAATCTCCAAGTTGGGGACGCTTCGGATTTTCGGGGAAAACTTACTTTTCCCCGTCTTGTGCTCCGACCCCTTACCGAAAGGGACAGCGGCCTCCCTCGTATTTCACACGCATCGGCCGAACCGTGACGCCACCCACCAGTTGGGGGTCCCTTTTACCACCCCAGGGCAAACGGACTGATGCGGACCCGGCAGCCCTCGTCTCCCGGGCGATCCTCCCATTGGCAGCGGGGAAATCGAGGTATAAGTCAATCAACAACTACTTAAGCAAGTTAAACGCCAATGGCCCTGCCTCTCTGGAAATCGTTAGCCATCCAAACCATATACTCATCCAAACCTACATATTTTGCAAGAGCCAAACTATTATGGTAGAAACGATCATAGGAATAAGATTAAGGAAATAGACTGCAGAACCGATGGTTTTAAAATCTCATTTTTTCCACGTAAAATAAGGAACCATAATAGTTGCGATAGATCAGTTATAGGATACTGAATAGGTTAAATAGGTTTTTTCAGAAGTGCTAAATATCTTAACATGATTATTAGCTACTAACCTCGCATGCAATCTCCGAAATGATATTCTCTTGCATGTTTAAGTACCTTGTGGTGGTATTTATTAGTCGCATTAACAATAATAAGCAGTATTTCTATCTTGAGTAGTGTACCATATGGCAGCATATTATTCTACGTTTCATTCTCCTAGTTTGTGGTCTGACTGCGTACCGTTGTCCTGACTGCTTTTGGACTGCGCCTGGCATCCGGGGCAACGTGCGCGGTTCTGATTTAAACTGGGATGAGTGCTGCATGCCTTGTGAAATGTTATGCCATGTTATGCCATGTGAAATCACCCCGTGCCACACACCCTAATGGTGGAAATCGGGTGTCCCCATTTCATTCGGAATTAGTATAGGTAAATAACGTCCGAAAAATCCGAGGGGCTGCCACATAACGTCTGACATTCATATGCATTCCATCGCATCCTTTTAGGGCACAATGTCATTAATAAAGTACTACTCTACCAGTTAATGCAGGCTTGAATGGAATAGAGTGAATATCCTCACGATTTTCATCCGCGAAGACCACTATATACCACACAATTTCTTCCTCTCAGTATACGTCCTACCTCCCTTCATCCCGTCCACAAAACCAACTTTCTTACTTCCTCTTCTCCGATAACACAACATTCTCCTCTCTATCTCGGCCTTCAGCAACCCTTCGCACCTCATCAACAGTTTCAGCCACTTATCCCTCTTCCTCCTCGTCTCCTCGTGAAGTGTCCTCTTCTCACTCATCTCAAAAGCCTGCAGCAAATTCTTGTCCTTCTTTCTCTATTCTAGATACTAAGCTGCAAGTGCTGAAGGTGTAGGGGTATAAGGATGGAAAAGATTAGGAAGAAAAGAAAGGCGTATAAGGAAGACAAATCAGGAATCCGACTGATGAGAGAGGAAAAAGTAATCAGTGGGTGAGGAACTTAAAAATATTTCATAGTTTATTTAGAGAAATATTACGGGGTATGTGCATAGAAAATGTCAACAGTAATTGACATAATTCGACATCATGTTACTAAGCCTCGAAAACAGGTACAGTGGAAAATAATTTACTCCAAAGTGCCCATTCACTTTTAAAAATTCAATTAAAAGTGCTCGGTATCTCAGATGAATGAAATGACCTCTATTTCAACACGAATTTTACTCCTAAGTGCTCATTCACTTAAAAGTGCTCGGTATCGCAGATGAATTAAATGACCTCTATTTCAACACGAAGCCTTATCGCACATGAGATGTATTACCTAATAATTCCATTTCATATGCAAAGATTTACGAATTAATTACATTTGATAGGCAATTACAAATAACTAAAAACAATGAAAACCTAAAATGGACGAAGGAAATATTTACTCGGGAGTCATAGATGAAATTTAGGCTAACCAAAAACTTTCATGCGAGCTTTTTGCATTCCGAAAAGGCATTAAACAGAGGTATTTGAGAAAAACTAGTAACGATAATGTTTACCTATATATTAGAAATAAATAACTCTTAAATATGGCCTGAAAGGCAAAGAGAGGGCAACTAATGGAAAACCAGCATCGTCAGTTATCGCCTGGCAACAAGGAGAGGTTGCCTGGTGTCTCCTTTGCTTATAAAAATGTGTGCTGCAAAAACGGTAATAGAGGCTTGTTTGGACCTAGATGAGGTCCTTCTCAGACTTATGACCTGAAAGCACAGCTGATATGGTCGATAAGATGCACAGATAACAAGGCGTAAGTCCTTCATCCCATGATTTACAAACGTTTATGGAAGCCTTTAGAAAACCAGATGGAAAATGCGGAATTTAGATTAAACAAAATATAACTAAATAGATTTTCTTGGATGAATAAAGTGAGGCCAGCCACAAAGGTAAGAGGGAACTAACTGAAACGAGGAGAGCGATTTATTGCATTTGGTAGTACGCTTGAGAGAAATGTTCACATTAGCAAAGTCATTTAATGATAATTGCGCCAGCTAAAGAATAGTTCAACAATGGGAGAAAGCTGATGAGGAGACCAGTACATGAAGATGTAAGGGTAAGGCTGGACAATACTAAAATAGGTGTGCAGCGTTAAATAGTCCAGAAACCAAGAGGACGAGAATACCCTGCTGGCAAATGGGATGTAAGTGTAAAGGAGAAGGTAAGTTGTACGGTAAATGAAAAGGAAGTCAAACAAGGGCTTGGCTTTGTGGATGAGAAGATTAAACTTCTGCAGGAGATTATGAAGGGATGGTTGTAAGAAAAGTGCGTGGTTGGAGAAAGATGGAGGACGTTATAGAGTTTTTGGGTAAGCGGAGAATGGGAAGAAAAAGAGTGTACTTTTTGTTAGGGATAAAGAGAAATTGCTGAGATGAAGAAAAACATTATATAAAGATAAAAGGGCATTTGTTGGTGTAAACATGTAGGATCTTTACTCTTTTTTATTTAAATCTACCTTAATTAAATTGTATCGCCTTTAACATTATAGCATGGATCTAGCAAATTAATCTCGAAATAAGTCCAGCTTTGTCTTTTGTCACAACTGCTAACTGACCTATATAGCCGTTCTGTTATTTCTATTGGAGTAAATTTCAATATTAATTATTTGATCACCATTTTCTATACCAAATAGTAGCAGATACTACTAATGTGAAATTGAAATAATTCCATGATTACCAGGGAAAAATATTGTTTTTTTTTAGCGATAATACCAAATTTCCCAAAAATTTCCGCTTAAATCTGAGGCGGGAAAAAAGGGAAAGGAACTTGTCTTTCCCACAAAATTTCAAGGTTAATTCCGAGCCCTCACATCAAAAGTCTAACGCTAGCATTTATCGACTTGAAATATTATCAAATTAGACACTTGACGATGATTATGACTACATCCACCTTAAGATTGAGATCATACAAAAAATGTATGATAGGACGATGACGTTTTAGCTACCTACAGCAGCAAAAAAGTATTTCCGGTACCGGGAACCGAACCCGGGCCTCCCGGGTGAGAGCCGGGTATCCTAACCACTAGACAATACCGTGCTAAGTGTCTTCGTAAAGTACAATTTCACATTTAAACTTTACCATCCAACCTGAATGTTTCCACAGTGGTCTTTGGTAAACATTTACTTATCTACCCATGCCTATTTTTGGGCTATGTTTTATTCCATTTCCTCTACTAAATCACAAGTTCAGGATGCAGGAACGAAATATAATATAAATCAGATAGTTGTAACGATTTCTGAAAAGTAAATTTGACTAAACGATTACATTTTTTAATGCCACGGGGCGGGATTCAATCGAGAAAATTGCACGATCATACGATAAGCATAATATTCTTCTATTTTTCGTACACATAATAAAAACTTCCCTTTATAAGATCAACTGACCACGTTCCAACCAACATGTTTAGAAAGCTATGAGATAGCCATTAAAATTGATTTTTAACAATAAATCCTATATAACATTGCGATGTTAACTTCCCAAAAAGCGAAATCAGTGTTCATGAGGAGAATATCCACGAGCCCCTTTAATGAATGACTTCCACGCCACTCACTATCCTACGACAAAATTAATGAAGTACAGAAGAAAATAAATAAAAGTTTCCTGTTTGGGGCCTTAAAACGAAAGTGCACACCATGGCCTCGCACAGAGGACACGCAGAAGATCCCGTCCGAAGATAATGCGCGCAATTTCAAGGAAGGACGAACGAAAATAAAGATACGACCTAGACTTTCAGAGACAGTTCTTTTTCCAAATTAACTGAAGGCAATGGATGGCCGGGCACATTATTTCTGGATATCATGCAATAAACAAATTGAAATTCTATGTGAGAGACCTTCCTCCACATTCTCCCCTTCACCCCCTTCCGCACAAGAAAGCAATTTTGCGTTTGCTTCTGAGCTGAGAAATAAGAAATGTAATGCATGCTGCTACATCTTTTAAAATTGAAAAATAAGCGAAAAATATCAAAATTTATTTGTTTCCCGTTTTGATTCCCCTTCTTAAGAGCAAAACATGCTAATATAAATTATACAAATATAATTTGCATTGATATCAGCATTTAAAAAACTTACTGCGAGCAGAACATCTAAATTTGTGATCTTTGGGTCAAAAATTATAGTTTACCTAGCCGGTTAAGAACAGTTCTGCAGTTTCTCGAGGTATTCAGCACCTTGCGTCCTATAAATAACTCCTTCACTATTTAATCTTATTTCGCGAAATCGAGGGATCTGGGTTCAATTCCCAGTCCAGGCGAATAATATTTCCACTCTGAACTTCACACAATTGTGTGATAACTAGCGGGTGACTCCGTTGAAGTAACTGCGCGGCTAGTTCTGTGGTTCTTTGAAAATAAAGTTTTATTGTTGAAAAAAAGCTATCAAGCAGCATATGTTCTTTCATGAAATAAATCATTTATAACCCCCTTTTTGATCCTTATTTGCATTAAAACCACTTTCATATAACCACTGGTCAATCCCAACATTATGTGCCATTCAATTATCGATTACTTATTAGATGTTAATTGAACAAAGATTTCCTTTTCCTTTGATTTACCTATAGCACTTGAAATCGTTAATTAGAACTTATAAAATGTTATTAGGATCGTACTTTAATCAAGCTAATAGGGATTTCTCCGCCACAAGTTTAAATCAAAATATTTGTTGGTTAAATAGAAGTAAATACCCCGAGGCTGGTTAATAGTTCAGCACTATTTTTTATCAGTGTATCGATAACATTTTCCATATTGCTATGGCTAAGTTATTTAATGATTGACGTTTCAAAGTATCCCTGAGATTACAGTAAGTCTTCCGTATCAGTACTTTCGTGGAAACAAATATCCATTTTTGTTTCCGTCATCATTTCATATATGAATGATACTTTCGGGCTATGCTGCGTTGCGTTCATTTTTTTTAAACTCAACGTTTCCATCCTACTACTGGAAGCATCTCCAAGAGAATGAGAGAAAAAAAACTTCAGCAAAAAGAAATCATTTCATACGCTCTAATTTTGTGGCCATTTGACTTTTGATTAGTCGATTTGTACACTCTTTGGTGTTCATCACTGCTCTCATTCGTTAGAATTATGCGTGCTGATTATTCGCTGATTGTCTTTTTCTGTATACCTGAGTTGAATTCTTCGCTGTCGGCATTCGTCTGCATTTGCAAGTGTTTTAGCTCCTAACTTCAAGAGACTATATCTACTTAGCAAAACATTGAGATAAAAAATGAAAAGCCAATTTCCCTACGGTGTATATGAAACTACAAATAGATGTCTAGATTTGATTCCACCTAGTGAGAATCGAAGAGCGTTTCTGCTGGTAATGCATATATGAGGCAATGCTTAACATCAATATTATTAACAATTCCAAGTTTCATCGAGAGTAAAAAATTTCAAATACACGGTTATTCCTTTCTAAAGTTCTGGAATATTTTACTCCATCTTCAGGGATAAAACAATATACGCGAAGATCAACAAATATTCACTTTAACTTATAGGCATTTTGCATATCCCTTCACACAGTTACCTCGGAATCAAACATTTAACAAATCCAGTACCAAATGGTACATATTTTGGTGGCCTCTTTCAAAGCGGATACAATAATTACACGTATAATGCAAAGAAAATCAAACATTGCACTTATTTTTGTATTACAAAAACATGCTTATTGTTCTTAGATACAGGAAAATATATGCCCTATGGTACTGAATTTGTCAAATATTTGATTCTAAGGCGATTGTGTGAAGGGATATATTAATGCTTCGTATTTGGTATTTAAGTGAATATTGTTTGATAGATTCCATATTGTGTAAAAATTTTGTAAAACTTTTCCATAATGCTCAGGAATTAACAAAAACTTTACATGTTATGCGTACAATATAACAACCATCACGTATTGATTATGTTGACCATTCGACGTAATAGGTCGTACAATAAATATTCTACGTAAAACTTACAAAGTCTTGTTAATTCCTGAGCGATATTTCTTGACCTTTATGTGCATCGCTTTATCCCTGTTGATTGAATAAATTATGCTCTCAAATGTTGGCATGGAATAAATAGTCTTTTAAATTTTCAACCTCCGGTAAAACTAATAATGGTTGAATAATTGAGGTCAATTAGATGAATATAGTATGGATATTTTTCCATTAGTGATTACAACAAAAAGATCGAGTTACTAACGATAACGATTTAGACATCAAATATGTTTCCTTTCTACTTCATTATCCTTTTTCACTCCTACACTTGCCCTTACAATGTCTAGTGTCCTAACACACCTCATGCCACAAGCACCTGCGACGGCTCACATAGTGGTAGGCAGACGTAGTGGCAGAATGTATATTGACGTAAAAAAGCAGTCCTCATATCAGAGTAAGTAATTAACCATCACAGACCTCTGACTCAGATCTGTAATTAAATCCCACCTTGTCTCCTAAAAAAATGAAAAATCCGAGGCCATTTACCTTAAATAACCCATAAAAAGGTAAACGGTCCTTCAGTCATAAACATTCGATTTTCTCTTACACCACTCGAGGAGACATGGACTCATAATAAATTTTCTAAAAAGAGTCCATTACCTTGGCAGGAGGCCACAGAGCGCGGTTAGAATAAACAAGAGGAAGAGGAGCAGGTTACTTTAGATAGTTCTTTTGCCGCGTCTTCATTTGTATCCCCCTCCTTCGTGCCTTAACCGCTCAAACCGCGCCGATTTAGAGGCGGGAGGTAAGATAAGTTTTTTCAAGAACACTTGAAAATAAGAGAGGGAGAGAGAGAGGCCTCAAGTTCTCTCGAAGTAGGAGAGGGCGAAAATAGAACTCAAGCTTCCTTGACGTGAGCAGTCTGACGGCGCATTGTTTGTTTGTTGTTGAGTTCACCGCTCATTATCCAACTCTGGATTTATGCTCGAAAAAACTCTCGACTATTGAGGCACAAAATTCCAAACTACTTAAAACTCATCGGTCTTTTTTACGGGACTGTAGGTCGTCTACAAGTCATCTGTTTTTTATACTGGTTATTTTCACATTACCAAATGACTATTTTAACCATGGGTCAACTACCTTACCAATTCAGCAGTATAGACTGTAAAAAACACTAAATACTTATTTCAATCAAGAGCAAATTTAGGGAATGGCATCAGCATTTCATGAAAAGAAAGATTTTTACAATCCGAGAGAATAATATATTAAGTTCATGACATTATGGGCCAGGTATTTGTAAACATTTTTCAGAAATTCCAATTTAAGCTAATCAATGTAATGCGATAAAAATAAGTAGCAAAAGGAAATAATGACATTGGAAGATAGCCCTATGCTTGGTATAACAACAGTAATCTTTTAATAAAACATACTGTTCCCTAAATTTTTTTCGAAGGCGGATAGTTCTAGCATCTATGGAAAAATATTACCGGGATTTTCAAAATAGCTAAACTCGGGCACTAAAGCTTAACACGGGCATCACAGATATGAAACGGACATCATTCAATCGTCTTCAACATTATATTAAAACCTTATTTGAAAACATAATACCTGCTGGTACAAAGTATAAATAAAAAGACTTCAAGTACATGAACGCGTACTACCAAATCTGGATTCAATAATTCCTATTTTTTCGTTAACTAAGCCACGTTCCAACTGACTTAAGAACGTGCCTTCGTAGCTGGTCTCCTAAAAGTCCTTTTGATATCGCAAAGTCATTTGACAAGCTGGGGTCATGTTTTTTAAGAAATAATACGTGCGCAGGGCAGAATAAAGAGAAGACTCGATCAATCACTGAGGTAATATTTTTGTTTACTTTTGAAAAACGATTCCAGATTTACACTATCGCTGAGGAGAAGATAACGGAAATCACAAAGCATTCACAAGCCGTGAAAAAGGTTTAGCTTTCGGAAATATTTACAATCAAATAGGAACTCTTTGGTGAAGTAGCTAGAGTAATGGCCTCCAATCCTGAGAGACCGGTTTCGTAGCCCGGCAAACGCACATACTTTTCAACGAAAATTACGATTGGAAATGCCATTCTTCATCCGCAATCGAATGCAATGTGAATAGATCTTAAAGAGCAGAATTTGAGATGAGAATGGACCTAATCAATTCTAATCCATTCATTGGTAACTTAGAGATGCGACCGTCAGCTAAGGTCTTTTTCGCCATTAATGAGAGGTTTGCATTATGTACATGACCAATGATGTTTTTTCTATGGGTGGAGAAACAGTTGATTTTATCATCTATATGGGCTAAAGAAATCAAGAAAATAAGCAATCTTTCTTCCTTGATACCTGCGCTACCTAAAAATGAAGAGAACGTGCAAAACATGTTCAATATTTACAACCCTCTTCTCCGATTTATCGTTCAATACCACAGCTACCCCACGTCGACTCTCAACCCCACCATCATAGATTACCCTCTAACTATCACTCCAATAGTCCCCGCAGTCCTTCCATCTCACCTCGCACAGCCCCAAGGCATCTATGTCTCCTCTATCCATTTCCATTTTAATATTTCCCAGGTCCGCATGATGTCACTCATAATTAATATTTGAAAATAATAACGAAGTTCCCTCGCTCTTTGCCATCTTTAGGTTTACCATCGAGTAATAACTCAATAATTTGGATATTGATTTCGAAATTTTCCTTCGTCTATCAATTCTGTCAAAACTAGTGACTATCCAATAGTGCCAAAAAATAATAAGGTATTGCATTCAATCAAAATTCATTACGATGGTAATAATATTCTTCCTACACAAATCCATACCCACACTGTGGGTGGAGTAAACGTAAAATCTACAGATTAGGTAAAATATCTTGGAATTACCATAACTTCTGATATATCGTGAAGATTACACATACAAAACATATGTGGCGCACCATTAAAAAAACTGTTTTGTTAAACGTATAATAGGAAGGTCCTCGGATGAAAAAGTCAAAGAGAGATGCTACTTCGCTCTAGTTAGGCCACACCTCGAATACGCCGCGAGCATTTTGGACCCTGGTCATAAAGCTTTAACCAAAAAAATTGAAAAAATACAAAGGGAAGCAGCTCGTTTCGTTAAAAACTGCTACGAGCGTTCGTAGTGTGTCTCAAACTTTAAGAGAGATTAAGGTGGGAGCCCCTAGAGACTCGGAGGCTACACGCTAGGCTTAGGTTGCTTGAGAAATTTAGAACTGATATTTTTCAGAGCGACACAGAGGATATTATCATGACTCCTCACTACATCTCTAGGTCTAACAGATTTGATAAAATACGAGAGGTACATTGTCGAACAGATAGGTACAAAAACTCTTTCTTTCCGCGCACGATAAACGATCACAATAAAAATTGAGCTCCACTAAATACACGAAGAGAGAACTTCGCTTTGTACTTTCCACACTGTTTTATTCTCTCCGGCCGTGGTTTCGACAACGTTATATCATTATCAAGGTACAAATTTAAATTTTCGTTGTCCATATATACTAAAGAGAAGGTGGGTGTGTGATGCAAGGGAGGGAGGGAGGAGAAATGAAGGGGGGAGGGAAAGAAAAGGTTGGTTGAAAGGAGAATGACGTCAATGGGGATGGGTAGGGGATAAACAACACAAAATGGCAAGGTTCAGTATATGACGGAAACTAACATTAAAAGCTGATTGATATCAGTGGTGAATGCACGTCAAATGCGAGGTCATTTACCAAATTTGACTATTGTTTGACGGCATTTACAATTTCAAATTGTTCGAGGAAATCTTATTTTTTGCCCTTATCCTGTATATATAAAATTTAGTTGTGAAGTCACTTGAATGAATACAATGTAACAAATGTTTGGCAAACATAGAAGAAACGTCACCAGTTAAAAAAACAATTTCTATGCTCCTTAATCCTAATTTCCAATTTCCGTCCAGTTTGGCCAATGTACTTAGCGTCACATGAGTCACAATGTAAAGCATAAACACCACATTTGTCTGAAGTTTCAATTTTGTCTTTAGTATTAAAAAGAAGTTTGCCTATAGTTATGCGGTAATAAAGAGACCAGTTAAACTTATTCACAGGCATGGATTTCATGATCCTGCACGTCAATTTCCCTAAAAATGGTATCTTCCACCAATGTAGGCAACGTAGGCAAAGGCTTGTCATTTATTGCAAAATGGAGGGTTGTCAGAGAGTGAATGGCCTGCTGTTTAAGCTTTCTGTCCAAAATTTCAAACAATGGAGTTGTTATTGAAGCCATTTCTCGTCGAAATTAGCAAAATAATATTTAATTCTTTGGTAAAATTTGCATCACTCATTGGTATATTGACCAAACGAAAAATCATGGCATGGAAGCCTGACATCTTGTGACTATGGTGGTGGAAAAAATCATTTGTAATAACAGCATCAGTATAAGTCGTTTTTCTATAAATCGAAATGTCATGTTTACCCTCTGAAAGAAGAATAGTCAAATCTAAAAAGTTGATAGTGTTATCACCTACTTCGACTGTGCATTTTATAGAATTATGCAGATTATTTAATAACGTTACAAAATTATCAAGCTGTCGAGCACTTCCAAGCCACAAACAAAGGACATCATCCACATAGCGATATCAATAAAAACAATGTTTTGAATCAAAAAGTTTACGCTCTAAAAAAATCCGTGCTGTAATATGCGATACCACTGGTCTTATTGGGCAGTGAGTTTTGTGAGCCTTCAAGAGACCATATAATCTGGGAGGTAAAGGATTCATATTAACAAGGGCAAATTTGTCATGCTTAGAATTTTGAAAAAACACAACGTCGTAACCAGGTACTCCACCAAAATGAAAATCGCTGACATCGTGCCCAATCCAAAACAGAGAATTCCCAGTACCATGAAGGAGGGAGTTTACAAGATCAACTGCACTTGTGGAAAATCCTACGTGGGAGAGACTGGGAGGGCGATCGCCTGTAGAGTAAAGAAACACCATAAGGCAGCAGAAAAGCAGTTACACCTATCAGCTGTCGCCGAGCACGCATGGTCTACACCTGGCCACTCGATCTGCCAAGAAACCAAAGTCCTTAGCGGGGAAAATTGATACTTCCCACGTCAAATCAGGGAAGCGATCTAAATTACAAAATGGCCAAATAATATGAACGGGGAAGATGGCTACCACATGGTGACTACGAAGAAGAGAATGCTAGCACAAACCGGAGAGAGAAAAATGAAAACTGGCGCCAAAAGTTGTTTTGGCCCAGAAAAAGCCACCCAATCAGAAGTGACTGACTCTACTATATAAAACAGGCCAGAGAGAAGCGCTGCTTCTTCAACCTGAAGACGCCTCCAGGATAAGAGGAGGAACGTTGTCGAAAAAACAACGACGCGGCTCAGTCCCGAAAAGAAAAATGGAAAGAATACCTGCTCGCCGCGGAAACCTAAAACAGAACTTCAGATAGTACACTATTAAGTCGTCAATAGTGGTTCATTATAGAGAAAACCAACTCAACATGATATCTTGACATATAATATTTTTTAACTACAAAATTACAACCATTTGGAGCTCATCCTTCTATAAATGCGGCGAGATGAACGATTTTTTTTGGTATGATGTTCAGCTTCGAATAAAATTCGTCTTAGCTTGGGATCTTTACCGTAAAGTTATGAAATTAAAATATCCTCAGCATATCTTCAATCAGTCATATTTACTCATCGACGCGGCACTAAAACTTGGATAAGACATGTGACACATGACAATCGAAATAAATTGAAATCATCAAATAAACGCAAAATATGAACTGGATTACGTCCGCCATTTTCACTAGTAAACTTGTTGGTAATTTTAGGTTACCTATTTTGTCTGAGGAACACTTGTAAGTCACACTTGTAAAATCCGCCTTGTGGCCTGTAGACCTGTAACTTGTAGACTTGCAACGCTGAGAAATAGGCCCCAGGTGGAAGACCTGAGGAAGACTTAACTGTGACCTCTGTGATGTTCCCACCATTTATTACTTACATCTAAAACTGCATACTACCCTGCGAGCTGCCGCATGGGCGTGTGGCAAGGGGTGTACGTCACCAACCGGTTAGAGATGTCGAGTTTTGGGTGGTGAAATGGTGACGTGTATTATGGGAGTGTATTCAGCGGAACTCCGTTTTTAATGTGGTTGCATATTGGGCGCGGAAAGAACGCGTTTTTGTACCTGTCTGTTCAGCAATGTATCCCACTTCATTTATCGCTTCTGTCAGACCCAGAGATATAGTGAGCCGTCATGATATTATTCTCTGTGTCGCTCTGAAAAAAACCAGTTCTGAATTTCTCAGGCAAGCTAAGCTTAGCGTGTGGCCTCCGAGTCTCTAGGGGCTCCCACCTTAATCCTTCTTAAAGTTGTGACACACCATATGCTCGCTCGTAGCACGTAGTTTTTAACGAAGTGTGCTGCTTTTCACTGTATTTAATGTTGTTGTAATGTTATTCATCCATTATGGACATCCGGTTGAACAACCGAGGAAAGTTCCTTTGTCTTTATCGCCGGAAATATGCCAGAATACATCTAAATCTACGTACTATCCTGCAAGCTGTCGCATCGGCGTGTAGCAGGGAGTGCTAGGACACACTTCTTTTAAAGATGTAAGGTTTCGGGAGGTGAAATGGTGTCGTGTATTATGGGAGTATATTTAATGGAGCTCAGTCTTCATTGTGGTTGCTTATTGTGCGCATAAAGAACGAGTTTTTGTACCTATCTGTTCGGAAATGTATGCATCTTATTTTATCGCTTCTGTCAGACCCAGAGATATAGTGAGCAGTCATGATAATAATCTCTGAGTCGCTCTGAAACACACCAGTTCTGAATTTCTCAAGCAAGCTAAGCTTAGTGTGTGGCCTCCGAGTCTCTAGGGGTTCCCACCTTAATCCTTCTTAAAGTTGTGAGACACTATGTGTACGCTCGTAGCAGTTACTTTGAATCGCTGAGTAATGAAGTAAACTGTGAGGAGATGTTTGAAGACGCACGTAGCTTATTAACAGCAGGGGATACTCTTCTGCTCCCCCCCCGCGTTGGTTTGCAAGGGTAAAGAGATAGAGAGAGCATGGTCCGGTGGGTCACGATAAGGGAAGCAGGAGGGAGACGGGGTGGCTCAAGGGGGAGAGAGAGAGACAGGGCTTTTGGGAAATGGCGCCCACGGCGTTCTTTAAGACCGTTCTAAAATAGCGCCTGCGGAAAAAAATCTGCGCGGACTTTCCCCCCCCCTCCCGCCGCCGCCCCCATTCCCACACCCTCCTCTGCTTTCTCCGCCTCCGCCCCATCAACCACGCCGCCAGCCAGGGAATCACGCCTCTCCGAGGCTAATGCCTCGTCCCCACCTCCTCTACCTTCTCCTTCCACTGAAGGGGTTATTAGCCGGCGGGGTTCCGTTCTCGAAAACCTTCCATCCTCCTTCCCGGAGGTGAAAATTTTGCCTCAAATATCACTAATTATCGAGCTTAAGCTTCCGTTTTAGGATCGTAGACACAAGATTCGTGCTTGTTCCTCTTCCTTCCCGAGAAGCAAATGAATTGTTTATACCAAAATATGGTTTATGGGTAGGAAAAACTATATTTGGTTGCATAAATCACCTGATGAAATCTTTTAATTACCATATGCCATAATCTTTTAATTACCATATTTTAATAACCAACATTACATGATGAAATCTTTTAATTTTCCCTTCCGAATAATTTACTAGTGACTGACTGCAGGGAGTGGCTCAAGCGGTTGAGCAATCGTTTTTATATCGTGATGACGAGCTGTATGCTTGTTTCTCAACAATATCTTTAACAAATTTGTATCGCATATATCCCAATACCCAAGAGGAAGGCTTAGGGAAAAAATGCATTGGGTAAATAGAGAAGAAAGTACATGTCTACCTCTATATACCACCCTGCGAGCAGCCGCATAGGTGTGTGGCCGGGGTTGTTAGGACGACATCCGTGTAAAGATATAAGGGAGAAGGTTTTGGGAGGAGAAATGGTGACGTGCATAATGGGAGTGTATTAGGTGAAGCTCAAATTTTCTTGTAGTCACTTACTGAGCGCGGAAAGAACGATTCTTTACCTATCTGTTCGGCAACATATAAAAAACATTTGAAGACCAACAAGGAAATAAGAAAACTAGCATTAGACAGGGGAAAATGTAGTACTGCGGTCACTCAAGATTTAACAATATCTAAAAGAATGAAATCCGCCCTATATTCGTGAGGCAGCGGCTCATTATGCAGGCTAGTTTTTCCTGGCTAGTTGAACCTGCGGTAACAACGATGACGCTGATGATTTTGACTATGATCACTTTTTGAGTGCTTTCAAAGCATGTTAGGCTAATAACCGACTTCATGTCATGATAAACGTTTTTTTGTTGATCCTGAGAGAGATTAATACTCGTACGAATGTGCCCCATCTGGTGTACCAACTTGCCCCAACAAGGGGCATGTTGGTACACGTGTATCGTTTTAGGAAACATTTTTTCAAAACTTTATTATTGATAATTTTCTACCAAATACTGCTATTTATTGTAGGCCAACAGTGTTTCCATATGCTAGCACAATCCTTTCATTTAAAACACTTATAGTGAAAAATAAATTTTTCAAAAGACAAAAGTGTACCAATTAGCTCTGGTCTCCCCAATGATCTACACACTCAAAGGAGAATTCAATTTTAATGCTTTCCAATAACCATTCAACCAAAGTTCAGCCATTCCATTTGGAAATTTTCATTCAAATTAATACGGAAAGTAATTAGTAGTGATTCATCAAAATATTATGCATGTACTGCCTACACGGTTTATCCGATGCATCAATAAATGTTGCATTTTCCAAAAATGATAGAATGATGCCCTTTTTTGAACTTTGAAATAAGTTCTCCTCGTCAAAACAAAGGGATGAAGCGCGACCCAAATGCATATTTTTGCTCTTTCTTAATCAGAGAACATAAAATTACAATCCAGCGTGACACGATGACATTTATGAGACTAGAACGAGAAATGGCACAGGGCATTATCAAATCGATAGAGCCACATGAAGGGGATAAAACATTTTGCCTTGCCTTGAACGCTATTTCGTCACTGTTACTGCAGCATATATGATACTAAACTAGCTTAATTAACGACAAAGCAGTGCAATGTTCAAACAAAGCTTCAAAAAGCGATGACCTGACTACCTCATTCAAATTCAAATGTTACTTTTCCAACCTACTGTTCAATTTTTTAAATTAAAAATCCTACGGCCGATATGGTTCATATTCCGAGTTCCACAAAGAGAGTATATGTATATACTTTTCCAATTCACAAGAAGTTACCACCACCACTTTCACTTCATTGGTAGTCTTTTTGTAGTAAAAATTGTGAAATACAATATATATATATTTGTGTCGTGCATCTTTACACAAAGGAGTAATACGCACATATGCGCATAGCACAATTTAACTTTTAAAAGAATACTCAACTGCCTAAAATTTATATCGCCAAAGATATCGTATGGCACTAACTCTTAGAGCGGTACACCAGCGACTATGAACGCAAAAAGCGTTTGAATTAAATAGCTCGAGAGTTTTCTTGAAAACGACTAGTTAGCCATATCGAAACTCGATTTGGTATCTGCTATAAGAGGGCTATTCTCACCAATGCATGTGACTTTAAACATGAAACTCAATGAATGTAATACTAATTATAAATAAGTTATGAATTTCGGTTTTTTAACTGAGTAATAAAGTCACAGAATAATGTGGGGTGTTACGTAAACATTTGAATACTACTTGGCTAAGCATCTTCTTTATTGGCCTCACTATATACAGGAAAGTAATCTTCGTTTCCCAAACAGGTCAAAGGTAATGAGCATAATGAAGAACTGAAATCTTTCACCACGACTTGTACCTTATAAATTTTTACGGTATGAGGATCAAATGGCCTCATGAAAAATGTCGATATACCACGTTTCCATAGCAAGAATCACATGAAAAATATAGCTTCAATCAATAGTATTACGGCTGAGTCACACCCATTTAATAAAGTTAGTTCAATAGAGCGATATTGATGACATAAGTGATGGCATTATGGCTCTCTATTTTTATGGCCGGTAATATTCATCAATATATTTTATCGTAACGGCCGTGAAATTTATAGAGCGAAGGTTTGTTCATCTGCCCTTCTCGAATGCTTCGTTGAAAACCTGTTCGGTGATAACTATTTGTTGGCCCATAAATCTTTTAGAACCGAAAAAACTTACGATTTTTCTTTATTCTGAAGAATGTATAGAGTAGGGAAGAACTCAGGGATAGAGTGTAGGAGAAGAATGGAGAAAGTAAGGAAGTCATCGAAAAAGACGCAGACGCGTCGGGCATGGTTCTAAAGGAAAGAGAGTTGATGCAAGAAATTTGAAGTAAAAATAGGTGGATGGAGGAGGTAATAAGGAGGAATGCATTGTATAAGGCCTGGATGAATATAAAAGAGAGAGTTTTAGGCTGATCATTCCACAGCAGAAAGAGATGAAAAAAAAACATTTCCATTCCACATAAAAAATATTTATTTCACGATCCAGGTTTCGCTCCAGTGCAGCAAATAAATAATTTGGAATGTGAATAAGGAAAGTTTTTTCATCTCATTCCGCAATGACTATGGGTAAAATATTCGTCGGAGTTCGTAGAAATAGCCTTTGAAAAAATCCACCTTGAACTGGCGTCAAACGTTTGATTTGCCGAGCCAATGAGAAGAAAATTGCGCCACCCGGGCTTCATGATTTTTGGGGAAATTACGAGAGCAAATAATGAATAAAATATTGCAAAACATTTCTGCAGTTAGCCTCAGTATGAAACGTTTTGAAGAAACTATTTTCTTAGGTCACACAAGCACATGCTAGACGGAGAATGCCATCATCATCAGGCGTCAATCGGAGAATATTTTAGTTGTATCTCTCATCCCCACTTTCCTACCCCCTAACCATTTTCCCTTCAAAACCTCGGTGTTAACATTTCATTTTGATGTGAAATTAGTTCAATTCGTTGCTTCAGTGTGTGCGGATATACTTAAATCTACATATACTCATTACCCTGCAAGACACCACAACAATATTTAGCAGGGGGTGACTTATCACCGACATGAAATACAGTGAAGAAACTAACCTTCACCAACATGCACTATATGGGTATTCAACAAATTCTACAGAAACTACTAAAATAATCCATTATATGACTATATAAACTTGACACAAGAGTCATGCAGGGAACATACAAAATATGGTTTTAGCACTACTCGGGAGATTCAGAAACATGCATTAGGGGGTGTATGAACTAATCAGCTACACTACCCGTCAAATGACCTACTTCAAAGTCTAACAGCAGCCATTATGGTCTCTTATCGAACGCGGGAAAATACGACATTTTAAACTTTTCTGTTCTATAATCTATTTCCCTTATCTTATTCTTATGATCTGATTTAACATAGTATGTACGAGTTCGAATAATATTGATAAGTTCGTCGGAAAATAAACTGATTTTGCATTTACACAAAAAAATTGAGTCTAAATTTCAATCAACTGTCTGAAAGCGATTCCCATTCAAGTTGTTTGCAAGAGGTCAGTACAACTAACGAGATCGTCATGGCGACCTTTTTCGTATCTTTCTGATCTTCTCTGCACTTATTAATGCTATAGATTCGCTATATAATTATCCTCGAATCTTCAATCCCCGAATAGCGAGTTTTTATAGGACGGCCGTTTAGAAGTTCAAAGTACTTCTAAGATTGAAGTCTATTTTCTCCATTAGAATTCTCTTTAGGACTGATTTTCCACGTAGTGTTCCGAGACATTTGCCAAGAGAAAGTTCCGCATTCTCATAAACAATTTAAATCGCGAGCAAGTATATATCAGGAGAGAGTGAGAGGACGTTTTGTATGGAAATGGGAGCGTAGCAATAGGCGTGTAAAGATACAGAAGCGCATTTACCGTCTCATCGCTTGCACACTTTCCAAAATGGATTGAACAAGCCTATAAAATTCCATTATAGTAGATGAAAAATGCTGCAGTGGGCTACCGAATAAATGTTCGTAAATGTTCGTAATCACAGCAACTTGATTTATTCCAGAAAGAAACTGTATTCACTACGAATGCATAAAAAAGTAAATTTAATGATTTCAAAAGGCAGCGAAAGCGGCAAGAATAGGAAACGAGACATGAGAATTCAGACCACTACTCGTTCTGGTCGAGCGGGTGCCTTGTTCAGGGCCGCCCACAGGGGGGATGTATGGCGCAGGTTGCGCCATAGAAAAAATTTTTGGGGAGAATTAAACATTTGGGGGGGATTTTTAAAATGTATAAAGAAATTCGCCAAGTGGAAATATTTATACACGTTCTCAGTCATTTATGTACGCATTGAAAGATTATAACGATAAATGAATGTTAAACGCTTAGTGTATTATAGTAAAACATGGTACAAATCATTCAGCCAGCCGAAAGCTTCTTTTATTTCAGTCGCGTCTCTCTATACTCTTCCTTGGCTGCCGCACCGCGGCGTCGTCGAAGCCACCATAAGATCCCCGAGCGCAACCCAGTAGCATAACTGACTCAGCATCCCTCCAGTTTTATTCCTGCCCCCTCCTCCCAACATCTGCCAACGGGTCACATCACAGTACAGTCAAAAGGCTCAGACTTATGAATCGTTTATACACTGCACATAACCTTTTAGGTTGATTTTTTACCCCCACTTCCTCTTAGTCGACAACCGTAGCATTTGTCTCAACCCCTCGTTCCCTCCTCCCCTTTTATAAGTATCTTTGTCTCTACATATAAAACTTTCAATTCAAAAATATATTCTTATTTTTTTGTAAGTTCATTTTTAGAGATGGGTTGAAATTAGGCAAAGTAGCAGAGCAAGATAGAATAGAATAACGCTATATTCAGTTTTTTTATTGTAAAACTATTCGTTTATTATAAATATTCAATAATATTGACGTCTAGCGCTCCCCGCCCCCACCCTTTTCTCTTCACGAAAGCACCCGCGTTTCGAGGAGGGCAAAGGAAAAGTTTACAATTTATTTGTGCACGAATTCTAAATAAGATCAGACGTGAAATGGGCGAAAATAAGATCAGAAGTCTAATTTTAAATCCTTGATTCCCTAAGTCTTCAGCTACAGGATCGGTTTCCAGAGAGTTCTCTGAATATTGTCAGACAAATTACTTGCTTTTTCCATGAAGGTTTACTCAATGTTGTTAAAAATATGGATAATACTCAAAGGTCAATTCTCGTCGGTGAATTGTATGAGTATTACGGAATCGATGATGAAGAACTTTGTTAAGAAGTTTATGTATTTAGTCAACTGTACAAAGTTAGCGACCCGAGCATTGATTTATCAGATGTGCTGAACTTGAGTGACGACAGTCTGTGCCAAAATAATGACGAAAGTGACACCCAAGATTCCAGTGACGAGAAGCATGATGACCCAAGAACAGATCCTTACATATCAGAACAAAGATTTCTGGATCAATGGGTCAAGAAAGGCTTCATTGGGCCTTATAGGTGTTTATAAAATATTTCTGGATTTCCTAAACTAACGATGTTATACCAGATACTTATAGCATTCCAGCAACAAGTAGCTCAGCAGAAAGGGTTATGAGCGGATTAAGAATTGTAAAAAATAGGCTGAGAAATACCATGGGAGATGTCCGGCTCTCCGACATGCTTGTCCTTTCTTCCGAAAAAGACATTTTAAAATCCATTCATTACAGTGAAGTTATAGAAAAATTTGCTTTGTCAAGTGAGCAAAGAAAAAACTACTACTGTATAAAGGACATCAAGGGTAGGGTAGTCAAAATGGTACCACCACCACCAGTACTGATTTTATCTGTATTATTTAATTATTACTATTTGAGGTTTTTACCAGTATAATTTGTATATAAGAGATATGAATAATGATGCATATGGGTTCCATTCAATTAAAGACAAATCTTAATTTAAAATGTCTGGTTTATTTAGATGTCCTTATTTTTTGCACATTTCACTGGTACAGCTCTCGTAAAAGCTTATGGCATTCGGATGTGCAGAAGAAGACGTCGTGGAGGGGTAAAGTTTGGTGGAAGGGGTAGGGAAATGGGACCTAGGGGAAAGCCAAGACATGGCAGTTGTGCCATGCATGAGTGCATTAAAATATGGAATTTGTATGATGTGGACAACACAAACGCCGCGCATCCGAATGCCAAAAGCTTTCGCGAGAGCTGTTTATAGCTGTAAGGTGTGGTATAACACATCATAATAGTGTCTTTGCAGTAAGTTGACCACCTATTTTGTTAGATACAGGATTCAGCTGAGTAGTTTTAGGAGCAAAATATTCAATATATTTCCCATATTTTTTCTTAATTCGAAATATGAAAGAAGCCTTCAGTAACTATAATAAAATATAAGAACTAAATGATTCTCATTTTTACAATTTATTCCTTTTTTAAGCATGCTATCATAAAAAATAAACTCTTACATCCTTATGGTTTTTTGTAGCATCGTATTAAGTTTTAATTAGTTCCCCTATACAAGCCCAATAGTTTGATTAAGATTTAATTACGATTTTTTAGTTAGTTTTTGAGGTTTGGTCATAAACCATTGCAGCCAAACCGTCAAAACTAACTCTAAAAATATGGATATCACAGTAGTCGACAACGTGTGTATAATGATTTAAGATTGTATCGCCAGAAAAGTGTTAAAAACGATTTTATGAAGCTAATAATTAAAAAACTTCCCGGATCCTCCGTTCCCCTCAGCGCTACTCTATACTACCTTGGACCAGCTATCAAATTATAACCTGGTAAGTGGCTATATACCGGGGGTCTGGGGGGTAGCTGTTAGTTTTGGGGGGAAATGCGCCATCAGCATTGGGGGGATGGGCACCCCTGGCCTTGTTATATTAGCAAGAAGCTCTCAGGGCCATTTTGTACATAACACTTCTACTAACGCACGAGCAATAAACTCTGATGCTCAGAATAAAGCGCTATTCTATCGATTCGCTAAATACATCGAAATACTCTCCTAAACTTAATTTATTCTTGGTTCCCAAGGATACGAAGAGTGCCTTGGTCTACCCGTTCACTTCATGATATGAACATTTCCTTCCTTAATTCCTAAATAACTTCCTAGATTCAATAGTTTGAGTCTTAACTTTGTAAAATTTTTCTTTCTAAAAAAAAAAATAATGCTTAGAAATTAACAACAACTTAGTAAGTTTTACGTAGAATATTATTGGACGCCTGCTTTCCTATCGTCAACCCACCTCAGATAACCTCTGTCCCACCCAAAAAAACCCCTTTAGCATTCCTCCCCTTAACGCGCAGATTATCCGTTGGAAGCAGCAATGACTAACCTTCAAACCTCCTCCCATTCAATCATCCCTTTCACCCTCCCCCGCGTCACATACTGAACTCATTCCAACTCCTTTTCTCCTCTTACTGTCCCAAGCCCTTTCCTCCTACCCTCACCACCACCTTTGAATATATATGACTGAGAGCTCTATGCAGTGTACCTGATGATGGCGACTATCCGACGAAACCGGTCGTGCGAAAAAATAAATATTCAAAGAAAACCTTACAGAGTTTTTGTTAATGCCTGAACATCTCCTCCCTTTATTCTATTATGGTCGATACCGTATGGGCAAAGCCGGTAGAAAAATAATACACACAAGAGTACACGTTAGTAAATCCTTCTGAGCAATTACAATGATCGGTTCTACTGTATAACATGCCTCACTACGGTAAATATAAAGCTGGTTTGTTTGCAAAATGAGAAAATATTGCTCTTTTTAGTCGGGTTTATCGCTAAAAATGTTCAAGATTTTTAATCAAAACGCAAGTTAATATTTCAATCTCAAGGCTTTTTCAACCTAAGTTCGATATTTCGTTTTAAAAATGTAAACAATCGCCTATTTCGAAGGAACAGCCACGTAAATTTTAATCATCTGGTGTTCGTAGGCTGAACATTCCGAGGTTGAAATTAATAATGAAGAAAAAATGTTACTATTAAGTTCAACGTCGCGTTTCTTGGTTTTTTTAAGGTATTTGTTTATGTTTTGCTTCACTGCGCTAGTATTAAAACTAAACGAATTATTTCATATTAGTTAAAAAATTCAGTCACCAGAGTTTGAGACCAAATATCTTAAGAACGACTAGAGCAATTTTTATCATTGTTAAGCACCTCGAATCAAAGATTTCTTTAGTACGTATAGTTTTAAATAAAAAGAAGTCTTGAGGTCATATTTCAGAATTCATAAGAAATTTTTTCTAATGTAATTGTGATGTTTGTGTTGTATAGACTAAATTATTGTATGGTAAACTTTACTTCAACACCCCATTGGACGTATTCATATTTAAACACCTGGTCTTAAGCTATAAAAGGCCACTTTGTGTGATGCTATTTCTACTGAATTACTGCATTTGTGATTCAGCGATTGCAATAACTTACTAACCCATGATTACATATCTAATTAGAAATTTGGATGGGGAGGTTGAGGTGAGGTTTTTGCACACTTGGTCATGGGCCGCCAACAAAGTATTATTCAGGGTCATGGTTTCGAAATTATATTGCATGAAAATTTACATAAGATTAGAATGGGGGCTGATGAAATCTTATGTTGCCTTACACGCGGAGGAGGGGATGAAAAAGTGGCTAAAATTGTCTAACGCAGTAATGGCCTCTGGGTGATAATCGAGAGAAAAAAAGCGCACCTACTGATATCGCAAATAACGATATTGGAGGTATTCGCTGTTGCGAAATGTAAGTCGCTGAGCCATGAGGACTGGGAAAGTTTTTCAAGATAGTTGAATGAGAACAGCAGGGATAATTGGCGGTGTTCGTCGCGTTTGTGGTCGAAAAATGGCTCGGAGCATTAAATCTCCTCTGGTTGTGAGCTCGAAGGAAAGCGCGGCGGCTGAGGCCAGATGAATGGGCCCCAGGAGAAAGCAAGAGGACATAACTAACAATTTGGAGGGAGGTCAGCTAGCTAAAACAGAAAAATACGAGATTGAGGTGATTGATGGAGGCGAAAAAGGCGATGTTCCCTAAATAGCCATCCTGCGCCCACCTCTTTGCACGAGTTCACGAAAAAAATTCAACATTCATTCATATTGTCCTCCGGAACCGATTTCTTATCCGTCGTCATCATTTACCCTTCTAGTTAGCTTATTAATGACAAGATTTGTAATAGGTTATAATGGTAATCGACATCTTTTCTAATGGATTTATTTGACATGGTACCTATAAACTAAAAAGATACAAAGTGAAATAAGCCTGGGAAAATCTCATTTCCATCCAAGTTATAAAAATAGGGATGAAATTCTTCCTGAAAAAATTTCTGATTTGAGGGAATCTCTCAGCGTCACTTGTTGATGGTCGACTAATCTACTGCCTAAAGATAATATTAACGGATTCTAGGTTATTCAAGTCTGTCAAATTGAGAGCACAGCAAATTGTAAGGATTATCAAGCAAAATGCCACGTACTTCATCAACTATTGCATTTTCATAGGCCACATCAATTAAAATATAACCCATGCCCAGTAAATAATCACATCATAAAATCCAGAATTCCTAGAACCTAGATCTCCCAACTGCCTTGTTGAGTCGTTATTTGTCAGGCGTGTATTTCTCAGGGTTGTGTAAATCCGTTAAGCAATACTGTTTCTTAGAATATACAATATAGACTTCTCTACAGATTATTTCCTTTTTTCTAGGTTTCTCAGTTGTTTTTATTTAACGCACCATCCATTATCAACATCCAATAAATCGATGTTTTACCCCTTCCATAAAATCTATAGGTTCCACAACATCTAAAGTTCTGGTGACCAGAAATATATTACGGAAAATCTACGGGCCTGTGGAGATACGATCAAGGGAGATAGAAAAAAAGTATCATGAATAAATGAGAAACCTACATAAGAATACCAATATCACAAAAATATAAAATGCAGCATAATTAGATGGGCAGGACATTTGTTAAGAAAAGAAGACGGGTGTGTGATGAAGGAGGTTTTGAGAGGAAGCCAGAAGAAAGATGACCCCGGGGAAGACCACGACAGAGATGGTGGAACCAAGTAAAGATAGATTTGGAGAGGGTTAGAGCTACAGAGGAAGATGTAATGGACCGAACCAGATGGAGGGGATATGATGGTGCGGCTTAATATCGACTCGGATATAAATGGCCCTCGGAGTAAAAGAAGGTACTTTTCTTTAGCCATTCACATATTTTTGATTCCCTGTATTTAATAGCTTGGCCAAGAATCTTAACTTTTTGATTTTTCAGGACATTGAAAAGGTAACTATTTAGGTCTGTTCATCGAGGGTATTTTATGTAGGTGATTGTGTTCATTTTTACCTTGCTGTTAACAAGGAAAAAATATCAAAAGAATCAAAGAGCGCTGGGTATTTTTAATACGAAGTAATTTTTCATTATCGTTCATTGTTCATTCCTAAGATTGTTCGACAGCAGTCCTCCACCCTTCCCAATCTAATGCTAGTTCCCTTATCTCCTGGTATCTCTTCCTATGTTCTTTCCTCTTTACTTGGTCCTCCGCTGGAGACTTTGCCTTCTATTTTTCCTTCAATTATGTTCTTCATAAACACATCGTGTCTCAGGGTGTGTCAAATCCATCTGGTTCTTCTATTCTGTATGGTGTTCCATATGGTCTTTTCCTCTTCTACTCATCTGTACACTCAATCCACTCATCATTTCTTACTTTGTCCGTCCATTTCACCTTCAGCATCCTCCTCCAGCACCAGGTTTCAAAGGCTTCTAGTCTATTCTGGTCCGCCTTTCCAATAATCCATGCATCCGATCCATAGAGTGCTTTTTAGCATCGATCGAGTGCTTTTTCATACATATTGATATTTTACTTATCAGTTTTCATATAATAAATATTTGACTCTGATCGGATGAATTTATTTATTTTACACTAAAAAACCTCTAAACCCTCCCGTCCATCATGACGAAATTTTTATTTAGTTTTCAGAATGTCATATATGATTTCCTTATATTTATTTTGTACTTTTCATTATCTCGTATCAGTGAGCTCTGATAGTTGATACTTAAATTATGCCTGTTCACATGTCAGATGCACTGATCCAAGAACAATTGATACAATTTCTATTATTCACCTCAAAAGAGCTGTCGACACGTTACCATTTGATTTTATTGCCTAACGGTTCATGTATATGAACCATGGTGAGTAGAATTTTACACGAATATTTGAGGACATCGTGTCCTTATTAATAAGTAGGTTTTCTTGGCTCGGGACAGTTTATATTATCTTCATATAAATACAATTCAAACCCAGTTTCCCGTAAAATTCCATGTTCTTTTACCTTCATATTACAACTACTATTTCCCCTACGTGATGAAAATATGATTTGCAAAAAAACTAATATATAGCTGACGTCCTGACTCTTGTAACTGTAGTGGGACGGGACCAAGAACGGCATTCAAATCTGTCATCTGCAGATAACTCCAAAATTCAACTCCTTTTCTAAATTAAGCCACTTTCCACACGAAAAAATCTCGAGCCAAACTTGTCCCCAATAGGACCAACTGAAATAAATTCAAAGGCAAACTTTGCGTCACCAGTAAAAAAGTTTTGCGCTCGACGGAGCTGTGGGTGGCAGATGCGTGGGTGACCTTACGACTGAATCGAACTGTTAAGCCTTGCTCCGAGGTTTTCCTTACCGTCGTAAGCTCCTTCGGCGGAGATGAAATTGCTCCCTTCTAAAGATACAATATTTGAGATTATGGAATGGCCAATAACAATGCCTAGAAGGCACGGGAACATCCCACAAAAGTACAGTTTTTTCGACGAGTATTTTTAAGCACTACTTCAACCGGAGCGGTAGTATCGACGCAATATATCGGTTAACCAATATTTTTGACCATATGCTTTTATTAATTAGAAGTTAGTTAACGTTAATCTCACCTAATCATGCCGGTATTTATGCAACTAGTGTGAGTAGAATCCAGTACAGTAAAAAAATTACGCGAAAATCATTACTAATTATTTAAATTAATATTTAGTGGTACATATATAATCCGTGAATCGCCACGATATACTTTCTTCTGCTCTGTGTAATGACTTGTTTTTACGATGAATAGCGAATTTAAGGTGGGTTGATTAACTGCGTTCAGAACTATTCAAATATGCCTACGACAGAAAGACATCATACATCATCTTGAGTAGTACAACGCATTATTATATCATCAGCATCACAACGCATCATATTATATCAGCTACGCCTAACTTAACTCTCAGATGGTGGACAGAGTCGCTCTTACTAAAGTTATGGATTACTATACGTGTGTTCACTACTGTTATCCAATCAAAGAATTATAAATCGTACAACCTGACACGAGCTTCTAGCGTAATATACGTACATTTTTTAATTTAAAGTATTGGTAAATGCATGGATAAGTTTCTCATTACCGTAGAGATAAGATATGGTTTAATTTTAAAATATTCTTTCTTTTTCTAATTTAACTTTAACTAATTTAAAAATTTTTCAAGGAAAATTTAAAAATTCTCCTTGGCAACTAAACTTAATAGTCTTGTTTCGAGCTCCGCGGAATTCATGTCGCGAGTGCAAAGCCATGTAACCACATCCTAATCAGCGAAAAGAAATTTCATTCACACACGTTATGTCGAATGGAAAGAACTACAGCTGATATATTGCAACAGTTGCTTCTCTAAATGCACAAACTCATTTCTAAATCGGAAGCACAATTATCAATTCAATAAATGAAATGTGTTTTGACTCGTAAGTTCCCACAAGTGCCTTGTATTTCACCATAAGTGATTCTAGTCGATCGGAAGTTCGATAATGCTTGCCGAAAAACTGAAAGATGTCAAGGTCCCGAAGAACGCTAAACTCCTTTCGTTCGACGTAAAAAGCCTTTTCACCTCCGAACCTGTGACAGAAGCCCTAGAAATGGCCAAATCCATTTTTAGAGATTCACCAGCCAACCCAGTCATCATACAAGAACTAATTATTCTTATGGACACTTGTGCAAAAGAAAAATACTTCCTATTCGACAAGAAACTTTATCAACAAGACGAAGGCTTATCAATGGGGTCTCCTTTATCCCCATTGCTAGCCGAAGTTTTTATGGACAATTTTGAGGAAAAACTTTTTAACTTTAATGACCTACTTCTAAACAACGTTTCCTACTGGTTTAGATATGTGGACGATATTTTATGCTGTTGGACGGGTAGCTATAGACAAGTCAATAATTTTTTAAAACTTTTAAATTCTATTCATAAATATATTGTTTTTACTATGGTAAAAGACGCAGTTTAAGTTTTTAGATTTACAACCATATATATCCGATGACAAACACGTATTTGACTTTTTAGCAAACCGACGTACACAGATTCTGTAATCCCGTTTGATTCCTGTCATTCTTTTAACCATAAAATGGCGGCATTTCATTCAATGCTACATAGACTTTGAAATATTCCTCTTTCAATGGAGTTTTTGGAGAAAGAACTAAATTGCGTTCGACATATCGCCTCAGTTAACGGTTACGATGGTTGAGTTAACTGATTGAGAGGATGTTAAAAAAATTTACGAAAGAAGAAAGCCATCGCTGGAATCACTAACCTCAAGCCGAACTCAAGCACTAAGAAATGGGTGAAATTGCCATTTGTAGGAAAAGAATCATATAAATTGTAGAAGTTTTTCCCAAATGACCGTTTTAATCTTTGTTTTTATTCCACCGTGACGCTTAAAACCTTTTTAAATTAGTCTTTGGATAAATTTTACCCTCACCTTAGATCAGGTGTTTATGAAATAAGATGTGACTCAAGGTACGTGGGACAGACTGGTCGAAATTTCAAGATACGCGCAGCAGAACACAAAAGGTGCTTCGAAAATAAAGACACTAGATCACAGACCACTCACCGCTGAAGGACATTCGTGCAATTTTACCCCAAAAATCCAGGTGCTTGAAGAGAAAGGACGACACCTCGACGCACTGGAACAGTGGGAGATTACCCGGAGAAAGAAGAGGAGAAAGAAGCTAATTAACGACATCGAATTCCTTAACCACTCCCCGTTGTTAGCTCAACCACCTTAAAAAACCTTCCACTTAACCTTCCCACTCCCAACCCTTAACCTTCCCCCCCCCCTCCTTAACATCCCAAAACCTTTCCGTCCCCCACCTCCCCATCCTCTACCCTCCTGGTATATATAAAGGCTGTCGTGTGAAAGTGAAATTTGTCTGTACCTGATGATGACAAAATAATAGCCGAAACGCGTAGTACGAATAAAAAACCATGTGTACATTAAAATAATTTCTTTCATTTTTCCATCATAAGTGGTCTGCTTCTCGTTTCATGGGAGTGATACTTCTCGGCTTCAGAAGTTAGGAACATTTCTGGAAGGTCTCTCATAGTTACTCAGGACTCAAGTGTTTCAAATTATTTTTCATAATATCTTACCCAAAACGACAGCCCAAATTGTAATTGACAACAATCTGAATGCTGGAACAAGTCTCAAAATTAGGCCCTAAAAAACGCTTCACTTTATCGTAAAGTTTAAATAAATAAACTCGGCTGACTTTATGATTGTGTCACAATTAAAGTAAAAATGTAAATTCCAATACTTGAAAGCAAAATTTAATCATAACTCAAGACTGATATTCCAAAAATATTAAACAATTAATTTTATATATATATGTATATATATATATACTTTTCTTTATATACTTATACAAAGCTCTTCTGAGGGACTACCAAATCTACAATAAAAGAGTCTCTATAATATCTATTTCCATTAGGTAAAACGGGTTTTGAGGTCATTTCATTAGCTTGCATTCATTTTTTCTATTCCTCTCTTCTTTTGACATTTAAATTAGACATACACGAAAGAAAATACGATTAAGATTCTTATTTTTCTTTGAATTGCAAAAGGGAAATAATTCTGAATGGGGTAACACTCCCAGAATTTTCGAAATTCTAGCTCAGGATCAGGCTACCATTCTATTTGGTACTGTGCAGCATCGATATTTTTAATTCATAATTTGTTTCTTTCGTTACCAGCTTAACGTACATCCCTGTATAATAGGTATTTTTTACGACTGCTTCAGTCTGTGTAAGACCTAAAACCACGGAAAAACAAATAGTGTGTAATGGCTTGTCCTACACATATTTATAAGTAGAAATTACCTACCAATTTTACTTTTAAGCCATATACTGAGACGTATCAAAATGTAAATTGCCTTAAAGTAAGATAGCAAATGTAACTTCACTCTTCGTTGCTTTCATAGCTACAGAGATAAATAACTTCATTTTGTGGGTATTCCTGATAACATTAGCGGGAGAAATTCGCCTTCAATGAAGGGAACCCTTTTAAAACAATCTAAGAAGCTTCTATCGGATTGTTAAAACATAAAATAGAGAGATGAATATAAATCGGTCAGTTAAAATTAACTCTTCTACCTCCAATTAATGTTAGCACGTAAATTAATTGACTATTTCAATGAAAGCTTAACTCTCAGTAATCGAGTCTAATTGGTAATATATTATGCCTGCCAGCAATTTTAAAGATATCATGCCTCGAAATAGAAAGACACGATTTAAAATAAGTATTTTTGAGACTGATAATTTACCTTTAATGCTTACAAATAAACTAAAGCAATAATAGTAATAACACAACAGTGAGTACCGAATGATAGAAAAACTGCAAATCATAATTATATTTTTCCTACAATAATCACAGATTCCATTCTTCGTGAGAACTGGCATTTTTCTAGTCAATTTAATTCAACGGGAAGGAAACTAATGAGAGTTCATAGTTTTAATCTCCAATAGTTTTTCTATAACCGAGTGCCTATTTGGATTAGTTCCAAGACTGATTTCGAATTGATCGAAATATCATTAATCGTAATCTCAACGAAACACGAAGATATGCGGTACACAAATTCACAATGAAGGACGGCATTGTCGTTGATGTCTCCACGATCCAGCGAGGACACCCTCGAGCCAGCGCCCAGCGCAGACGACAGTCAACGACCTCTCATCCTTGACACAACACCTGGCATCGATAGCTGTCCTAAAGCTCGTCTAAAAGCGGAGCGTATTCTACACGGAAGACAGAGATGAGTAAATCTAAACAGGGATCGGTCGCCATGGCCGACCATCTTCATTGGCATGCGCCCTTGTACCATAGGGGTGTCACCCCAGCTGGAGAGTTACAGCCTGCGTAGAGACAAAAGCAAAAGCATTAATTTCCAGGTTCATCAGGTGCGAGATAGATACAGCGATTTGGAACCCTTGAGAGGCCCAACCCGCGGTAGCCAATTTTACGTATCCCTTCCGGGAGGGACAGCTCCAACCAGAGAAATACGGCACAAGGTTCCGGCTCGGAGAGAATGGCGCCTGGTCTGCAGATGGGGTGTCGAGAAGACTTTGCCTGGTACACTCAAGAACCCTGAGGCTGCCTCCGACGCACTCGTTGCCCTAGCCTAGGGCCAAGAATAACACCCCAGGCCATCGCACGCCGATGAATCATCAACAGGCCAGGACCCGCCTGCAGAACACCGCCCCACGCAGATGCTGCAGGGCTGAGTTAACGAATGACTCAGTTATCACCTGCCACCAGACTGCAATCACTTTCCTGTGACTAAGTGGTCCAATGGGTCCCAACACTTGGGTGGGGATGGGGGTTGGGAGCACCCTTTGCTGATTTCAGTACTCTACAACCAGTCGCCACACCCGAAGGCAAAATATCTTTAGTTTTTTACATGAACCACTTAAAAGGAATAGTACTTCACCATAATCGCATTCATTGGTTTAAGCCTTCTGCTCGATACAAAACCGAAAATCTACTAACAATACTACATATTTCAATGACTTTTTTATTTTCGGTATGCCTTAGATCACTAAATATTTTATATATGTTACCACATTTGCTCAGAACGTTAACTCTGAACAACCATCATCAGGATTTTTAACCAATTTATTAAGGAAACTTTATATAAGAATAAAAATGTCATAATTATATCTGAGAATTAGAATGGTAACAGTTCAGTGAGTTTTATGCTCAATGGTCAAAAATGTTGAATATTTACAATACCTTACTGAGATTTTTGTAATCGTCTAAGTCACCTAAATAATAATTTGGGATTTGTAAATAATAACCATTCGTCTGCACAAATTTAAGCAATTTAATTTGATCATGGACATAAACTTATCAGCATTATTTATGCATATTTTCAGCTACGTTACTCTTAATTAAATGGAGTATGAGGTGATTAATTAGTAGGGATTATCGAATTCTATTAATTCTATATCGACACCATCTGTAACGTATGATTCGATAAAAAAATTTTCTTGCTCTCGCCGAAGAAGATATTAGATTATAATGAATTTTTACGTAGATATTTTGGTCTTAGGTCAAATTTTCTAGTTAAAAAATAGCACCGAACTTATTGCTGTGTTGAACTTACAAAGTCTACTGCGTTTTCTCTCTAAAAATGCAGTGGTTCTACACAACAATGCATCACAAAGATGAGCAAAACATTTGATTCAACCAGAATTGAATAAGAGCTCCCAAGTAACAAGAATTTTAACTCTGCTGCGCTTAAAGTTGACAGTGAATTAAAATATTGCGTACAGCACACAAATTGTTACATCTTTCAGACACGCAGTAGTGCGTCAGATTTTTGGATGCAGGGTTGGCGGTGACCCACAAATAGCAGCGTGGCAACCAACGTATTGTTCAACAAGCGTGAAGAATGAAAGAGAACGACAAAGAGTGAGAGGACGAGAGAATCAGTGGAGGTGAAAGAAGGGGGTTGTTAGTCCAAAGGAAGGAGTGCGAGCGAGCGAGGGTCGGGGAAACCACCGGAGAGTTTTGCGTGGGTAAGGTACTCGGTACAACAGGCAGGGGAGGGCGGGGGAGAGGTTTTGAGGGGACAAATTTGGGTGGCTAGGGTGAGATTTAAAAGGGATGGGGGACCCTGTAGTCAGCCGAGGTAAGAAGAGAGCGATTTCGAAGCCCGAAATCACGGCGAAGTTGAGAGGAAGGGAGTGGAGATGACTGGGTGGAAGGGGGAAAGGTGGGCAGGTGACATCAAGGGTCAGGCGAAAGAGATGAAAGGGATCAAAGATTTGAAGAGGGAATGAGAGAGAAGGGATGGAGAAGGGTGGTGCTACATCGATACCTACGGAATCGATCTGTGATATCATAGACGTAGCACAGCGACATTTAACCACCAGGCAGAGTGATATATGACTATAGTTTTGACGAGAGTAGTAAATATGGCTGACATATCTCATAAGGAAGTTTATTCAAGCTAAAAGGTGGAGAGATAAAATCGAAAGGCTTAAAAAATCATCCATAATTAGGAAAAGTAGTCACAATATCAAAATTAGACCTTTAAAACAGAGAACAATCGAAGCAATGTTCTCTTTTTAAAAAAAGCTTGCCAAGGAATGGAATTTCTGGAAAGAAATCTTCAACCATTTTACTAACTTGAAAAAGTCTCAAAAACACATGTCACATTCCTAACCAAAAAAATTGCACTGCCAATCAACCAAGGATTCATTACGGGTACACTTAAATATATGTTTCAGTTGAATTTACATATTTTCTCAGATTTTTGTTGGTGCATTTGAAAACCTCTTGTGATTTTCAAATTATGCAATGCATACGTTACCACCAGGTGAAAGCTCAACTAATGTTGTTTGAGATAATATCACCGTGTAATTTCATGCGATAATACATAGCATGTGATCTTCCATCCCAATGCAATATATCACTTTGTTGTACCTTCTACAACCGTCTGCAACCTGGTGTACCGTCTGAAACCTGGTGTACCGTCTGCAACCTGGTGTACATCAGTGATCGGCCTATTATCATTTTTCACTTCCAGTTAATTTAGAAAATTTTGGAAAAAATTACAAAATTCGTGAAAGAACTTATTGATGCTTAGTGTAACGGATTTGATATTAAGACTTTAAGGATTGAGAATTATAAAGGATGAAAATTAATCTTGAACGGCCATTCACTACTACGCTGCATATAATTTATCCCAATACTTTTATGCGAAACATGAAAATTACAGATCAACCACGAGTTTTTCTCGGCAGTTCTACCAACCTGGATTGGTAGAACTGCTGCATTGAATTTCAGTTGAAGAAGTTATACAATGCGTACGAAAAGTAGCTTATAAGATGCGGATAAAGTAAAGAACTATACATGAGGTATAGGTAAATTAGTCTCTCGATTACCAGATTTTCTGCAGTACACATCCTTATTTATTTATTAATTGTTTTTAATGTTTCTCCAACATATAAATATAATTACAAGGTAAACAATGAATAATTGAAGAAAAAATACAAATATTATTAACATTGGTCGTACCTAGTCAATACAGTCAAATGGTTAAATACATTAACACATTATTTAGTCTACATATCGACAACATTACTTCACTATTTTTGAAAATGCCTCTTTTAAAAATTTGTTTCTATCTTGATGCATATTAAGGTCGTTACAATATTTGTCATATGTAATACAAAATCTGTTTATACGAGAATTTTTAGAGTATTCACTATTAGCATTCATTAAATAAAATGTCATCGTATTTCCAACTTTTCTCGATGGAACATGAAACTTTAATCGATTCAACAACGTGCCACATTCTCCTTTGTTTACTACATCATGTAAAAATATAAGATCATTCAATACTCTCCGATCAGATAAATTATGGAAATTAAACATTTTCAATAAGTCCTCGTATTTTATATGATACTCCATGATGGGATAAACGTGATACCGAATATAACACATATATCTTAAAAACTACTACGCTGCCTAGAATTTATCCCAATACTTTCACGCGAAACATGAAAATTACAGATCAACCACGAGATATTCTCGGCAGGTCTACCAACCTAGGTTGGTAGAACTGCTGAATTGAATTTCAGTTGAAGAAGTTATACAATGCGCACGAAGTGTAGCTTATAAGATGCGGATAAAGTAAAAAACTATACATGAGGTATAGGCACATTACTCTCGCGATTATCTGATTTCCTGCTGTACACAGCAGTACTTATGTTGGTGGAACTAGCAAGTTAAGCGTCAGAATTCGGCAACCACTTCCATCTCCAAATAAAAGGCGATTCAAAGACATGTTGTAGCCAAACCACGATGATAGTTGAAGCATGGCAAAGCAATGAAGTACGTCACTTTTTTCGTAATCTCACCACGGATAATTGAGACTTCACTGTACGTTGGCTTAAATTCTGAACTCAACAAATAAATTAATTTTGCATTCCATCCTTTCTGGCATAACCTCGCGGAAGTCCATTACAAATAATGATGATAACAACTATGCTTCAATCCACAGAGTTTTTACTGGTACCACTAGTTTCAACGCAACTACTTTCGCTGATGGCGTTCAGTTGAAGCAGTAGCGTAGTAGAAATGAGCTTGAGGGCGGGAAATTGAGCTTGAGAAGAGGAACCCCCAGACAAGGGATGGAGAACAAATACTAAAACTGCTGTAATGAGCATGTGCAGCGCTAAACCTCGTGAATGTTTTATACAAATGAATAAAAATTTGACGCCTTCTTAGCTTGTTTTACTGGTACTTATAGTGGAATAGATGCATACCATCAACTACACTCCACACGAATGTTTTACTGGTACTATTAGTTTCAGTTGCGTTGAAACCAGTAGTACCAGTAAAAACTCTGTGAATTGAAACATAGTTGTTATTAAAGTATCAAATACTTTCTTCGCGAAGTGCATGATGGAATTTTTCTCGGATATTCACCCAGGTAATTGACTTCATTAGGGTCGACGATTCCAAGTGCGACTTGTACTTCATCCTCAGGGCTGCTGAATGCCACTAGACGTCAGGAGTCTATCAAATCCCCAGTGAGTGTGGGTATGCTTATGTTGGGTAGGCTAGGAGAACTTTAGAGATCAGCATTTAGGAGCGTCGAAGGCACTATAGATTGGCGCAATCTGAGAAGTCAGCCGGATCGGAACACAACATCAACGAAGACCGTATCATACAGCGGGATGATGCAAAATACCCCAGCCATACGCTCAGCTATTGGGACCGCTTAATCAAAGAGGCTATCGCGATTCGCCAAGAACCGAGGAACCTCAATCGGGATTCAGGATTTCAATTAAGTGGTACCTGGGAGCCTATCATAAAATGCATGGAAAACATTTGTAAGGGCCAGAAAATCATGCAACGGTCAATCAGACGAGCGGACCATTAGGGAGTCGCCTGACGATCCCCATTGTTTGTTGAACCCTCCGACTCCACTTGGAGTCTTTTTTGACCCCAAGCTTGAAAAAACGCTTCCAATTTTTGACTTAATTGAGAGAATCTTGCCATATTACAGTTATGCCTTCCCACATCTTCCTTCTTTACATTCATACCATTTGAATGTTACTTTTTTTCAGTTATTCATGGATGGGAACATTTTTCCTGAGTGGGGTCATATTTCACCCCAGGTGGAGACTGTGTAGGCATTAAGTTTTAAAGCGTATATCTAAATAAATTTAATTGATAAGGTGCTGAAAGGTAATCCTTGTGTAGGCTTTCACGGTGGGGTGAAGATTCAGCTCTAAAGTTTCCGGGATATACACCGCGTGTGTCCATCTTTGCTGATAACAGTTTCGCCGGCATTGCAGCTGGCTTCTTTAGGTCACGGAAGTGCAGAGTGGAGGTATCAACCGTCTTTTATTGATTCCAACCGCCTTGATTTGGCGAAGGAGTTAGTAGAACCAGAGATAAGAAGACGATTGCAGAATGCTCAAACTCGAACGCAAGTCATTAGGGAAGCAATTACCTCTGCAGGATTTCAACATTTATTTCACTGCTGTGTAGAAGCAAATAGCCAACAGACTGAAAAAGCGTGGGCGCTGTTCAATTTGTCCAAGAGAATTTAATCGGAAAGTGAATCGTAAGTGTGAAAAGTGTGGAGACTTTGTATGCAATGATCATGCAAAAATAATAATATCCTGCAGAAAATGTGAAATAATATAAGTTGAAAAAGTTAATATTTCAATGCTTAGTTTAAAAAAAATTGTTTGTTTATCTTGTATTGTTACTGAAAATTTTGACGAAGAAGTGTCTTGGTAAAAAATTTTTGTGGAGTATTTTATAATAACTAATATTATAATTCATAATGTGAATATTGTTTGGTAAAACAATAAAAATTACTTACGAATGTTTTCCTCATTATTTCTATGTGTGTAATTCAAAAACTCCTGAAAAAACACTATTTGTTTTTAAATTTACAGCATGGGGTCAGAAAAGACCCCAGGTGGATTTCGCGTAAGTATTGAGCAGGTGGAGGCTGAGGGTTAAATAGTGACCAATTTATACGGCATTCAGTAGCCCTGAGTATAAAGTACAAGTCCATAATTTGAAACTTCGGCCATAATGAAGCCAGTTAACTGGGTGAATACCCGAGAAATATTCCTTAATAGTTGTCATTGGCATTATTTATTATAACTTTCCTTTTGAGACAATATTAAGTTTTGCTTACACTCACATATTATACTTCGATAATATTCCCCCTTCATACGAATTGGCTTCTCTCAGCCTTGGGAGACGGGAGGTGAGCAAATAGAGTCGTTAGACGGAGTTAGCTGGCTGGTGGGGGCCGCGGAGGCGGAGGTGGGGGGATGGGAGGAGTAACAGGCGCTCAAAGAGTTGGCTCAAGACGCCAGGGCGACGAAATGCGGCTCATCTGAAGCACGCGCCACAGTGCTTCGTTGAGGTTGTGTATTTTTGCCACACGAGCGAGACACGGAAAAAGTGGACTTAAGACCCGATGGCAAATTTTTAAAGCCGATGGCTACCGCTAGGGCGAACTCTTTAAGGCAACAAGTTCATTACGCGCGACTTAATCGACTGTGGAGACGATGGTTAACGTCACGGCCCAGTGAACTGATAAAAAAGGTAAAATCCGTCGGAAAATGACGTTCATGTCATAAACGTTCATGTCCTGCCGAATTATTAAAAAAAAAATCTGTCCTGAATTTGTTACGATTTACGAAATCATACCCGTCCACGCTATTTCGCGCTGAAATTGAACGTGAATTCACATGGAGTTATAAATGTGAAAATGGGTGAAACATTGAGGAAAAGAATATTTTTCTGCATTACATAAAAGTCAATCTCCCAAAAAAACTGCATATAAAAAGCGATAACAATCCAAGAGAAGGGAAGAAAAGATTTTTTGATATCTGTCAATCTTATCTTTTAATTTATTAGTAAATAAATGCTATTATTAAAGTCAAAACGAAGTAAATGAATTAAAAAGGTGCTACGGTGTCCTATTATAGCTGAAGCAAAGAACTCATTTAAAAAGCAACTGTCGACAAATTAGCATGCATGCCTTAGAATAGTCTTCGAATGTCTGAGGTATGTGATTAGGAAAAGCAGTATTTTATAGCACGGCAAACAAAAAGCTGATACAATAGTATTTTCTTTGACTTTCACAATCGCCATAGAGCCTCCATTAAGAGGAAGTTGATATCAACGGCTTTTTGGTTATCTTCGAACCACGCACGTAATTATTTTTTTACACCATGAAGCAAAACAGTTTTATACTCCACGTCCTTGATTTTCTTTTTTACCGCGAACATATACATCTATTCGGCCATTGCAATGAATAGCACATCTCAGTCAAAACAATGATGGAGTGTGTAAAGATTAAGGAGAAACAAGCGTGAAATATTATAAATTATCTATGGATAAATGTTATGGCAAAGTCGATGAATTGGCAAGCAAACCCTGAACTTTACCGAATACCCAGACCAATCCAACTCATGCTGGGTTAGGTCTACAGGTCAAACCGATCGCCCAATTTCAACATTTTCGTATAAAAGCAGAAAAAAAGGTTTCTGGAACCGAGAATTAAAGTTATTTTAGGGTACAATATGGTTATTTTAGGATGTTTAACAAACATAGATGACGCCTTGACTTCTCCCTAGGAAAAATTTTGAACTAACGTTGCATGTATTTTCTAGACAGTCCCACTTTCAATATTGAAACTTTGATTTCCTAAAATATTGGAGACAATATTGTCTGTGCACAGAGAAGATTAATCCCTTAGAGCAGTTATTTCATGGACCCGATAGAATAATTAATCTGGAATGTTTCGGAGATAAATATTTCCCCTCGGTCTACATTATTTTGGACCCATTTTCAATTAACCATATTCCGGGGATGAAATTGGGTTTAAAAAGTCATTAGTGATAATCAAATCCCATTAAACGACGACATCTCTAACACATTCATTCGATTTATCTCAAATGCATAGACATTTAAAACATCCTATACAAATTGACTTAAAGATTATGCATCTGATATTACCAATGTCAACACGAAATCAGAGCTTCCACATTTCATATCATAGATTGAATCAAAATCTACGACAAAGTAAATAGTTACCAGAATACCATTATCAAAAGATTATGAAAACCATTATGAATAGCAATATTATCCTGAAATTAGTATGAAACAAATATTGTAAATTACAGTATGATACTATCTACATACTGGTGTATATTCACAGAGTTTGCAAGTCACGACAATAATACGTATTCGTATTTTAAATGCGTATTAAGCATCAAAAGAGTAACGCATAAAATAGTTTAAATGCAATAGTGTGTTTTGGGTCTTCACCAGCTCAACAGATAGCACAGGTTCAACACAATGAGAGAGTAATACAAAAAAAGCCTAACATCGCGTGTGAGGGAAAAAGAAATAAAGAAAAAAATACGCCCGCCGTCACATGTAGAACGCGAGTGAGCGGGGAGAGGAGGAAGCACAACCGCAGAAAGAAAACGTTAGGCGTTGGTGACTTTAGTTAAGGAAGCTGACAGGCGACAGACTGAGGTTGTGACGTTTTATATGACCCTATATACCATCACAAAACACCTAAAAAAATTAAATAAATGGCCAAGAAGCAAGATTTGCCACAAAAAACAACTGCGTAAAAGTTGGATGATACGTTTTTTTGAACCAAAGAAGTAACTGATTGGGCTAGAAGTCCCAAGAATTAAGAAAGAAGTAACTATACAGTAGACTTTCAAAGGACGTAAGATCCTAGATTTTTATCAGCACAAACTGTATATTAAGAGCCATCCAAAGAGCACATGTGAGATAACGCACAATAGACGAATGGATGCATACCCCAGCGAGTAAATACATCAGCTTCTCTAGGTCAGACACTTCTTTCCAGTAAGACAATCTTGCGGCATATCTAACTAAGAGTCTCAACCAAGTACCATTCTTTGATTTTTTTCTTCATCGAAAAGTCTCAAGAATTAAATCGACTCAATTGTTGAAACATTTGGTCCAGTTCCTAGATTGAGGACTACAGGCAGAATTTAACTCTTACCGAAATTTTCCTTTCCATCTAGTTGAATTTTGTACAAATCATTGATGCACACCAATTAGAGTGGCAATCCGTGTATTCTTCTCATGTCGACGGTACGATGATGAGAGACCGAGGGAGGCACACCTCTTGAGGAGGAAGACTAGCTCTATAAAACTGATCCGATTCGAAAATATACTACAAATAACAAAGAAAAACATTATCGTGATCGAATAAATGATTCTTACATCATACTTTTGGCAGAAACAATTGCACTTACAACGTATTTTTAACTTAATGTGCTAGAGAAATTCAAAACTAGAGTGTTTCAGAGCGACCCAGAGAATATAAACATGAAGCCTCACTACATCTCTAGGTCTGACTGAAGCGATAAAATAAGAGAAGTAGATTGCCGAACAGATAGTTACAAAACCTCGCTCTTTCCGCGCACAATAAGCGACCACAATAAAAACTGAGGTCCACAAAATACACTCCCATAATAAACGCCACCATTTCATCTCCCAAAACCTTATCCCTCACATACCCGGCTGATATCCTAACATCCCCTGCCACATGCAAATGCGGCGGCTCGCAGGGTATTATGTTGATGCAGATATATTTAGGCTTCCCCATTTTTTTTATAGCATGTCAAGGTGAGTCTCAGAAGTGTGGTGTCACCTTGTCACATATCACCACACATTCATACCGCCACCAGGTAAGAGTAACGGCCAATGTAGCAAATACATACGTTCCGCCCTTGTAACGTCAATATAAGCATACATTTAAAAAATTGGGCAACAGCAATTACATGGGCGATAAAAATCAAAGACCCGGTTTCCCAAATGCCAAAAATAACGGAATAATCCGTTCGTGGAGATCTAAAAGCGCACCGTCATTTTTACTTCCCAATACAAGGCGGTTAGACCAGTTTTTGTTATAACTCTCCTTTTTCTCAGTTAACTTTCATCCATATATAGAATCGATAGCAGGGTTTACAAGACGGTGAAGCCGAATAGCGAATTAAAATGTCGCTCGAAGGTGACTAACTGTAAATGAAATTAGAAGTTAATCCAGATGTATAATAATTTTATAATACGAGGGTCCGATCTTATCCAAAACATATTATGACGATCAAAAATGATTCATTCATTCCACAGGGACGACTGTACCGCAGTGGCATGATAATTATGGTTTTATACGTGATGGAATTATTTCAGGTTTATTTTTGTTGCCCTGACGCCTTGAAGTTAAGTAAATGGTGACCAGGCAGAAAGGCGCTGACTTACACGGGGAAAAAGCAGCGGAAAATATCAATGCTTAAGTCCTTAACCATTTTACCCACTTGGAATAGAAATTCTTTAATAATTACGATAGAACTGCTTTTTCTACCAAACCAACCCATAATTGAGTAATGTGATGAATTTACACAAAAAATAGCTAAACTAAGACGCAGCTGAGATTGATCTGTTTAAGCAAAAGACATCAAATCGAAGATTGCGAGTTCAAATCCCAGGCCCGGCAGGTGCAACCTCACTATCAATTTCTCTCAAGCAGAACGAACGTTCACCTCAAAATACTGCAATTTTTATAAATGAATACCTTTATTTGCATGCTTCAAACAAAACATCTATGAGATTTCATCATTTGATTTATAGTGCAATAAATTCAACGTTCGTGCCAAGACTCAAAGATCTCCACGATCTTACGTCTCAGACTATTCTTTCTCAGGTCATTTCTTTTCAAAAGGTGACACAGCAAAAAGTTGCTGCTGTGGCTTGTGCTAGGATTCCAGCTAATAGCTAATGCTTTGACTTAAATTAACACAGAAAGTAATCGCAACAGATACAGTAATATGCATGGCAACTACTTCTTCACTTACTTGAGTGGAACACGACCGCTCGCTCATTCTCACTGTGCCAAACACGGAAGCCGGAATCATTATCCAGGATTAGGGTCTACTTCTCACTATGACGTTCATGGTCTAAAGGAGGTAGATACTGCGCTCTCCGAACGCAGGAGTTTTTCCCGTCACAGCAGCTTGCTAGAAGATAAAAAATAAAACCTTTTCACCATTCGGGGAACAAAAGTACGTTTAATAAATATGAAAATGTTTTTTTTTTTTAAATTTTATTTTTTTTTATTTTTTTTATATTTATATTTAATTTATTTATTTATATATTTATTTTCTTTCTATTCTATTTCTATTCTATTTCTATATATAAAATAAATAATATATTTAAAACTTTCACTAAAAACTTATTTCCCTTCTCCTTAAACCTTTTACTAAAGCCTTATTTATGTCACCATACACAACATTTTATTTAAAAGTACGTGTGTTTTGTTTTTATAACCAATACTCAAATAAATTTGTACATCATTTATTCCTGACTTTGGTTGACTACACTCTCCCCTCCATCCTTCCCTATCTAATGTCGACTCCCAAACTCCGGGGTAGTTCTTCTTACGGAATTTCCTCTCCATTTTTTTAATGTATTAATATAGCGGTATTGAAGCCTGCCGATAATACGGCGGTGAAATACGTGGAGCTTTCCTCCTTTTCCCGTGAAACTTACGATTTTTTTTCGATTTCCCGAAATGACCGATTTCTTTCTCATGGAAATTTCAATGCTTTAATCCATTTCTCGACACTATTCCCTCAATTTTTTTAATTATATCTACAAACCCCGGTCTCTCACAGTGTGCCAAATATATGCAGCATTTCTTTTCTCTATGGTGTGCAATATGGTCCATCCACCTTCTACTCTTTTGTATACTTCTTTAATTCTTACTCTATCCGTCCAATTGATCTTCAGCGTCTTCCTCTGACAACAAGTTTCAAAACTTGCTAATCATTTTTAGTCTGCTCTTTAAATACTCTATGCTTCCAATCCGTAGACTGCCACACTCTCATGAATTCTTTTTAGTACTGTTTCTTCGTCCTTAATCCTGCCTGATTTTCAGTAGCTGCTGTTTCATAATGACCGCTTTCTTAGATTGGGCTATTCCACGCTCTATGCCAGTGATTGTACTTCCAAATTTTGTGACGGAATTTACTTGCTCAAGTTTCATTCATCTTTACATGTCCTTTGTCTTCAGCTTCCCTCTTCTGCATGCTAAGATTTTCATTTTTTCTTATTTAATTTTATGTTACTTCTCAAATAACTAGGTCCATTGTGTCTTTGATGATCATCAAGATTCATGACCTGTCAATTTTCATGGATCCACTCCTCTAATTACTCTCCCCTATTTCCCCTTCATACCTGAGGTCCTAACACCTTCTACCACACGCCATTACGGAAGCTAGCACGGTAGTACTTACGAGTAGATGCTAGGTGAATTTTTCCATGCCATATTCAAGCTTTGAAAAGATTTTATTTGGACTTACGGCAACATTTCTGAGAAAAGAGCAAGTTTTATACTTGAAGTTTTTGATGCTGAACTTACCGATCATTGCATTGCCCAAAAGCTAAGAGTAACGTGGTAAAGGCAGGATTGGAACGTCTCATGCCGACGCGTTACAAATCTGGCCACCGCGATAATAGTCACATGTCACAAGTATCAAATGAAAATTGATGTCTGCCAATCATTGACAAGAAGTGATGAAAATTTTAAATAGATAACTAATTCTGGGACAATACGCGTTCATCAGTCATCCTGGACGAATCCTAATGGAAATATTTTGTTTGCAGCATTCTCGCTACGAAGAATTAATCATTCCTTTAGGACCAAGTTGCGTAAAACAATTCCTCTGAAAGCAGTTCCTAACATCTCGCCATTTCGACATCAACGACCGCATTCCAAGGGCTCTTTAACTTGAGCGGTGAGTATGGGAGGATATGTCAAAGACATGCCAACACCATGACATACACTGAGTGAAAGGAATTGGAAGGGAGAAACGGAAGTGAGGACCGCGGAACTTGTTCTTCTTGGGGAAAGAACAAGAGAGGCAAGAAACAAATGAAAAAATAAAATGTGAGAAAAAATAAATAAGCTGGCTGATTGATTCCGTTCGGCGGAAGGGAAGTTGGGACTCTTTCTTTCTTGCATCCAACTCCACCCTGGCCTCTCTTCTTTTGATCTCTCATCCACTTCCCGGAGCCAACCAATTCTTTTCCGTTCAGAGTCGCGAAAGAAGGTGAGTGCTCGGATCAAAAAGGGACGATTGGAAACAAGCGGAAGAAATAACACAATTCCAAGGAAACGTAGACAAAGAAAGCGGAGAAAGGGCAAAAAAAAATGTCGGTCGCGGTCGTCAAAATGGCATCCGAGTTTTTCGAAGCGTAAGGATGGAATTTTACCAACCTGGATTGTTGTTTGCAGAGAGTCACCATTGAATTTCACGAAATATACTTCATATTTGTTAAAGCGTCATTACCTTGCATATATTTGCAAGGTCGGAGTGACTTTTTCATCAGTTTAAGTCCAAGTTAAATTTTACGAATAATCATTTACTTTCAATCGAGTTACTGTGAAGTGGACTTGCCTCTGCAAAAGCGTGTTCCATTTTCTTAATTTAAATCATGATTGCACCCAAATCGCATTATAAAAATACGCCATTTCTATTTAGCACTATAATTTAAACTTACAATTCAACTTTTGAACATATAAGTAACTTCTAAAATACGTTTATTTTTATTTATTTATTATTTATTTTTATTTATTTTGTATTTTATCTTCACTACCCCTAATACAGCCCAATTAGCCAATTTATATCGGGTAATTAGCCAAAACACAAGAAAAAACACAAACACCTATGCCTTGAGTGGTGATATTTTCACCTAGGCGGGAATCGAACCCGCGACCCTAGGAGTAGCCGGTGAGGAAAACTTATACTTTTAGAGATAAAGACTGAATCACAATAAATATTTTAGTTATGAATTCAAAATTCAAGATATTCTTTGCGGCTTAAGCCCGGCGTTTGGGTACTTTTTTCCCACGGGATATTAAGACTTTTTTTATTAAAAAAAACTCTCGCCGTGAACTGTAAAGTAAATATGCACGAAATTTCCTTCAATAAAAAACACATGCTTTCGTTCAATATTTCCAAAATTTTGTTATGCTTCCTCGCACAACCTACTCTCATCATGCATATATTTGTTAATAGACATAATGAGCCCATTGGTTCCGAAAGACTAGCTGCTTCTAATAGGGAAGTTTGCTTCCCTTAGGATTACAATTTATTATACTCCCTATTCTTCTTTAAAATGCTTTCGTCTCAACTTTTCGAATCTGAATTGAGAGAAAATTTGTTCATTTTAAATGATACTAGCTTCAACTCCCTCATTTCCTGCACTTTATGGTTATTAAATTGTCCCCGCCTCTCCGAAATTGAGGATAAATTGACATAAGGAAAAAATTTCATTATATTCTCGTGATGAAAGTTCTCTTTTTATCTCCCATTGAAGTTTCATATCTAAATACGGACCAGTTTTCCATTCCAGTCGCCTATCAAGTTAGTATGTGCGAAATATCATTTTACCTAGAAATCAATGAATTTGGTCCCATTTTAAAGAAAAATATATCACCCTTTCATTGACATTAAAAATTTAACCCCTTACCACATTACTTTCCGAGTTTTGAATCAAAAAAATACCAGCCCGTTTATATGGGAAATGGTGAGTATTATGCATTCCAGAGAGACCTTATCTAACAATGAGGAATTTCTAACACCTAGATCTCGTCAAAAAATCAACAGTGTGTAGTGTGTGTGTGTTTTCTCAACTATTTTTGAAAATTAATCATACTGTCACCGCAGTTAATTCTTCGGGATAAATAACCTTCCGTTTTGATGGAGTTTTAAACGTACCGGGTGAAAAAAATGAGTCAAGTTAAAGACTTATTTAGATATTTTCATTTGATTCTTTACAATTTCTGTCATGTAAAACTAATTTATTTCATCATTAATGATGCTTTATTTAATTCGTGTGTCTCATTGTTGGTGAAATTAAAACACATATATATATATGTATATATATATATATATATATATATATATATATATATATATATATATATATATATATATATATATACTATATATATATGTATATATATATATATATACTCATATAAATGTTTATACAGAAAGGTAGAAAGAAAGTGGATAGGAACACGTAAAGTTTACAAAGACAATGGTGGTGTGAAGATGAAATGATGGCCGATTCCAAGCAGAAAAAATTCGACTGGACCGGGAATCGAACCACGGACCTTTGGATTTCGCGTCCAATGCTCAGACCACCAAGCTACCCAGTCTACTAAGAAACTGCTGGAATCGGCGGGGGGTTTATATGAACAAACACTCCCCAGGGCATGACCCACGAGAGCGGCCAATAGATGGCGCGCGGGCTGCTTATCACCCACCGGCAGAGAAGGAATGACATACACAGAAGGCGAAATGAAAGAATAACTCAAGCACACAGACAGTGGTGAAAGATATAGAACAGGCGTTTCGGGGTACGCTAACCCAAGTAGGAAATGACCCGTTCAGGGCATACAATCGTTCACTCATTCACTCAGACCGCACAGCGGCAAATATACTCATATAAATGTTTATACAGAAAGGTAGAAAGAAAGTGGATAGGAACACGTAAAGTTTACAAAGACAATGGTGGTGTGAAGATGAAATGATGGCCGATTCCAAGCAGAAAAAATTTTAAACTCGTGAGTTTCCATTTTATATGTTTTATGTTTAGTGTCACCCTGTGACGAAGCTTTATATATATATATATATATATATATATATATATATATATATATATATATATATATATATATATATATATATATATATATAAGCTTCGTCACAGGGTGACACTAAACATAAAACATATAAAATGGAAACTCACGAGTTTAAAATTTTCGGTGGGTCGCCCGCACCTTCATCAGTGATAGAATGAGGATTCACCTGATTCAATGAATCCTCATTCTATCACTGATGAAGGTGCGGGCGACCCACCGAAAATTTTAAACTCGTGAGTTTCCATTTTATATGTTTTATGTTTAGTGTCACCCTGTGACGAAGCTTTATATTGTTTGCCACGTTCGTGGAATCTTCGCAAGAACTTATATATATATATATATATATATATATATATATATATATATATATATATATATATATGTTTTATCGAATATGGTCTCTATTATGATTTGGGAACTATCTTGCTCGCAATACCTTAATTGAATGTCTGGATTGTATTCATTATAAATTTCCACACCTAATTCAGCCAAAACCACACCCATGAGAAATTAATAAATATGCATTTAATTCCAAAAGTAAATGAGGTCGAAATTTCCTCAATTAAAAAATTCATGCTGTCATTCAATATTTCCTAAATTTTAATATATATATCCTCGCACATACTTCTCATTTTATAAACATAATGATCCCATTGATTCCTAAAGACTAGCGGCCCGCAATGGGGTAGCTAGTTTCCTTTAGGATTACTATTAATTATACTTCCTTAACTTCTCCTTTTAAAAATGCTTTTGCCTCAACTTTTCGAATCTGAATTGAGAGAAAATTTGTTCATTTTATATAATACTAGCTGCAACTCCCTCTTTTCCTACGCTTTATGATAATTAACTCGCCCCCGCCTCTCCGAAATTGAGGAGAAATTGGCATAAGGAAAAATTCCATTATATCCTCCAGTATGAAAATTCTTCCTCCCCGGGGATTTAAACGGCGAAGGAAATATTCGGTGAGGACGCATTTAGGGACCCAACCGTCATGAATAATAGCGGCGGATGGCTGGGGACGGCTGAGCGGGCGAAGCAACGCAAGACGAATGCGGCGCCTCTATCTTCCTCCCACTGTCTCTCTCTCTCTCTCACCCGGGGCCGTCTTCCCACAGGAATCCCGACGAAGGCGCCATCCTTCTCGGGATCCACCCGAGAGCAAAGAGCAGCTGCCTGCCATTCAACGTTTTCCACCCTCTTATTCACTTACTCCGCTGTCTTGTGAGCCTCTAAATACAAGGGTATCCGAAAAGAGGTACGCTTACCCCCGGGAGGCTCAGGAAAGTTGATGCTTAGAGGGTTTGGCCAAGACGCAGAAAAAAGGAGACAAGCCATGGATCAGCATTTCAAAATATTTCACTCGTCCCTTTTCAATGTAAACGATCCTGAATGATAGAAATGGATAGAGATGGCATTTTAGCGTAGTTCAAGGTTTGGATATCAAGGAATTCGAGAAACTAAAAGGTACCGTAAGCGTAGTGAATTGGTGACTTTGTGGCACTGGGTACAACTTTGCGACATTAAAGTTCCACAGAACTGTTTTAAATTTGCCGGAATTTACCAAGTGGTTGACGTAGAAAGTATTCCAGCTGTCCGTTCTCAGAGGCCCTTTGTTGGTGACTCTAGGAAATACATGCACTAGAACGGCAACACTATGATATTTTTGGCTCTGCGTACCGAGCGATTTTAAGGAGTGTTCAAACTTATGTATTATTATGCTGATGAACGGAATATAGATCAGCTTTGAGTCTCGAATTGAGTTCTTTCAATACATAATTTATTATAAAAATTCAGAGAAAGGAGTATTAATATTCGTACATGCAATATTATCTGGTTACATTTTTCAATACATTATATGTGACTAGTAGCATAGACTAGTAGTGTGAAGCATAGGTCAACATTGTGAAAGCATAGGTCACTGTCAATAAGTCACCCTTTGATATCGTGTTGAGCGGATTTTTTTATCTTAGGGCCAGGAAAACCCAGTATAAACGAAAGAAAGATTGTATCGCCGAGGTATTACAATTAAAAAAAGAACTATTTAGCTCAACAAGGTCAGAAAAATAACTCGCGTCAGAAGATTCGCCCATCTCATTCTTTCTGTGAAAGTGATGCGCATATCTTTGACTAACTATCTCGCACTAACTACCTTAAGGAATTTTCCTATGATCAAAAGGCACCGTATAGATTCGTTAACGTTTGTCGCACTGAAATTGGTTTTAATTTCTTCACAGCAATTATAAAACTGAAATAGTATGCTATAAATACATATTTGTTTACTTCGAGCGATAATTCCGAACGTAAGCGCTATGGAAGTATGCAAAAGTCATGACACACAGCAATTGTGTAAGTAGATGGTGGTCTACGATAGTACAAATGCACGAGATTTTTACCCTTTTCCGTTTTAACAAACCATAACCAGCAGATTACCATTACAAAATATTATCAGTACGTTTCCCCGCTGAAAATCTCTTCAATAACAACGTAAAAATCATCTGCTTTCGTCATCATTTTGCAACGGCAATCAACTTTGAATTTACCAGAATCGGGGGAATAAATACATTTTTTTGAGGTGGTAAACATGTCACGAAAAATCAAATACTCGAAGTTGACTTGAAAACCAAGGCGATCATGACGGTTACTTCAAACTAACTGATAGAAAGTAAGCTGTACGGGACCTTTCTCATCCCAGCATTTCATTTCTGGCACACTCCTGTTCCATACATGAGACCTTACTGTAAAATATTTTTCCTCAAATTTGCTGAAATTCAGCAAGCTTTTCTTAACTAAAATTGTACCAACTTTTAAGCAAATCTGGAAAGCTGAACATTTTAAGTTGCTAAAATTCAACAAATTTTCGTGAAAAGTTTAAGACTGAAAATATTGGCTGAAAATAATTAACCTAAATTTCGGACAGGATTTTGCTCACAATAAAAAGGGTACAACATAACTTCCAACAATATTCATTAAAAAGTTAAAAATATATGCCATTTAGCTACAACTTTAACTTTAAAAGCAAATTGAAAAGAGTGCTGGATTAATTAAATATCAAAACAAAAAAATTTCTCTTGTAATTAGGTTTGAGAGTGGTTAAAATAACAATGACCAAGTCCAAATTTACCCAAAGACTTAATACCTTTTAATTATGGATGAGTGAATAAAATGATAAAAATTATTATTAAATCAAGGTAACTGTATCCATCGAGACGCAGTGGAAGGGTAAGATAACATGATTTCATCCAGATCTGCAGAGACAAATAATTTATAGGTGTGCTGATTAATAAGACTAACTTCATTATAGGCATTTTGCTGAATTTCAGTAAGTTTTTTAACCGAAAATGTCTGGAGAGTTTAATTCTGAGAACTAGCTGAATTTAAGACATTTTGCTGAATTTCAGCTAGTGTAGTATGGACTGAAAATATCTAGATTTTTCAACCATTTAAATTTTTTTTTAAATCTAGATTTTGGCAACAACGGCCTATCTCCTGACTATTTCAACCTTGCAGTTAACAAAACTTTGTGTGTGTCTGCGGAATCTGCAGAAGACACAAAGTTTTGCTTACTATAGTGTAGACCTTCCCCCGAGTGAAAACTTCACCATTTAAATTTGTATTTCAACGTCTTTAACGTGATCCGAGCCAGAGGATGGAGGGTGTACATCAGTAAGCGAGCTTTCCAGTAAGGCAACCGTCTGCCAATGACTACGGGAAAGATAACGGATCCTGAATGACAAGAGAAAGGGGGAAGGGTTCGGATGAGAGTTTGGAATGTTGAATAGAGAACAAATTTTTTCAGCCCCTCTAAGAAGAATGGACAGGAGAGGGTTGGGTGAAGAGAGGAGAAAAGTGGGCTGGGTCCATTGGACTGACTAGAGGGGGCCGAGCGAGGTGCGTGAATTGGAAGGGGGAAAGGACCCTTTAGGGCTTTAGCGAGAAGAGAGAAGGGACTCTTCTGGGGGAGGAATTCCTCTGGAAACCACAGAGGAGAGAATGGCAACCCGGACTGTCAACATGCCGCGCCTTCATCCCGGCTACGTGTACATGCAAACACATCGACTGGATCCAAAGGGTCCCGCACAACATCCGCCCTTCCACTCTCTTTTCCCGCGCGCTCACATCCTCTTGTGTTTCCACCCCCTTGTGTCCGTGTCACTGTCCGGCCGTTCCCATAGGGTCGCCCACACGACGCGATAAGCTTCGACGAACCGACAACGACGTTATTGAATCCCTGCCACGGGCGGGCAGCTCATCGCCCGGCTCCGCATGGACGAGACAACGAAAGGCCAAGTCGTTTTATTACGTCAAGTAACCTCGGCAGGATGGAATTGATTGGCAGCTGGCAAAGACGATTGACAATCGAGAGTTTAAGCGCCGATGATGATGGGTAAGTAGATGGGTCAAGCATGTATTCTGGCGGTTTTCCTGCGGAAAAGCTCCACGCAAGCCTACGTTTCTAAGTGCTAGTTTGATGTCTTTCTATAATCTACATATAAAAAAGATAAGCAATCTACATGGTGCCTTTAACCCAGTGGGAAACCCGAGAAGTAATTATGCCTAAAAGAGGAACTGTGGCTCAAATGCGTTTCGCTAAATTAGATATTCCGCTCAAATACTTTGAGGTCATGTTTCACGGTGAACTCTTGCGTCAAATATTAGAGTAAAATTTAGCTTAATATGCCATAAAATTTAGCTATAAAGCGCATTTAATGCGCATCGCTCTATTGCACCTTTAATGCGCATGCGCAAAAATTTAACCATTTAGCTCTGACATGGTCGGAGTCTCATCCGGAGTTCCTCGAGGAAGCGTGATCGGCCCTCTTTTATTCATTACTTATATGTATTAATGACCTAAGTTCTCGAGTTAACAGTAAATTAAGATTAATTGCAGACGATACAGTTATCTACTGTGAAATAGGTTAAGACGCGGACGCGGACACGGAAGTTCTGTCATCGGACCTTAACAACGTTCATTCGTGATTCCAGGAGTGGGGGCTAGAATTAAATATCAGTAAATTCACATCAGTTCACTTCCTATGAAAGTCATCACACAAATGCCAAATGCCATAAATTGAGGGGAGAGAAAACTTAAAATCTTCAGATACAGTAAAATATCTTGGAATTACCTTAACTTCTGATATTTCATGGAGAGCACACATACAAAGCATATGCCACACAGCATTAAAGAGACTAGGTTTTATTAAGCGTTTAATAGGAAGGTCCTCAGATGAAAAAGTAACAGAGAGATTCTACTTCGCTCTGGTTAGACTACATGGCAAATGCGTCGCGAGCATTTGGGACCTTGGTCATAAAGATTTAAACAAAAAATTATAAAAATACAAAGAAAGATACACGCTTCATTGAAAACTGCTACGAGAGAACAAATACTGCCTTACAACTATTAAAGGGATAAAGGTGGAAGCCGCTAGTGACTTGGAGGCTACACGCTAGGTACTTTGCTTCAGAAATTCAGAACTAATGTATTTCAGAGCGACACAGAGAATGATATCATGACGCCTCACTACATCTCTAGGTCTGATAGAAGAGATAAAATAAGATAATACCTTTCCGAAGAGGTGGGTACAAAAACTCGTTCTTTTCGCGCGCAACATGCAATCCCAATGAAAACTGAGCTCCACTAAAAACACTCACATAATACACGTGACCACTTGACCTCCCAAAACCTTACATCTTTTCATGGCTGGCGTCTTAACACCCCCTGCTACATGCCCATATGGCATCTCGCAGGGTATTATGTAGGTGGTTTCTGGTATATTTCCGGCGACAAAGATGAAGGAACTTTTCTCGGGTGTCCACCGGGTTTCAAGCTCCACGTAAGCCTACATTTCTACGTACTAGTCGGAAGTCGAAACGTTAGCCTACATGGAACCTTTAACCCAGTGGGAAACCAGAGATGTAATTATGCCTAAAAGACAAACAATGGCTCAAATAAATTTTGCAAATCAGGGATATAACAATTAACACTACAATGCCACATGGTATCGTATTTATTGACCGGTGGTGTACATAGAATGGGAAATAATAGTAAGTAAGTACACCTGATGAGGCTGCTCTGCGGCGAAACCGGTCATTTGAGTACATATAATACCATTTGGAATTGTAGAGTTAATTCTTCTACCCCTGATATCAAGGTATTCCAAGGAAGTTCCGAAACCATCATCTAAATGTTGCAAAGTTGAAGATTCTGCCCGAATAATTTGAGGTCATGGTTCACGGTGAACTCTTGCGTCAAACATTGGTGCAAATTATAGCGTAATGTGCCATAAAATAACGTTATAATGCACATTCACTTATTGCCGCGATGAGTATCAATCTTAAAACATTAACATAGGACCATACAAGAAACCAAAACCGACTTAAACATCCTCCTCTAGAGCAGCTTTAGGAACGCGTACTAACGTGCAATTCGAGGATGATTTTTGTGCAATGCGCGTACGTAGGCTGGTCGTTACGATGGTATTGGAAACGGGTATGAGGAACAAATGGGAGTGGATATGAACCTGGTGACAGCATTGGCCTATTCTTCACAAAAATTACCTGGGGCTACATGTTTATGCATACCATCCGACGAAGGGCGTGTTTCACTTGCAATAAGAAGACGGCTAGCGTAATTTTGACCCAAGAAAAAGCATTGCATTCCTTTACCCTATTTAAGAGCTTGATATTATAATCTTGAGACAGACATTTGTTTACAAGGTTTCAAATATTTTTAATAATAGAGGGTAAATATAATACAGCCGACAGAGTTTCTTTTTTATAAATTACGAGGAAACTTTGATACTACTCCACCAAAACCTAATAAGCAAAATTTTAAACGTTCTTCCTAGTACCATGCTCTCAAATTTTTCTGTTCTCTACTTTTTGAATTAACAATTCATATCACTATGGGTACATTTCTGAGAAACATAAAATTATGGCTATTTTCAAAACAAAACATTGAAAATTTATTGAAATAGAATACGTGATTATATTGAAAACTTTACTTTAATGTATGCAATCATTGATGTTGTAAAATTGTATAGGTTAACGTAATCTGTTATAAACATTGTTTTTTTTTATTTATACAGTTCTGGAAGCTTGGAAGAAGTTTTTGATTGCATGGACACATCGTAATTGTATGCCAGTGAGATGCTAGGACGCGATTGAACTGTAAAGCTGCCTCTTAAAATATGCTTTGTTGGTAACCCTAAAAACGGAATATATCCATTATGGTACCTAATTCAGCATTGAAAAGTTGGTAAAATGATTCGTTAGTAAAGTTGTGTCTCGAATGGTGGAATAAAAATTTATTATTATTTTCTCCTCACACAGCACCCGAGAGGGGATCGTGTATTTCCCACTGGATACACTATTCCACAGAACAGCAAGATCTCCATCGGAATCGTTCATATCCACCGGTTATCGGAGGAGAAGACAAAAAACCCAGAATATTTACGTCATAACGAGTAGCTTGGTTAAATGAGCAAGGGAGAATAACTTGGGAAGAGGAGGATAAACTTTATTATGACAAAAACAGCTAGATTCCTCCTTCCTTCCTCAATTTTCGCTATCCATGGGCTTCATTAGGTAGCATTCAAGTGATTTGCATTCTTCATCTTTTAAACCCTTCCAGTAGTTATTCATTCATTCCTTCTGACGCCTTCTCTTTCTTCTGTCCACGTATCACCTCTTTTCTCTTTTATTTTATCCACGTATTCCTTAATCATTGAGACCCTAGTTACTCTTCAAATACATTTCTCATTCTCAAATTATGGCTCTAAAATTTTCCTCATCATTTTATTCCGGTAATATTACCGCACAGTTAGAATCGCCTGTCAAAATAAAACTTACCTGCATTTTACCTAGGCCAGTACAAAAGCTAACCGGCTAAGCAACCACGAACGTAAGCGCATTCTATTTCCCCTCATGCATCATATATTCCTCTCTGGATTGAATAATGTGAGTAAGGCTGTGCGATGTAACCCTAGCAATTAGATCACCTAAAACCCTGGCCAACTAATAGTGCGTTCACATTTCTAAGATTAATAAAAAATAAGTAAAAAATGACGTATACCTCGTTTTTTCGGAAGTGATATGGCATGTAAATAAATAAGCATTATTGGCAAAAGATCAAATAAGCATTATTGGCAAAAGATTCGTGTGGATGTAGCACTCTAAGGATCGGAAGCGTGGATCATTGGAAAAGCTGTCCACAGCAGACTAGAAGTCTTCAAAAGCTGGTGCTGGAGGAGAATGCAGAATATATAATAGACGGACAAAATAAGAAATGATGAAAGGCACAGAAGAGTAGAAGACAGGACCATATGGCATACTATACACCAAAGAAGAACCAGATGGATAGGACACACCCTAAGACACAATGGGTTTGCGAAGAACGTCAATCTAGGTAAAATAGAGGGAAATACTTGGAGGTAAGGGAACTAACTAACCAAGGATAGGGAAGGGTGGAGGGCTGAAGTCAACAAATCTAAGGAGTTAACAACCATTAAATGAATGAACATGTATAATTAGTAATTTACTGCGAATTTATTCACAAAAAAGTTAATGCTCAACCAATAGTTCCATATTTACTAAATGCTTCTTTAAGCTGTTTAAATTTAAAATAAATTTCGAAAATGACCGCTATTATAACTGGAGAACAATTTTTTCACCGACAATAAAATGGAAAAAAGGAGACTCCTCCTATATGTGCTAGTGTCTCCAACCCTTGATTTTATTCTTTCAACTTCAAAGCAAGAATTTCAAGTCTATCGCAAGTCTGTCGCAAGTCTATCGCAAGTCTACCGCAATTTCAAGTCTATCGCACAATGCTTACAGGCATAGCATTTCACGATGCTGAAATTTCAAAATTTAAGAAATCTCCAGATCCAAACTCATGATACCAAGGTTGTGAGTAGGAGAACATGATTGTGCCACATGGGACACTAATTTGAAAAACAATTTACTGTACGAAGGAATCTCGCTTACCCCGAAAATTGAGCCTGGGTAATCACTGTCGGTAGTATACTTGCTTGGATCAGCGAAATAATAAGTGCAGAAAATACGTAAGCGAGTGTGCGTGTACTTAACTTTACCTATTTTACCTTAATCTAACACGAGCATATAAATGTTATTTCAAATAAATCACACAAATCACTATACATGATGAAGTATTTCAGTCACCAAATCTCGATGTCATTACGCCGGAGGTTGGTTCAGACTTTGGTATGTCCACGTCTTGATTTTTGCTTCGTCATTTACTCTGATGTGAATAAAGAAATTGCATATTCTGAATATAAAACTGAATTAGCATTCACAATTAAAAATTGAGTTCCAAAAGAGTTTTCATTTAAATAGCATGAAGAAATATTGAAAAAATTGAACTTTTATTAGTTTAAATGTCCACACACTAGATAAGCCGACCATTTCCGGGTCAAAAAGAAAATATATAACAAACTTTGACAGACTAATGGCCATGCCTATGCAAATAATGCTCCTGTATTACATAAAAACCAAAAAATGAGTTTAATAAATAGCAGTGCCGCATGAAAACTAGGATAGCATAGGGGTTTGATTAAGTAGCATTATGTATTTGCAAAATATGGACATATTTCTTTGATAAGGAAAAATTGCACCATTAATTTGCAATTTTTCTTTGCGTTCAACAATAATCAATCCAGGTACAAGCATCATACCCAATCGACTTTAAATTATAGATTCCCTATACCAAGAATAATGAAAGAAATTCTGTAATGTCCACTTAGTTTTTTTATTAGTACTACGCGTTTCAACGATTACATCGTCATCATCAGGTACTTACTTTCATTTAAATAGCATGAAGAAATATTGAAAAAAATAGAACTTTTATTAGTTTAAATGTCCACACACTAGATAAGCCGACTATTTCCGGGTCAAAAAGAAAATATATAACTAACTTTGACAGACTAATGGCCATGCCTATGCAAATGATGCTACTCTTTTACAGAAAAACCAAAAAATGAGTTTAATAAATAGCAGTTCCGCATGAAAACTAGGATAGCATAGGGATTTGATTAAGTAGCATTATGTATTTGCAAGAAGACGGAGGATAATCTATCTATTTTTTATTTTTAGGAGTAAGTGGAACATCACAAAATTTCTTTCATCATTCAGAAATTATGTTTCACAACATCTCGTCTGATACCGTTGAGTATATCTTCCCTATACAATATTGTTCGTTATCATCAACTGGTATTCTGCCCATCGGCAAGTCACAAACACCAAAGCTGTCTCCATTTCGTCCTGTCCCGGACCTCTTCCTTCGTTTCCTTGGAACTTCTTTTTATCTTCACCTCGTCTGTCATCTTTAACCTTCTTCTTTCTCTTCTCTTTTCTCCCTCCACTGTTTCCTCGACTGCTGTATTTCAAATCCCCTTCCCTCTTAAAATATGTCGAATAGTGTATCCTTTTCCCTCGTGTATTGTTTTCAGCAGTGTTTCTTCCTCCCTAACTCTTCCCAGCACCTCCTCATTCCTTACTCTATCCACCCATTTCACTCTCTCTATCCTCCTCCACACCCACATCTCAAAGGCATTGATCCTATCCTTCTCCTTCTTCCTAATTGTACGTATTTTTTTACAATATGTAACAGATGAAGTCCTGCTAAGCCAATGACTTGTCAGAAGGTGCTCTTTATTAGTGTCCACCGGATTGCCAATCAAGTATTCATTCAATAATCAGAGCAGATTTAAAGAAAAAATATATATAATGTTATAGGTACCGGTATATTAGTCATAAAACATAATTTGATGAATATAGAAGCAAAACAGATTTAAAACCTAAAATGTAATAAAAACACATGAACTTACACAAAAACACAGAATATTTCTATCAAATCATAATTTCCTTACGATAAGTACAAAAGTTTTTCTTCTTTTAATTAAACAAATGCACAATATTGATCAGTCAGAAAACATATTTAAAAAATAGATGAAAAACCTAATATGTAATAAAAACATAAATATATGCACACAAACACAATTAAAACATTTCTATAAAATCATGATTACCTTAGAATAGGTAAAAAAGTGTGTTTTTTAAGTAAAAAATTGCAGAAACATTGATCAGTTATAAAAGATATTTTAAAAATGCAAAATAAAGCTTTTATTGTACGTATCCCATATAATATTGAGTACTTAGCACGCAATTTCCCACATATTCTTTCTTTAGCAAATTTAGGAATATAATATTGGAATAACGATCCAACCTTGCTCGCTGGTTCACTTTCCGGAGAATCTCCGGACCGCGACCGGCCCTTCAAAAGACAGGTCCGTTCCCCATTTCCATGCTCCCAGAACTTGGGCCGATGCAACAGGGAATACCGATTTGCACGATTCATATTTATGACAGTGCCCGAGGCAAATGGGGAGCTGGCCTTACACACAGCGCACAATGCTGAGAGGGAGGAAAAAAATAAACAATAATGATAAACAGCCTGATCGATACCACTTTCCATTCGAAAATACGGTGTTCCCTCTCAATGGATGTAAATGGATGTCGTTATTCACATTCCTAGCGGGTAAAGAGGGAGGTACGGAGGAGAGTGCCGTGCAATTTCGCCGAAAAAAAATTTCGAGGTCAGGTTCGAGTGATGATGCAAAGCCGCGAAGGATGTTTCGAGGAGGCCGGGAAAATTGTATTGGCGAAAACAGGATCCCATATTGAGTGGAGATGATATGGATGAGGATGAATAATGACCCGCTCCACCTATAGGCGCGCCTCACATGCGTCTGAAAGTCAGCAGCAGGGACGCCACTCTGGGTATTTCAACACAATCTCTCCCAAAGGAGGAAATTATCCCTCCAAAAAGAAATTGAAGATTGATTCCATGACAATTATCACCCGTGTGTGATAAACAATTCCCAATGGAATTTCAGTTATTGATCTGGATACATCCAGAAAACATTTGCAATTATTGTTATTTTTGATGCTTTTAGCGGGAATAAAAGTTTAATTTTTGCAGCTCCTTACATGGCTCAATCAAATGCAACTGATTACCACTTTAATGCATGTTTCCACAAGAACAAGGCTGTAAAAAAGTGAGGCGATGGCGTACTAGTCAAAATTCAGTTAACTTTCTCATTAATAGGACAGGGAAATCCCATAACCAACGAATTTAAAATTCGATAGAATATTTTCCTTTTGTTATAATCGAGAACTTCTTGACTAGAGCATTTCTTAAGGCGTATCAGAATGAAAATTAAGGATTTTTTGGTATTACTTCGATAAGTTTATAGCTTTCATTTCATCATTTGTCACGACTAAGAGCCACCTACTTTATTTGAGGATCACACAATAAACCAAGTGAGCGCATGGTCCTAGCATAAGTGTAAGCGACAGTTAAATCATTATCATAAATAATTCTTTTTTAATTACGTGCCGTATTTCTTGGCCCAAATGACGCGCCGTTCAGTCAAAAATTTGATCCAAAGTCGGTTCTCCATTATTGGCAGAGGATCTTTTTCGAAACCGAGATTAGCCATAAAAAACCCATAGCCGTAAAAAAAACCCATGCAGCATTAATAATCAGGACAACAATGGAGAGAAAGTGCTGGTATTTCCTAGATAATTCTTACTAGGACTGTGTGATAAAATGCGCTAATAAAAAATTTTAGCCATTTGCAGAAGGTAAGCATTTTCTTCAGTAGATCAAACAAACCCATTTATTAACCGTGTTATGACCAATTTTAAAGTTTTCAGTATCCCGCCTCCATACATTCACATGCTTTCACAAATCTCTTACTCATCTCATCTCTTTGGAGGGGCTTACATACATATCCGAGGATTTATTCTAAAATACTCTGTCTTTTAATTATCTCATAAGAGAATAAATCCGAAGAATCGACAAAGCAAGATAAATAATGCATCTTTCTCATTTAAATGAATTCCAAATAAAGCGATCAAAGTACCGTCATCAATATGAGAAAAATATTGTATGAAATTTTTAATATCCTTAGGTATGAGAGATACAAAGGCGTACACGAATCCACCAAAGATTTAACGAATCACTTTTCGAGGTTACTAGCGTTTATATATTGGAATAGAAATTCCAGCAGCTCAATTCTTAACAGAGCCTAAGAGCATTTCACACTTAATCAGCTTATGATTTCCTGGTCAATAAATGTAAAACACGAAACTGTAGTAGTTTTAGAATTTTCTGAGACGCAGTCAGCCGAGGTATATGGGTGTTACTACCCCAATAATATGAACGAATCATGTGGTGGTTAAATGTTGTACGAATGCAAAATAAAAGCAGAACAAAAGTTATATCTTTGACAAAAATGCAGCGCGACACGCCTATTCAAAATTGTGGTTGCAAGGAAAACTCCTGATCCTACTAGAAAAAAATTGTCCTGTATACTCGGACCAACAAGAAACCCACAGTTTTTACAGCCAGCCATTGTGCATTTAATTTCAATCGGTTAACAAAATTATTATGCTGATACAGCTAAGTAAGGAGAAATTCTTGCCTCGCCGCTGGTCACTTCATTGAAACAGGAATGAAAATTGGACAAAAAATCTCAAATTTACCCCTAAACCACGACGTCGGCTTCTTTATCCCTCGTACCTCATTTTATCGACAGGAAATAATGCCTTTGGGACCGAATCAGATATTAAATCCCGGCTTCCAACGTCTTCACGGGCTATTGCACGCTCCATAAATTGTAAGCGCAGAAATTATCTACGTCATGAAAATATTTCGTTTTAATGACAATAGGCAGACTCGTTATTCCTAGGAGTGCAAGAAGAGGCACTGACTGGGCAGTTCACAAATGCCATCAAAGGCAATGAAAATCCACCGAGAAATTCCACTCTGTTATTAATGGTAGGCATTTTTATGGGAGCAATCTCACCAACTTGTTACACCAAAGCTGGTAAAACAAAGAGTACGGCCGGAGGGGTTCGAATCAGTTCCTTGTTCCTCAAGGCAACCACTGCTTCAACAGAGATCGTCAGCAGAGCAACAACAGTGCGCTTCTCAAAGAAAGGGCATAAATTGGCGTTTTAATAGGCTCTTAAATGAAATTGCCGCGGGAGCAGTAAAGAGCTATGCTTTCTTAAGGAGACGCGGCAAAACCAGCAGCGCAAATCTTTCTTTCCCCTTCTCTGCCATAAATCTCAAAGGGCAAGCGATTTCCGTTAACTCTATTGCCTCGGTAGCATTTGGAATGAGCTCCCGACGATGGCTTCATTAATTCTTCAATTCAGTCATCCTGATTGACTACGTCTCAAATCAAATTCTTTGGATGCCTCTCATGATTAGTTCTCGGAATTCAGATATCTGAATCGCTTTAACTGAACCACCTAATTTGCCATTTAATGCGATCCTTCACTTTCTTCAAAATTCGTTTCCTAAAAGTATTGCAACACAGAGGAAACTGCGTAGATCTTGGCTTTGTGGTAACTATCCAATTTAGCGTAAAATGAAAATAACGTATTAAAGTACAGAAACTTACTTACTTACCGCGACCCTATATGGAACTTTACAAAAGTTCATACGAAGTTTTTGCCCAAAACATTTTTAATTTGGCACCAATAGAAAATCTTATGTAACAAACCAAACACATGTTCTTCAAAAAATTAAAGAAGTGGAATATTTTTTACTTCACCTTAGAAGAAGAGTTGAGTTTTTTCCATGCTCACCGTGAGGTACTAGAGCAAATTCCCGTGCTTAGTAATTACGAAGTTTGCACTTGAGACATAAAGCAATAATTAGGGAGCCTGATTAAAAAAGAACATATCCTCAACAGCCATAACTAAAACGGATATCTGTATTCACCACTGTCATCTTTTTTTACCCAAGAGTTAGTGAACTCAGAAAACAAACTATTTCTATCACCGAGCGAAGATGACGCCTTTAAGGTAGTGCGAGCGAGATAGTTCCCTAATCATAATAGAGACCATATTCGATATTTACATTTTAATTTCACCAGCTGTGAGACACATGAATTGAATATTGCATTATAAATGATGCAATAATATAGTTTTACACAACAGAAATTGTAAATAATCAAATGAAAATACCTAAATAAGACTTTAAATTGACTCATTTTTTCCCGCGGTACGTTTGAAACTCCATCAAAACGGAAGGTTTATTGTGATCCCGTAGAATTTACTGCGGTGACAATGCGATTAATTTTCACAAGTAGTTGAGAAAACACACAAACTACACATTTTTGATTTTTTTTACTAGATCAAAGTGTAAGGAATGACTCATTTTTTAATATAAGGCCTCTCTGGAGTGCATACACGAACCATTTCCCATGTGAAATGGCTGGTATTTTCTGGCAAATATCTCGGAAAGTAATGCGCTAAGGGGTTGAATTTTTAGTGTCAATGGAATGGTGATATTTTATTTCTTTAAAATGTGACCCAATTCATTCACTTCTAGGTAAAATGATATTTCGTTAAAACTACCTTTAGGTTGCTAAAACTTCTCATTTACGTTCTCTGCCAAATTTACTAAGATTCTTCGAGTTGCAATTCAGACATAATTAATGGAATGCTTGGAAACCATCTGAATCTCTTAGCTGTAACAAAATATAAAATCATTTTTGGAACTAGCATATAAACTTGTCTAGAGAGAATATGGGAATTTGGCGAGAAAAAATGTATAACATTGACATTATCATAATCAAATTGTACAGATGCAATTCTTCGGTACCGATATTCAAACTAATACTAAATAAGACAAGTGTTATCTTGGTTATAGGCCAACTTACACCAAAAGTTATAACCAGCAATCTTCAGTCCACCTCGTGAGAGCTCAAATTTTTCAAAATTTGAAAATACAACGTATCATACATATGATGCGAAAAAGGAGTAAAGCGCATTTCAAAGGCAACAGAATCGAAGAAAAGTTTTATACTTGGATAAGACCCAAACGTTATTCTGACAACACCATCATCCAGCCACATACGCTACAGCGGGCTTTATTACCTTTGCAGCTTTTCATATTCAATGAGCAAATGGTACAAGATGCTACGGTATCTAATTAAATTCTTTTCATCATTTCATAAAAGTCTACCTGTTAATTTTTGATGAACGTTTCACACTCAGCGGGTTGTTCATTACGATGGGATGCTGGATAAATCTAGCAGGGGAGCAAAATAATTCTCGTAGTCATTGAGGAATCAGTTCCTAGCAGTGTTTTTCACAGAGTATCCGACTATGCGATTTGTATGCAAAATGCCGCAATTGTCGGGATATCCTCGGTGAAGAAAACACAAAAACCGGACCGGTTGGAGATTTAAAAATTGCAATGCAAAAACATGGACAAGAAACAGATGTAAGCATGGGTAAAGATAAGGTAAGCGAAAGACCAAACAAAGCAGGGCCTCAGTATTACAAGAAATGAGCATGTAAGTAAAAAGAGCCTCGTTGAGTTTTCCATTTAGTTGAGGCCATTGCCTTCGTGGAACTTGGGGCAGAAATATGTTACACACGTCGCCATTTTCACGGGTCACCGCACCGAAGCGAACAGCGTTTCCCGAGCGACGCAAAAAAACACACAAAAAATCGCGTTGGTCACCGTTTGCTCAGCCTTGTCGCGCACGGAGATTCTCCCGGAGTTCACGACGCACACCGCTCCGTGGCGCCACACGCGCCTTCGGCAGGCGCTCTCGCATGCTTGCCGCCACTTACCATTTCAATCGCTCGGATCACTCACCTCGAGTGTGTTGACGAAATACCTCTCCTTCTGAGACGATTTCACCGCGTTACATTTACGACGACTCGCATCGAGCAGGTGAGTGACATCATCTCAAAGCCATTTTCATTTTAAAAGCAAAAGAATTCCGATTTCCGACGACTGCATCACACGTCTTAACATTCACACCCAGGGCACGGGTGGATGGTACAGGTCAATACTATTTCGACGGTGACAGTTTTCAGTAATGAAGGAAAATTCTCGCTACAATAATGGTAAGTATGTAATATGCACGCATTCTGGTTGTTGCTGTGGCTTTACATACCAAAATCACCTGTTCGAGTACCGATATAGGCGGAGATTTTTCAAAGAGGTACCGATCACAAAGTGGATGCTATTCGGAGAGAACTTCAAATGTGGTACTTCGTTGGCAAGATGGGACATAAAATGGAGGATTCCTAAGGTACCTTAAAGCCTAATACCAACGCTGGGCTTCTCTTCTAACTTCCCCATTTCAACCTACCCACCTGTCCTCAATATCGCTAATGACTGGTTGTCGGTCGCTCACCCAAATGACAAGTAAACAATGGATGAAGCATTACTACGATTACAACATCTGATTACGGTAGGCAGGGTAGCTAAAAACCACAGTTTATAATATTATGGGACTTTTTTTGGTGAAAATATTCATCCTTGAGTAGGATTGTATTTCAAAGATCTCGCAAGAAAAGCAGCGCAACACATCAACGCAATAACTGAAGGGCATTAAGTTTAACAACAAATCGAGCACGGTCACCATTGCTCTGAAGAAAAACCGAGTTGCTTTCTGATAGTATATTATTCTTACGTCTTATCCACGAGGGAAACTGTACTTAGGTGCATGAATAATTTTTAAATATTATATAGGAGCTCCCTTCCCCATTTAGACATGCTATGATTTACGGTATGTCCACACACAAACAGCCAGCGCCTACAGTACTGATCTTCAGTCGATGAAAACAATTTCACTTCGAATTCGAAAGCTTTCGCGGAGTATTTAAAACGGCAGTGAAGGTTGAAACAGCAGTAGAAGTCAGACCTGGAGATAGTAGTAGTAATGCTACCGAAACTCTCGACCATGAAAAGGGAGTTACGTGGAAGAGATCCCGTAAAACTTCTACTGCTAATTATATCTGGATTTGAAAAAGGAAATTTCCAGTCTTATTTCTCAATTTCCGTCACATTTCCAAGTTTTTCGGGCCAATTTTCATATTTCATTATTTATTCTTGTATTTCTGTTGTTTTAATTTCTTCAGGCATGTAGAAACCCTGTTTAGGATATTATGGGCCACAAATTGAACATTCAACTTATTCCAGGCCTTCCCCTGGGCACGTCCAGTACTCGCGAAAAGTACTTACCCAAACGTTTTTAACCCCATGCCAGGATTTAAAAAATCCAGACGACTTAATTGCACCTCTTTCGGCTCTTCACCCCCCCAAAGACAAAAAAAGTAATAACCTGTTCCTCGAAAAAAATACGATGAGGGAGACGCTGAGGACTAGACGGCTCTTTCTTCCTTAACCGTGACCTCAAAACTTTTCCACCCCTTCCGT